>JAHHUM010000899.1:0-430778 GCA_036173005.1 Crenichthys baileyi
TCTCCTTTCTTTTTAAAAATTTTTTACATTAAAAAAATTTTTTAAAAATATTCATACGTTATTAATATTTCATCTACTTATATTTTACAACAACCAATTATGGGTGCATAATTAATATCATGAAAGAGTTTATTCCTTTTAGTAACTGAATGCAATACATTTATTATATAGATTCATTACACTCATATTATATGAAATTATATTTCAAGACATTATACCAGTTCATGGCTTACAGCTAATGAAGTTTCTCAGAAAATCTGAATAGTACATACAACAAAGGAAACAATGTTTCTGACTCCAACCACATTCCAAGGAGGTTGATTCCCCCAACTCCCAAATGGGCCTCACTTCATATCCTTGTTGCCTGTGCACCTTTTTCTACCACATGTTTTCCTTCCACTCGACTTTGCAATAATGTGCTTGAATAAATCACTCTGTGAGAAGCCAGCAGTGACCTTTTGTGGCCTAAACTCATGGAGGGTGAGGGTGGAGGGTGTCTGCAACTGTCAGCTTAAGAGCTCGCTGGCCATAACACCACAATTCTGTATTCAAAATAATTGTATCGGTCTTTATAATATTTTTAATTCTAAGAAACCGAATTTTTTGTTTTCATTGTAAGCTGTAACCCATAATAACTCTTTGTGTAATGAATCTGTGTTTAAGTGCATACATGATTCACATAAATAAACAGTTCCCTAAGCATTATTAATATATATTTTTTTAAATGTTAGAATGCATATTTGACATGATTATAAATAACTTTACTTCAGCAATAAAGGTCATTTATCCTATTATCTGTGCACTTAATAATCTTTTTGTCATGATCTGGTGGTTTATAGCTATTTTAGTGCATACTTTCTTCTTTTGTTCCTCAGTTTTCATCATTTTGCTTCTTTTTTGCGTTTGGGTTCATTACATCTATCGCATAGACACTTTCAGCTGTATATCCATGTAATAACCCTGTAAAACAGACTGCGAATGATCCCGTAATGAACTGATGATGACAAAAAACACCTCCTGCAGCAGCAGCTCTTCCATTGTGACTCTGTGATTAGTCAGGTTTACACCTGTCCAGATGCTGTATGCCATCCTGCAGGCTGAAGGGGCTTTGTGTTTGCTCACGATGGGGAAAACGATTAGAGCTGTCACATCACGCGTGAGAATATTGTTCAGAGTGATAGCAAGCGTGTTAATCAGACAATAAAGACAATCAACAAAAGCTTCCCCTCAGCAATTAGCAGTAAAATGACACTTTACGTGTAATTCAAGCCCAACTCCAGTCCTTTCGAGCTACTATCATATAACTTTTAGATGTATCCCTTCTCCTGCACACCTGAATCAAATGAATGGCTCATTACCAGACCTCTGCAGAGCTGAATTACTGAATACTGATGAGGGAATTCAGCCATTTATTTCAGGTTTTTTGGAGCAGGAATGCATCTAAAATATGTACGATTGCAATGTTGAGCTCCAAGTCTTTGAGATTGGAATGCCAGATTCATGTTGAGACTCTAGGGCATCCCTAAACATCAACATTACTTTCATTCACTTCCAAGAAACATGTTAGTAATAAATAAATTAATTTAAATATTATACTGCCAGGAATATGAATGATTGTGTGCTTAACTGTATGTAAATACTGAAATATGTATGTGTAATTGTTAGCCTTTGTGGATACTTGTGTAGCAGATTATTTTTGTTGTTTTTGGGGAATTTTGTGTTTGAAGTTGAAGTTGTACATTGTATAAACAGCCACGGAAAAGGAAAAACACAAATAGAAGTCCCAAATTATTCTGGAATTATTGCTGATGATTAGTGTATGTACACTTCTGGCTGGAGGTTTATGCTGCAGATAGTGATTTTTAAAATAAAACTGTTATGATCCTTAGGTGTTTGGGTTGTTAGGTTTCTTTTGTGTCTCTGTTTTCATCATTTCTCTGTTTATGTTCTCTAGGGTGTTGCCATATTACTTAATTATTCAATGTTTAGTTTCTTAGTTTATTCTTGTGTTCTTTTTACATGTGGAATTATTTCTCTTAGATCTCTGTTAAGGCTCCCACAGAGTAGGGAGTAATGTGAGCAGCGTGGACTTCGTGTGGATTCCGAGTGTACTGTACGCGGACGTTTGAGGTTTCATAGTTGAGCGTACCAATTTCCTTCATTTCTGGTGACAAATTCCTACATCTCCCACACTTTCTGCCATGGCGTCATCAGACGAGGAGGAAGAGCTACCTTGCCGTGAAGCTTTGGAAAAACATAAAGAAAAGTTGGTATATAAGGCCATGAAACCAGACTAGGGACAAAGAAGGGTATATGTCTGTCAGTGTGGTGCAGAGAGTGGCAGTGACGCCGCGCGTCCTCGTGACTGATTGCTCGGAGCAGTGTGTTACATATAAAACAGTTCGATGTGAAGACTTCCTTCCGCCAAGCAGTTTATTGTGTGATACTGTAAACGTGGCCGTTAAAATTGAGCTTTGTGCAGACATGTTTGGCGGATATCTGCTTTGAGTCCACATTGAGACTGCCTTGCGTACATGCTGACGTTCAGAGTTAAGGACACTTGACCATGTGTGAGCCTTTAGTCATTAACATTTGGTTAATAGTTTCTTTTTTCCTGAGTTCAGTTCCATTCCTGTTAATTATTCTCCCTCCTTCAGTCTCCCTGCTTACATTCTGCCTCAGCTGCTCCACATAAAGATATAAAGGGTATTAGGAATAAAAAGGTTGATTGCAATAAAATGCGTCATGCAAATGCTCCAACCGGATTATTCTGATCGGATTGGGCTCGATTGGAATAAAATTGTATTCCGAATGAGAGGGGTGGTTTATGCTGATTATCAGTCGGAACGCCATTCGGAACACTTGTTCAGATCATATTATTCCTATTGTAGCTAACTGACCTGACTGCGCATGTTAGCCCTATGTCAACGCAACACATTTCTGCCTTTAGTGGCAAATCGCATAATCACGGGTAAACAACTGGTCTATTCTCGTGTATTTTCCATTAAAAATGTGTACGTAAGCACACATCATGATCGGATTATTTGGTTTTGTGCCCATATAAAAGTTATCTTCAAATGTATTTATTTTAACCAAATTATGAAAAGTTGTACATGTAAATATAGCTACTATCTTCTGATTAACACAGCTGTCATTCTATTTAATTCTCCACTCTTCCCTCTGTATATTAGCTCACTCACTGGTTGTCATTGGTTTTGCTGGATTTTTGTGTTAAATTATGTTCTCTGTTGCTCGTTTCACTGCCTTATTCCTTCCTTTATTCCAAGACCTGTTCCTCATGTGTTTTGCCTGTAAGTTCATTTTATTATTATAGGTTTTTAGTTTCCCTCTGCTCTTTTGCACTTGGGCCTTCAAAACTCGAAAAAACTAAAAAACTTTTTTACCTTTTAAATACCCCCTTTTTAAAGTTAACTTATCTGACAGAAAAAAATGATTAATCCAAATTCAAAATACAGAGTTAATAAACTGTTGGACCATTTGTTTGCTACTACATACCCCAGTATGGTCTGCTACCACAACTCCCAGCAGGAATTGCAGCTGCTACCACAACTCCCAGCAGGCATTGCAGCTGCTACCACAACTCCCAGCAGGTATTGCAGCTGATAGGAAGGGGCGTCGCAGCTCTGATGTCACAGTGGACTATATAAGGGCACCGGAGACGCCCACCATTGCTTTTCATGCTGGAAATCGGGACTGGTTACCACGCAACAGAAGCACGCATCCTTCTGGAGAAGAAACTCACACGTGGGTTTTCATTCATTCTCCCCACTGGCCAAATTCATGAAAGAGGTTCCTAGGATAAGAAGACCAGGAAACTTTACTTTACCGATCGAAGACGTGGATTTAGCACGTGACCAAAAAACCCATGGAGGCTTCAAGGATACGAAATTTTCATCCTTGTTTTGTTCCAGTCGACTGCTGATGGTCCGTCATATTTTTCCCCTTTGCCAAAGGAGACAAAAGAACGAAGACCGACCGTTTTTTCCCTTTTGGTTTGTTGGGACGCGTAACCTTTGATTTTCCAACCCCTCAATGCTGTTTTATCTTCTTTAGTTAGTTTTTTTACACCTTTTTTGTAGAATTTTTGCATGCTTGATTAGATGAAGATTATTGAATCAGAATAGTGAGGTTGTATCGGGGCTTTTTTGTTTTATAATATTCACGTAGATAAAAAAAGCTTTTTTTTTTTTTTTGAGCAAGAGTGATTTGTCTGTCCAAAATAAGGTCAAAGTTCCCCCCCTTCGGGGGGTAAATAGTAATAGTTTTTTAATTATTACTGAATTTAATAATTGTAATTATCAAAGGCCTTGAGCCATAATTACAACACCAGAGGTCATCTCTGATTTTGATTAGTAAGTAATGATTTTTGGTTAAGAAATTTAAAAAAATTCCAAATTATGATTTTAAATTATAATTCTTGATAAATATTAATTAATCAATAATCATAATTCTTACAAACATTAATGAACTTTAATTAATTATAGAATTTCTTTATTAATAAAATCACAAAAATGAATCTCTGTACTGTTGCGTGTAGATGCACTTATTTATATTCTATTTTGGTCTGCTTGCATGCAGTAGGAGACACATTTGCATGTATGTTCGTGCTGTGTTTGATATTGTTATCCATTTTGATGTTTAATTCACTAACGAGACTGGAAAGGCATGGAATCAGAAAGGGCACACAACGAATGACTGAAGAAAGAGACACACATTCACCACCAGGAGGACATGCAGGCCATGGGCACAAACACACAAACATACCATCACTTCAAATAACATCAGTGAGGTTAGAAATGACACAATATTAAAACAGGGAGGTTCTCTATGCACGAAACAAGTTGTGGAGTTCAGTTTTTGTGTGTGTGCAGTGCTCTGTGCAGATCTGTCTTTAACTGAAAGGCTTCAGAGGGATGATATGATGGAGGATGCAGGTGGAGAGGGACAGAGAAGGAGATGTCATCTTGCTTATTAAATCAGTGATGGATTGTCAGTTCAAGCGTCTTTTCAGCCATTGTTTGAGAAAAAAACCTACTGACTGTAAACACAGTCACATTCATCATCGTTAAAGTCTCTTCTGATGTGTAAAACATAAGCCAGGCTGCTAAATTAAAAGCAGCACAACCAACTGCATTTCATTTAGTATTTTCTATCATTTCTGCCAGGCTTTCACTGAATATTTTCTTATTCTGTAATTTCAGGGTCTTTAATGTCAGTTCTCCCACCCTCGTCTCTTGTCTCAGTTTCATCATGGTTTTTATCAGCATTAGATGACAGACTTTGCAGCTACGATGAAATCAAATGATGGGTGAGAAGCAAAACTCCCACCCTGAGCTCAGGTGGCTGTGTGCAGTAATCTGGGTTTGAGCCACCTGCTGGATGTGTGCAGACATGTTTGCATGTGAAGAGATGACAGATGTGTTATGGTGAGTTATGATTGTGTGATCTCATTTGACATTAAACACACTGAGCTGTAACATTGCAAATCAATCGCCTTGCAAACTAGATGATGCATTAATTATCCAATGTCTTGCAGAAGTTATTCTACCCTTTAAGTTATTCACATTTTGGCACGTTTCAACCATATGTTTAATGTATTTTATTGAGGATTTATGTGTTGACACAAAGTAGTGAAAAATTGCAATAAGTGGAAGCAAAAATCTGAAAGGTTTTGGTTGAAATGTGTTTTTACTCTGATACTCGAAGGTTAGTATATATAGTATATATAATGTAACCTCAGTTTTAATACAAATGATCTGTGAAGGTCTCAGAGGTTTGTTAGAGAACATTAGTAAACAAACATCATGATGAAGACCAAGAAACAAACCAGAAAGGTCAAAGGTAGAGGTGCAGAGGTTTAATGTAGGGTTAGGTTATAAAGCAATATCCCAAGCTCTGAACATCTCACACAGCACTTTTCAATGAATCATCTGGAAAGAGTAAGGCACAAATGCAAACCTACCTAGGAGATAATTAACCAGAAACCCAGCCAAGAAGCCTGCAGCAACTTTTAGAGGAGCTGCAGAGATCCATAGCATAAGATGGAAAATCTGTCGACAGGACAACTATTAGTCACACATTCTAGAAATCTGACATTTATGGAGGAGTGCCAAGAAGAAAGTAATTATTGAAAGAAAACCAGAAGAAGTCACTTAGGGAACACAACAAGCCTGTGGAAAAAAGGTGGTCAAAGCTGGTTTGATAAGAACTTTGTGTCCAACATGCCAAGCTGTATAGGCTATGTGGAGAAAATCTAACATTGCACATCACCCTAAACACACCATGCCCCTGGTGACACGTGGTGATGGCAACATCATGCTGTGGGGGTGGGTTTCTTTAGCAGGGACAGGAAGGCTGGTCAACACTGATGGAAAGATGGTTGACCACAATACAATCTCAGGCAAGACTTTAAAACAGCTTTTCACAGATGCTCTATTTCTGCAAAGAAAAGCAGGCAACATTTTTAGTCTCTAGATGTGCAAAGCTGTTAGAAACCCAAAAACACTTACAACTGTAACTGCAGCAAATAACAGTTTTGCAAAGGATTAACTTAGGAAGACTGAATACAAATGCACACCAAACTTTCTGATTTTTATTTGTAAAAATGTTGAAATTGTGTTTCCTTTTCTACTTCTTAACGATTATGAGCTTTTTTGTGTTTGTCCATCACATAACATCACAACACTATAAAATACACTAAGTTTGAAATTTAAAAATTTTCCTCCTATTGTTTTAAATACATAATTTTGTTTTCTCTTAGCATGAAACTTTACTTTTAATCTAAGCTTGAGGCTGTCTTTTCTCAGTGCCTCTGTGTCTACATCCTGGGCTTGTTCAGTGAGGACCACTATGGTTGGCTAACAGTTTCAACCCTTGGACTGGAGATTTGATGCCATCTGTACCTGTCCATAATCACGTACATACAGCCTCATCTCTGACATCCATCTTCATTTTTTGCCCCTGTTTCCAGCTCTCTGCTTTCTTCATTTTTATCTGTTAAATTGAGATCATTGGTCTTCATTTCTAACATCCCTTTCTGTTAGAATCTCTGTCAGTTTAACAAGTCTCTTTTTTTACATCCATTTCTCACTCAAAGTAAATTTGTGGTAAATATAAACATTCCAGCAAACTCTTTTGAATCTGCTCAATAAATGCATAGGCAGTACATGCCCTTCATCATCAGACTTTTGGCGACTCAGACGAGGCTGAGGGGTGAGCCTGACAGCATTTGGTTGGCTTGGCTAAAAACAACCCTTCGTGGTCCTTTTTATTCAGCCGAACAGCTGACCTTCAGCCTGGAGGAGAGAATCAGAATCAGCTTTATTCGCCATGCTTCTGAACATAAATAAGGAATTTGATTTCGGTTACAATTTCCTCTGAATTAAGACATTTTAAATATAAATATATATAAAAAGGGAAAATAAGAAATTAAAGATTTTCTGTAAATTTGTGGTAAATATAAACATCCCAGCAAACTCTTTTGAATCTGCTCAATAAATGCATTAGGCAGTACATGTCCTTCATCATCAGACTTTTGACGACTCAGACGAGGCTGAGGGGTGAGCCTGACAGCATTTGGTTGGTTTGGGTTCAGGGAAGCAGGCAGAGAATTTCTGATGACACTCTTGGCTAACAACAATCCTTCGTGGTCCTTTTATTCAGCCGAACAGCTGACCTTCAGCCTAGAGGAGAGAATCAGAATCAGCTTTATTCGCCATGCTTCTGAACATAAACAAGGAATTTGATTTCGGTTACAATTTGCTCTGAATTAAGACATTTTAAATATAAATATATATAAAAAGGGAAAATAAGAAATTAAAGATTTTCTGTAAATATGTATTTATACAGTAATTTTACAAAACAGAAAGACATGGTTGATTTAGTGCAAATATGCATGTATCAATCTGGGCCTTCTGACCGTTAAGTGTCCATAAGAGAGACAGCCTGCGGGAAGAAACTGTCTCTGTGGTGGCTGGTTTTAGAAGACATTGCTCTGTAGCCCCGACCTGAAGGTAAAAGCCTAAACTGTGTCCAGGATGTGTGGGGTCTGCTGAGATGTTAGCTGCCCTTTCATTGACCCTAGACTTGTACAAGTTCTGGATGAGGGAAGGTCATCCCTGATTATTGTCTCTGCAGACCTAATTGTTTGTAGCAGTTTTGGACCTGTCCTGTTTTGTGAATCAGCCAAACCACACAGAGATGGAGGAACACAGGACAGACTGGCAGTGTAATAGATGACCACCAGGTCCTGTGGTAGGTTGTAGTTCTTGAGTTGCCATAAGAAGTACAATCTCTGCTGGGCCTTCTTTGAACAGTGTCTATGTGTGAGAACCAGCTCAGGTACTGAGAAAGGGTACTTCCTAGGAACCGTAAGGGATCTACAGCAGACACATTGTTGTTGAAGATGGTGAGGGGAGTCACAGATAGGTCCGCTGAGGTGCCATCATTTGTGTATGGAAAGAAGAGGAGTGGGCCTGGTATACAGGACCTGGTCCCCACGGATGTAAGCCTCTTAATTGGTCTAAAGCATGGTCCACCGCCTTACAGCCCGAACTATAGGCTTAGACATTTTTAATTTCTGGCTATAGGTTGGAATGAGATGAGACAGACAGTGATCAGGAAGTCACAAAGCGGCCCTGGCAACAGCGCAATACACATCTTTTAAAGCTGTGTAACAATAGTCCTGTGTGTTTTTATTCCTGGTGGGACACTTAATATTCTTTCTGTATTTTGGAAGTTCATTGGAGAGGTTTATGGTGTCAAAATCCACATGAAAAATGTTGAAAGACTTTTGGTGTTTTTCCTATACATCTGTGTTCAGCTCAGCAGGCTGTTTTTCAGCCTCTGATGTGCAGCCTTGTGGCAGGATGTAAACACCAACCAGAACAAACGAGCAGAACAAAAATGTTCACAGTCTATGAAAAATGTATTGTATTCAGGGCTACATGTCTTCTGTAACATTGTGACATCAGTACACCAACCTTTGTTTACGTAGAAGCAGATTTTACCTCCTTATTTTTCTGTGACAACTCCACGCTGCATTTCAAACGAAACAGCTTAAAGCCCGACATCTGTAGTGTGCAGTCTGGCGTGTTCTCACCGAGCCAAGGTTTAGATCTGCGGAAGTCTGAGATTTGAGAAGCAGCAGTTCCTCCATTTTGGAACAGGACAGGAACAGACATAAGCCAGGTGGATTGAGTGCAAAGGTGTGTGGAATCTCTGTTGCCAAAGCTTCATTAATGCGCCTGCCCATTTACCTCTTCTGCATCTCCAGTAAATCCCATAGAGAGTGGTTGCTTTGCCAACCAAGATCACAGTAAAGTTGGAGTGAATGAAGGGAGCATTTCATCACATGTATCTATCTCTCAGACTGATCTTCATATCTCTATTCAATGCACTTATGAGCATGATTCTCCAACTGCTCACTGTCTGCAGGACTGTAGACATGATGTTATTAACCCACTCAGTGATTTTCCTTTTTCTCAGTTTACTTTCTCTCCAACGACTCAATGTGTTGCTACATTTTCTCTAACCTATTATCTCCATAGCAACTGTTCAGTTGTTTGCTTTGTTCTCCAAAGTGCTTTTTTTGGGATGCATACAGAGTAACAGCATGATCCTCATATTTTCATTTAATATTAATTTTAATGTTTTTGCTGTTTATTTTTTTAATTTAATACCTCTGAACAATATTTAGGAAACAGTTTGTTACAAGATGTTTCTTTTTGGAGTGCATGCAGTACCTGGCATACTAACATATTCACATCGTTTGAACTTTTTCACTGTTATGTTACATCCACAAACTTTAATGTTTCTTGTTGGGATGTGGGGCGATACATCAACATAGCGAAGTGGATATTTGTGAAGTGGAATGAAAATGATGCACAACTTTCAAAACGATTTTGCTAATAGAAGCCTTTATTTTTATTTTTGCCCATTCTTTATTTGAAAAATTACTTAAGCTCAGTCAATTTTATGGAGAGCTTATGTGAACATTAGATTAAGACTTTCATTGGACTGGGCTAAACCAAAATAGCTCACCACCACCAAATAAAGAACAAACTCACAGCTAATGTATTCCTGAAGAAAATGCCATTCCCTTTGGACACAATCAAGCTGTATAATGTGACAAACGAGCAGATGATGCATCATTAGTAGTCCTAAACAAACATGGATTCAGAGTTAGAGAAATGTCAAAACGAGAGCCATAACAGTACACACAACCAATGTAAGAGTGAGGAGCTCCGCTATCCAGGAGGAGCTTAGAACAGAGCTGTTGCTCTTCTGCATCAAATGTGGTCAGATGACGTGGTTTGGACACTTGACAAGGGTGCCTCTAAATATAGTTAAGCCCAAAATTATTCATATGCATGTCAGATTAAAGTTTAAAGTTATTTTTATAATTTTAACTGCATTTTTCTTCTGACTGAAGGTAAATGAACATTTTGGAGTGGCCTCTAAATATAGTTAAGCCCAAAATTATTCATATGCATGTCAGATTAAAGTTTAAAGTTATTTTTATAATTTTAATTGCATTTTTCTTCTGACTGAAGGTAAATGAACATTTTGGAATGACCCAGCATGAGTCCTGAATTGCAGACAGCCTAAAGATTAGGGTGATGAGAGGAGGCCTTCCAACCTCAAACATTTGGACTTATCACTAAAAAATAAATAATAAAATACCAGTGCTAAGTGTAACTTACTTGTGCTATACTTATTACTATGTTCACTGAGGAGGAAGCAAGTGTTCTGCATATATGAAGCTCCCTCACTGATATTTCCAGACTTTAACCCACAATTGCTTGTAATGATTCAAGTTGAAAATCCATTATGAATCTGTTATTTATCAAATAAGCAGTTAAAAACCACACCCAACGAGGAACTGGGAAGCAGAACTGGTGCTGTTTCATATTAAGAGGTACTCTCTAAACATCAGTCATAACTGTCAGGTTGCACTGTTGGCTCAGTGCTTCAGCATCCTTTTGTTTTAAAGTCTCCCAAGAAAAGGAAAAATGGTGAGCACAGCAGTCTTCACATGCGGTTCATTGTATTTCCAGTGGCTTGCCTTCGATTTTCTTTTCCTGAAGCACTTTTTCATCTCAGTTGTACTCATAGGAGATATTTACTCTTGCTGTTGGTTATTTTACATTTGTTGTTAAATCTGCAGTTGGTGATAGATTGAGATGAGTAGTGGTGTGAAAAACATGAAATGAATAAACAATAATGCAATAAAGTCAGGAATTCAGGTACGTAGGTACATTGTGAAGAGTCTCTACACACACTGAGGATCTATGGAAAAAGGAACATAATATATTTACAATTGTTCCTTCTATCCAGTTTTGAGCTTTTTTCATAGTATTTATACCAAAAATTGGCTTAAAAATTTAAAACTCTGGTGAAGCCATGGATCTTTAAAATAAAAAATGTATAGACACGCTGACATTGCACTGTGATATAAAACTAAATTTGTTCAAATAGGTCTTTGTGACTGTATCCTGTGCCTCAGCCTTCCTGTAGTAAGAAATCATCTGCCAACAAGAAGGTCAGTAGTTACCTACCCAGTTTCCCCAGGATACAAGTCAGTGTGTCCTTGGCGTTGTAAGACGATGTATAAGTGTTTGAATGTGGCATGCAGGGTGGAAATGCTTTAAATAGTCAACAAGGAAAGAAAGATGTAGCCAATTTCTTTTGATATGAATTTGGTTAATTTTTATTGTGAGGAGAGTTGTGTTATTTAATAACAAATTTTGGAAGGATTTGACATTTTTTTCAACATTCAATATTATTCAAACATTACTGTTAAATGAATTGAATGTAAAATAAAGCAAACACAACTTGCTCCACCTCATGTGGCAGAAAACTCTTGAAAATGATTTGGACAATGAAACAAACCACACTGATCGTATAAGATAAAAGATTCAAGATTAACAACTGCATTATATTTAATTACAGATAAACAGCTAAAGCAGATAATTAAAGGAAACGTATGGAATGACATTTCTCATCAGTAGTAGATGAAGCAGATGTTAAGTCAGCTTTAAGAAGACATGAGTCATATAAATCTTTAACTTGCATCTTTATGCTGATAATACTTGGTCGTTAGGTATTGACAGATAATGGCTCTATCTGCGACGCGACTGTAGATTCCTGAGTAAAATTAGCCTGAACAATGTTTGAGTCACTGTGTTCAACTTCTTCCTTGTTCTTCTGCATGAAATGGCCTTTGATTCACTCCAAGGACTCATCTCGCCTCAGTGAATCAATGTCACAGGTTTGTCTGCCAGCATCTTCCCCACACAGCATGATGCCAAGTGTTTGAGTAGCTGAAAGGATGTTTCAGGTAAAGCTGTTTTGAATCTGATGCTGCAGCATTTTGAAGTCATGTTGCAGCTTAACAAATAAAAGTAAAAATGTGTGTAAATTGATGCTACTTGCATGCTTGCACATCCAGTGGAAGCACATTTTTTCCGGTTTTCTTACAGGCCCCAAAGCATTTTCTCCACTGATGGATGATAAACTCGTACATCAGGCCAAGGGATAGAAAGCCTGTGTAGGATGCAAGCTCTGTGTGAAAATCCTGCTCTGAGCATCAGTTACCAAATCATAGGGTTCAAAACCTTCAAAAGTACAAAGAGGGGTTGAATTCAATAAAGCGCCATGAATAAGGAGTCATTATGATACTAGTTTAAGTGAGAATTTAATTTATTTTACTGTTTCTTCACACTTAAATATAAAAAGGACTACTAAACCAAACACAAATATTGAAAAGATTGCAAAATGACCCTGATCAATTACTGATTGTCTTTTTATCCTGAAAATGTGAAAGCACATTTTAAATAATTGGCTAATAATTAATGCCTTAAAATAAAAAATGAAAATAATATAATAATGGTTGATTTGAAATTTTGTCCTTGACTCAGACTCAACATTTTGAACAATCTGTTTCATTTCATCGTAGTTGCAAGAAAAACAGTAAGTAAACCACAGACTTCAGCTTTGGCAGGAATGGACCTACTCTCATGTGAAAGGGTGTGTTGCATTTATTGGTGAGGGACATTCCCAGACAATGGTCATAACACACAACATAGTACCCCTGTTCATGTTGGCCGTAGCTTTCTAATAATGACCATATGGATGTTACTCAAACTGGGCCCTTTTTGACTTTGGGCTCTGGCTCTGGGCTCCTCACCTATGGTCATGAGATACGGATTATAACTAAAGGAACAAGATCCTGAAGAAAAGCAGCCAAAATAAGCTTCCTTCAAAGGTGACTGGACTCAACCTTGGAGGTAGGGTGAAGAGTGTCATCATCCGGGGGGAGCTCAAAGTAGAGCCGCTTCTTAGCTGCATTGAAAAGGTCAGCTGAGGTGGTTCAGACACATGTTCCCTTATTGGGTTTTCCAGGCACATTCCCCTGGAAGGAGAAGCCAGTGAATACCCAGAACTTGCTGGATGGACTATATGAGGATGTTGTTAAAAAGAAGGATGTCTGGGGTTTGACCCTGCGACCTAAACTCAAAGAAGCGATCTCACAAGCTTCTAATGTAAATAACTAATATCCCCTCATAGCAGAGAGGCTTAGAGATATTTTGAATACTGTTGTATATACCATCCTATATTAAAAAAGAATTACCACAGGCTGGTGTATGCAGCTCAAAGCTTCACAAAAAAACGCTGACTGAAAAATCAGTTACAACCTTCTCAGTAATACAGTCAATTCAGTGATTTGAGGCTTGACTTGGACTTCAGAATGGTGACTTGTGAACATCTTTGGTTCTGGATAATAATGGCAAAATGTCATGTATCCGATATTTTTGACACAAATGCATAAAATCACAAAGCATCTACATAAATAGGAGAGGACGTGACTAACTGCTTTTAATGATTATGTTGACAGTCTCTTTAACATGCTTCGACCTGCACTGTGTCTGGTTTGTTATCAACATAAGCTCTCTTTTTGTGTGCATTTCAAAAAACAAGCTTCCCTATTTGTGTAAAACTGTAGATTTATTTTTTATGGGCATGCAGCTAACATTATGATCCACTTACACAACTCAGTGTGTTATGGTGTGTGTCATGACTACTGTGTTTATTCAAATACTATACATCCATAAACAGTTTCATTGTTTCATTTTATGGGCTGTTCATGCTTTTAGCTTCTAAAACCACGTGAGTTCTTTTATTTTATACATGTATACAGCATGCAGTGTCCAGAACTAGGTTACTGCTGACATTTGTGTTTAGAAAGCTACAAGACAGCTTATATGCAAAAGTATGAGAAACTCGCTTGGACTGCGACCAGGGATTTAGGACAGTCTAATAGCAGTCCCTTTGTGAGAGACAGCAGAGTTCAACAATAAAAATGTTTCAAGAAAGACAATTAAAAACTGCCAGTTGGTTCTTAACTAAAATTTCTCTATCCATGAATACTCCCATTTGTTTTTTATATTTAGTTTTTTTATGTGATTTGTTAGTCATAGTTCTTAATCATGGTGTAACTTCATTACCATATTACAGTAATATCATTACAAATAGAACAGGTGTTTTGCTTTGGTTGCACTTAAGATTGTACAAAATATTTGCCTTTTTCACTCTAAAATCTAATAACATGCAGTACATTTGTCATTTTCTAAATGTCTCCAGCACAAATTCTGAAGTAAATGTAAGTTGGCATGCACTCTCTTAAGACATGCTGAAGCCCTGGGCGCTGCAAAGATTGTATTTACAAATGCATTTTTCTATGGTAAATGCTCGCAACGTGTTACATGTGGTGCCTTTTACAGAGACGAAAAGCAAAAAATAGACAGTTACTTTATGTGAAGGGAAGAAAACATAAACGTTCTATTAAACGTTTCCAGGCCTCACTATCCAGAGATTTGTTTATGAAAGGGGAGTTTCTGCTCAAGTCCCTGTTGGCTGCAATTTACTCATGAAGCTTTCTTTAAAAGAAATTCAACATTCCTAAAATCATACAGTTGTTTAATATGTAGACTCATGAGGAAGAATCTGTGGTCAAAGTAGCATGTCTGCAGTGAACAGAAAAAACAAATATTGGGAGAATAGAGGACGGACCTTGCCAAAAAGAGCATGCTAATTAGACGTTTCTGAGAGCCTCATGCCCCTGACTCATAGCCCTGTCTGTCAATTTGTAGTACTCAAAAAGTGCTTCCTCTTTAAAAGACTGACATTCCCTCAACATCTCTCCCTGTCTTCTCTCTGTCCCACTCTGACATCATGTTGTTTACCTAATTTAGTCGGCTTGTGGGAAAAAGGCCCTTTTCAGCGACGTAGGCATTCTTACTCAGTCAGTGGCCTGTATAATTACACATACAGCCATTCTGACACAGTTCAGCCTGATGGAGGCGACGCTGATGGGGGGTTATCCACCCTCATTTGCAGGGCTTTAATTAGAGCCATGTTTGTTTTGCAGTGATTGCAGAATTAGCTAACCTCAGCTAACATAATGCAGGCAGAAAAATTCATGAATCGGTTTTTATCCACGCTCATTTTATTGCATTCTCCAACACTGTAGATGTGTATAAGTATGCATGATTTTTATGATTTATTCCAGTCTACGCAGTCTGCAGTAGTCCCTTATTGCTTATTTAACTAGAATTTATTTAGTTTAAATTAATTTCTTAGTTTTTCTGTAATTTTCTCTCTTTCTTTGTGGTGTTTTTTGTGGGTTCTTGTATCTTACTTTTTATTTGCTTGGTTTTCTGTCGCTTGTTTTTTTCTTTTATTTATCTCTCTTTTTGGTTTCTGTTAGTTTTTTATTTCTTTTAGCTTGCTCATTTTTTGTGACTTCTTTCTGCTTGTTTTTGTGTTGTTACTTGTTTGCAGAGATGTGGACTCCAGTCTAGCGACTTTAATTGGACACCAATGACACATGACTTTACTTGGACTTGAGTGGTTTGACTTAAAAATTCTTGATATGTTAAACCAAACAGAAAATGTGTTACAATGCAACCACACCTGCCGCACAATGACTGAACCCGGAACCTGCCTGGAGCCCAGATTTGCCTGCTGAACACCTCTGACCATTTACCAATATTTCCTCCTCCTGTTGCAGCAACAGGCACAGCTCTATCTTTGGTTTTACCTGCTTTTCTTCCTTTTGATGCCAGGGAAGGTGACAGGGGAAAAGGGGTGCTTCGCCCAAACACTTCAAAAGGTTGTGCGCTATTTGGGGTAAGGGAAAAAAATGGGAAAAAAAACTGTGGGGCTCTATGGCAGCAAAACTTGTAGCCAGTAAAACCCCAATGGCTGGTGGGATAGCAAAGGGAATTTTTTAATGAAAATGAATACTTATGGACTGGAACTGAGAAGGCGGGACAAAAGAGGGGCCTCACAAGCATAAAATGGGGAGAAAAACATAAATAACGGCTTTAAAACAAAAATTCGCGAGAAAAAAGAAACCAAGAGCTTATATCTAAAAAGGGTTTGGGGAAATGACATTGGATGCCGGTGTGTTAATCAGGAGACAGTATGGGGGCCAAAAGGGCAAATTAAGCATGAGGCTGAGATGGGCAGACAAATAAACACAAAAAAGCTAATTAAAGACAAAATAAACCTATTAAAGGGGAAAAAGACAAATGCTAACCTAAGGGAATAAACTACAATACACATGGAAAAACACAGGATAAACAGGAAACTAACCCAAAGGAATAACAAATAGCCAAACCAAAGGGGCCCCTAATGAAAGGGGAAAATTAACGGATAAGGAAAACCCTTATGAAACTAAAACCCGGGAAAGACTAGAGTACAAACACAAATGTAAAACAAAACCTAACACTCAAGGATGATGAAAAGTAACATTTTAAACCAGACTGAAGCAAATCTCTCAGGCCTGATTCCTAAGGTGTGTCGACATTGTGTAGGGGATGTCAGAACTGCCACAAATGCTTTTTTGCATTGTGTTGAGTGATTACCTGTGAAATCCTGCCTGAAGGTAAAATATATGTTTTTTCTTAAACACATAACTATTTTCTATTGTGTCAGACAAGTGGTTCACCCACAGATAATGTGTTTTATAAGTTAAGTTTCATCAATAGATCACAAATACAGTGCCTCTAGCAATGCAAACGTTCTAGTTCAATGACACTATTATGCTAAAAATTAAACCTGATTTCTTTATTTTTTTCATATCAAGGGGCTAATTATTTTAATAAAATTTGTTTCCACCTGGAAATTTGCAAGATACAAACTGCCTGTTTTTAAATGAAAACAATTTGAAATTTAAGGGTTTTTCCTGTATTTGTAAATTTCTTTAAAACGTTAAAATTTGCTTTTTAAAATTTTCCGACAGTTAAAAGTTTTTTTTCTAACCCCCCGATCAACACTTATTCACCAAAAGTTTCTAAGTTTTAAAATGAGCAAAAACCCCAAAAAATCTGAAAAGTGGAAAATGGGGCTGTAAACTATTGTTTAGAGGCAACAACATTAACTTCCTAGGCCTTTTAAACTTGCACAAAGAATGATGACTCAAAGTTAACAAAGTGACTCATTTATGGTTAATGTTGGCTTAATGACTAAATAGTTTTTTTTTTGCTGGCTAATTTAATCAGATTCCGACTCAGATGTAAACCAAAATAAATTCAGCCTGGCTTTTAAATCAAATGGTTGGCTCAGCAATCTGCAAACCTTTGCAGATCTGCAATTAGTAAAGTTGCATAATAACATTACCAGTAATTCGCTTATTCAAAGTGAATAATTTCGTCTGATTATTGTGTGTGCTTTGAGCCTGAACTCAATCAGTGCAGCCATTTTTATACAGCTGTTTAAATAAATTGTTTTGTTACTTTATAATCTGATGATACTAAAGTAATATTGTAAAAGCAGGTTTGTAGTTTTGCAGTTGGTTAATGGGAGGATAATATTTATTTTGTATAGAAATCTTTTTTTTTAAATCATGGATAGGTCTGTCTATTCTTCTCTCACATTTTTAAGTTCAGTTTCTCTTGCAGGTTGCTCTGGCAAACAAAAACACCGTAATAATAATAATGTAGAAATCCGGACATTATTAATAATTACTAAATTATGTCTTAAGTAATAGTTTTCCGTATTTTCCTTTTTTGTATATTTTTTACTAGATTCTTGTATGTCTTTTGTTTCTGAGTCACTTGTTTAATTTGTATTTTATTAAAACAAAAAAAATTGAGACACAAAATGACACAAAATAAAAAAAGAAATATGTAGTGTTATAAATTTGAAGAGGGACCCAGCAGAACAACTCTTTTTTAGGATTCATATATATAATCTTTTTGTATTTTTGAAAATGTTTAAATTTTCTGTTGATTTCTTCAGTGCATGTTTTTTCTTCAAGGTTTCCTGTTTTCCAATGATTATAAATGTGGACCAAAAAGTGATGACAGAACTGTATATTTTCATTTAGACTTCAATCTTCCTCTATAACACTGGCTTGGTTTTAAATCTGAAGCTGTAGTTGCTGCATCATTTTCTGTCTCCACTGCTAGAGCTGCTTCCCTCCTCATCTGTAGTAAAACTGTCACAGGTGGTAAATATAAAATGCATTGCTGCTGGTGCACCACTCTGGGAATGTCATCACAAAAACAGATTTAAAATTCAGGCAAGATGGTGCTGATAGGCTTACTCAGCCTTGTGTGTTGGGAAGATGAATGTAAGTGAAGGTCATTTATATGTAAAAGTCCCTCAGTCCAGTTTTAACTTTCCGTTATCCTTGTGGGAGTCTCGTTTTTAGTCATGCTCCCCATGCGGTTTCAGGGTTGAAAACAACTCTCAGTGAGACGTCTGAGACTTTATTTTAACCATAAATCAGGTTTATAATATCTAACTTCCCTTTTCATTTTTCTGCTCATTTCTCCTGTAATTTTCCAGGACCCCAGGAGCAAGCACAAGTTCAAGATCCACACATATGGTAGCCCCACGTTCTGTGACCACTGTGGGTCACTCCTGTACGGGCTCATCCACCAAGGGATGAAGTGTGACAGTGAGTATTACTCCATCTGTCTGTGTGTGTGGGTGCACCTGTGTTGAATATGCAATGCTGGTTTTCCTTGAGCCAGTCTTAATAAGAACAGATGGGAATAGCCTGGTGCTGCAGTCCAGAAAGAATTCATTGCTCTGCCCCACTGAGACCTCTCTGTGATACCATTCTTCCCACATACTCTCCACTTTTGACTTTTCTCCCATTTCTTTTGGTACATGAAGCTGTCCTGCCATCCTCAATTCCTGAACTGAAGTCATATTTTATACCATTTTTTCTCCCTCTTTTAGTTTTACCATTCATATCAAGCTGATACAAAATCTAATGACAGGTGTCCCACAAGGATCTTTCATTGGACCATTGTTGTTTACACTTTATATCGATGATGTCCCATCTGTACAATGCTGTGAAAAAGTATTGCCCCTCTACAGATTTCCTCTATTTTTGCTACATTTTAATATCAGAAAAAAATAACAAAAAGCACTTTTCGTCCACTTATTAACAGAAAAAAGCTGTTCAAACCAACCTGACCCTGTGTGAGAATATAATTGCCATGACTCAACAGTAATACAAAAATGGCATCCATGTGCAGTTCCAAGTCCAAAAGAACTGCTGACCAAAAACAACAAAGAGGCCCATCTAACTTCCGTCAAAAAGTATCTTGATGGTCCTCAAGGTTTTTGTCAAAATATTTTATAGACTGTTGAAACAAAGTCCTACTTTTGTAGCATACAAGAAGTTATGTGTTCTGTTACATGTGGAGCAACAAAAACACAGAATTTCCAGAAAAAGAACATGATACAGATCACATAGGGGTCATAGTTAGATGGCCTCCGACTGCTTTGTTTCTTCAGGACCTGAACGAAATGCCATAATTGATGGAAGCATGAACTCTGCTCTCGACCAGAACATCATGGGGTACATTATCCAGTCTTCAATTTGTAAGCTTAAGCACACTTGAGTTATGAAGCGTGATGGAAAGCACACCGCCAAGTCTACCTCTCAATTATTTAAAGGAAAAAAAAACATACAATGAAGTTTTTTTTTTTATCTGATTGAGATGATGTGTTATTATCTTTTCATGCTTATGTCCTTCTTTCCTTCCTTCCCTTGCAAAATATAACTTATCTGTCACATACACTCTTCATGTTGCATTTTTGCATCGCACCTAAAGCACTGAGACTCTAGAAAGTTAAGGTCTGGAAAAGTTTGGAGTTTTTACATGAATTATTTGTAAGAGTGTTGTAAACTAAATCTGCATCTCTGTCGCTTCTTTCATTTGCTTCTCACTTTCTGTCTCTCACTGTACCTCCTCTGTCCTTTGCTCTCATCTGTTGCAACTTCATCCTCATCCATCACTCTGCCTCCCCTTCTCCGCCTTATACTCTGTGCATCCATCTGTGGGTCTCTGGTGGCACCCTAATCATATAAGGTGATTAGAGCACACTGGAACAAATTAATGTGAGAAGACCATGGCTATTAGAAGCTTCAACATCTTCTCTCTCCTGGTCCTCACCCGGCATGTCAGACAGAAGGACACAAGTAGGAAAGATATTAGAATAAGATGAGAATCAATGTGCTTTAAATTAGAAATAAAATTATTTTGCAATGTGGTCCAACATATCTTCTGTGCCAAACCAAAACCAAAAGATATGGCAACAGTTATCTGACTCTGCACTGCAAAACCTTCTTGTGCATTTTTTAGGGTGCAAATATTGGCAAATGTTGCGAATAACAACATTTTTCCCAACAGTCAGCTTATTTGATCCCGCAGAAATGTGCAGCAGTAGAGCGTTTAGAAAGATGATTGCAGCACAGTGCCTCATAATGCAGAACATGTGGGAATATCTTCCAGCTGTAGCATGAGGGAGGATGAGACATTAACGAGTCTGGGGATTATTTTGATTGGATAAACGTTTACAGCTGTGTACAGTGGGGAAGTAATATTTGATGCCCAACTGAAGTTTGCTCCCTTACAAAAGAAATGTGCTGTCTTAACTTGTTGTGATACTTTGATTTTACTGCAGAGACAAAATAACACAAAAACACACTATATTAAATTAAATATGATTTTTTCATTGTGTGAAACAAGTATCTGATTTCACAGTTTTATTAGCACAAGTTTTTAGGAGGATAAATAAAACGTCTTTGTTACTATAAATATTTATCTTCTAACCAGAAGTTCACCTATCACTAATAATACATCCACAGATACATTGTTAATGATGTAGCTATAAAAGGTTACCTTAATTAAAATATTCTTTAGTGGTTTTTAAGTTAAGTTTTTCAGCCCTGGGTACAAAATAAATGTTTATATTCATCATACTACAGGTTTATGTTTTATTAAAGCTAAAATGCTTTTTTATATTCCCTAAACTACTTTACTGTACCTTCCTAGTTTTTTTTTTTCTCATAACATCAACCTCTCAAACTTTTTTTGTACTTCCTGCTAAGGGACAGAGAGTTTTCATGCAGATTGCATTATTATTGAGCATTATTAAAGCCAGACAAATGTAAAAATAACCAAACCTTCTCTCTTTATAAGCTCAATTATTCTATTTTATTTCAGTCAAAAAGGGATTTAGTTCAACTGCTTAAGTGAGAAATGAAATTAAAAGATTGCACATGCAGGTATGACACTCCCCTGTTCAGATAAACTCAATCCTCTGTTTGCCTTTGTCTTTTCTATCTCTGTAGCCTGCGACATGAACGTGCACAAGCAGTGTGTGGTCAATGTACCGAGTCTGTGTGGGACGGACCACACTGAGCGTCGCGGCCGCCTTTTCCTCAAGATCGATGTCAGCGGGGACAGGCTACACGTCACAGGTTGGTTTTAATCTCTACCTGTAAATAAGTCTGCAAAAAACAGCTGACTGTTAGAGGGACGTCAGCTAGCAGCTCCCAGATGTATTTGTAAGACTGCTGAAAGAGACTGCTGGGTTATTTGTTCTTATTGCTTTGGACTTTGGTTTGATATTATGATCAATCCAACTATCAATGGAACTGAATTTGAATGAGCTTCCTCACAGCAAGTTCTTGCAAAAGAGCAAATTAAGAAAAACATATTGAAAATAAATTCTACATTATACACACAAAGTACCTTTGTGTGTATAAACAGCAAAGTGCCACTGCTTGAACTATTTACACCCTTACCATACAATGATTATGCATAGAACTGTTGTTGTAGAAGTGTTTTAACATGGTGGTTATTGATTGAAGGATGGTCCTTAGCAACACCAATAAACTTGCAGAATAAATCAAAATTCTCATCTGTGGACTTGCACCATAGAGCAGTATTTCCATTTTGTCTAAGGTGCAATTACTTGTGGCATAATGCTATGGTTGATTAGTAAATGCCAGTATGGGAGAAAATTTAGGATGGATTGTTGATTGAAAGTGACATCAGTGTATCCTAATCTGTACACTCACTGCATTAGCTGCCAAAATTCTTGTTGCCACTTAGTAACAATCTTGAAATAATGACTCAGGGGAGCTTTAAACAGTTACTTTTATAACTTCCAGTCACAACTAGCTGTGCTGCAGTTATTGTTAAAACACTCAAACAAAAACAGTGTGGTGCAGTCTTTGTTCCTCCACCTGGGCTTTGATTAATAACTGAACACTTCTTCTACTACTGTTTGACTGACAGTCATGTACCACTGACCAAACTCCCGGTTGGCAAGTTTTTGCTGTCATTTTTTCATCCATTTCTCTATGCTACAGCTATATAAATTTGTGTTAACCTCTTTTGCTTAGAAAAGCTGCAAAGTTATTTCCTGCTACTTGAGTAAAGTCATTGTAAAGTTAACTCATGAAGCCCTCCCCCAGCCTTTTCCCCAGTCCACCACTAACATGCTAACACTGATTAGATTTATGAGAGTGTTATAGTGTGGTGCTAGAACAATCAATCTCAGTATAATTTTCTTACTAATGGGTTTATTAAGTTTAATCAGTCTGACTTTTTTTATTGGGGAACTTTTCCTTTTAAAATATAATAAACAATTTCCGGTTGAGGGAGAAATAGGACAACACATTTATTACCACTTTAAATGACTGAAATCACAAACAGGCATATTGCATCGGATGCACATCACTAGAAAGTCATTACTTAGCATTTTGATGGAGGTTGGTCTGTTTAAACCTCAGTCATTTAGTTTGGTGTGCTTAACTGTTGTCAGTAAAGATGATTGTAAGGTCAAAACAGCTTACTGAGGCTTTCAGCAAGAAGATTGTAGCATCTTATAGGGGAATTAAAGGGGTCTCAGAAGAATTTTGAGACCTCTATTCCACTGTCTGGAACAGTCTACAAGACAAGGACATTCACAACAGCTACAGTATGACCATGCTAAAGATCTGGGCACTAGATCTGGCCACACTACCATCAAATACAAAATATACCTCATCTGCTAGTTGCACCCTGGTCAAATGTTCCGTTGCTTCTTTGCTGTTTTACAGCAAACTTAAACTTTTGTTCATTTAAAAAAAATCATTTTAAAAAAGACAAGAAATTGGCAACCAGGATTTGCACACATTATCAAATAGTCACGACAAGCCTGCTGAAAAGTGGAACCCTGTAGCTTATCAACATTGCACTCAGCGGCAAAAGTCAGTTATTAAAGATCTGACCTTTGGCTCAGATCCAATAATGTTGTTGAGTGGTTCAAAATGTCCTTACTTTCACAGTTTCAAATGGTGACATTTAGATGAGTTTTGGTGATATTTTATTATAATGAGTGATTAAAGCCTAACATGTACTCAATAAATCAAAGGTAACCGTACCTGGGTGAACAGCTGTTGTTCTATGTGTAAATATAAGCCCCGACCTCGATGAGTCAAAAACACTCAGGAATATTAAAAGTCCACGCATTAAAAGCCAACACAGGTGAAAATGTGAATAGTAGTAACCCAGCAACTGGTTCTAATGTCCTCATTAAAACAAAAAAGCAAGTAAAAATAACAAACAATAAGAACAAAAACAGAAAAGGCTTTGGTTTGTTGCTTTAATTTTTCTGGTCAGAGATTATGAAAGCATGAGAAAACAGATGTAGTAAAACAGTTGTGTCTCTCTGTAACTGCAAAGAAAAAGTAGGCTGTTCACAGTCTTGCAACCCAGATTGCAGCACCTTCAGTGCAACATTAAACATTAGCTTTACAAAATAAAATAAAACATTAACTCAAAAACATATATATTCTGGCATTAGTGCCAGAATATTTGTTTGTGACCGAACTATATTACTTAAAATGTATGATAAATTTTGGAAAACAGAATCGCTTATTCATCCTTTTTAGTCATATGTTATTATTAACTTTGATACATCTAATATGAAAAAAATTTTATTCTGTATAAATCATTTTAAATTCCCTTGTTATTGATTTCAAAACATACACATATTTGCCTTATTCATTGATTAGCTTGTCAAGAACTTTTACTGCACCAAGAAACCTTTGAGTTTTTAACTAAACAAAAACTAGGTAATTATTTTTTTTAAATGCAATACGTTTCCATGTCAGCATAAAAAATATGTCAGGATGGCCTTTCCAGTCTTTGCAACACAAATGTGTGCCTGTGTGTGTTTTCAACACCTCTAAATTATCCTGTCAGTCAAGAGCAGCACCTGCAGTGCAGAGCTCTGTGTTAAAACCCCTTTAGGCAGGGGGGAAAATAACTGCTGGGTCATTTCCACCACTACTCTCCCCGTCACACTTATAAACTCACGCAAAAGCTTGACGAGACAGTGGTGGTCAGGGAAATTTATATCAGAGACCAATAAATAGTTCCTAACTCCACAAACGCATGAGGAAAGAAAACTCCAGCTGCTCTGGGGGGAAAGTGACAATTGTGAGTGACATTTAAATATGTTGGTTTCATAAAAATGTGCTTGTTGTTAGAAATGTGACAAAGCACTAGATTTCAGCTGATTATGCTGTAGGTTTTTAGCCGCTGTTCTGTGAACTCATTTTACAGTCTGTTTGACCACTAAACAGCCTTTGATTGTCTTCAGTTGACAGTCACATGTCACCGTTTGTCTTTGTTTGTTTCACAAATACACAAAAAAAGAGTAGCTCCTCAAAGTGTTGAAAATTTTACAACAGACCACTGGAAAAAATCTGAAGAAAGAATTAGGATGTCATAAACCAAATAACTAGTTAAAGGCCAGAATAAACAACAAGCTGTACAAAACAAAATCCTTCATTTCAAGAAAAGTCAAAAAGCAGCTGCAATATCCCTGAAACTAAAATCATCCTTGCATCATTCCTTCTTTACTTCTGCCTAAAAATAATTACCTTTCTTATGTCAATGTCACACTGTTCTACGTATGCGATGCACTTCAGTGGCGTATGAAGATATGTTCCCTTAACAAATTAATGTTCCAGCATCTGATACTGCAGCATAAAGTGCCTTGCTGAGGTATTTTTGCTTTTCCATAATTTGTAAGGTTACAGCCACAAACCTCATTGTGTTTTAATAGGTATTTATTTGATAGACCACTTTTTGCATAGTTGGAAAATAGACAGTTTTTGTGTTGTTGTTTTTTTGCAGATAAAAATCTGAAGAAGTGGAGCATCAATGTATATTCAGCAGCCTTTACTCTGATACTATTAAATAAAATGCAGTGGAACATATTGCCGTCAGAAATGTCATACTTGATATGTAGCATCCACCTGTGAGTGTAAATAGGATGACTACTGATTGTAGTCATCCTATTACTGAGTGGGAAGCGGGAGGCCATTGCTGACAGAAAGCTACAAAAAGTCCCATTTGGTGTTTTTGGCCAACAGGCAAAAGGCCATGTGGGGCAGATGTCTAACATCACATGACTCTCAACACACCATCCTCATAAAGGAACATGATAGTTCTTGTCCTCTCCAGGCACGTGAAAGGTGGTCAGAGGTGAACAGAGTTAGAGTTGACATTCTATGGCATAAGTATGAGGATGAAGTTAGCTACACCATATATACTGCAGAGAAGCTCCGTTGCTATAAAATGTTTAGATGGAAGTAGCTTACACTGCAGGGAAGTTGGACCTGTTTTCTAAATGTTGAGCTAATAATTTTCTGACCACTTTGGGCCACTCATGAAGTGTTGCCTCTTCAGCACAATTTTAGATATGGAAAATGGCCATGAAGGATTTACTCAGTCAAGATGCAGCAGCAAAAAGTAGAATGTACAGGCTTCATGCCAAACCACATGCAATTTACTATAACTACACACTGACAGGTAGGCCTGTCACGATAACACGTTTTGGTGGATGATAAATTGTCCCAAAAATTTTTACAATTCATGATAATATTTTCGTTTGTAGACCATTTTTAACTTATATAATGATAATGGCATAATGATGCAAGTAGCTACACCTTCCAAAGATCAATTATCTTTATTTTTCTTGATAACATTTAACACTGGAACAGGAAGACATTTTAAATATCCTAAATAAATAGATATCTAAAAACAATTAATAAATGGATTATGAAGTCACTGTAAACAAAATTGCCCTTCAACAAATATTTATCATTAGGCTCAGAAAGGGAAAACAGGCAAAACTGCCAGACAAAAAGTGCAAACTAACAACAGGACATATGCGAATCTGTACCTACTAGCAGATTAAACAACTAAATGCCGGCAAGGCGACGGCGGCCCAGTTGTAGTTTTCTTCCCAGCTGGGGACACTGCATCGGATGATTATGTTTTAAGTGCAGATGCATGTTTGTTGTATTATTAAGTCTCTATTAGAAAGAGAGGGAGACACAAGGAATGCAAATGGAAATTATCGAGCTCATTTTTATTTATTATACAATTAATTTAATCCATGCGATTAATTGATTTTTTGCTTATCACGACAGGCCTTCTCACAGGACCCTGATAGATGTGACAGGACTTGATGTTTCGACAAAATTAGCTTTTTCTTCAAGTTTAGACCCATGTAAAGTGTTCTTAGATACCCAAACATAGGTGGCAAGGTAAGAAATAGAGTGAAAGCACAGTTTCTAGCAGTGCCACAACTGTGAGGCCACAAATTAAAACCTTGTCCAGATTGAGATCTCAAAATCTTTAGTTTAGTTTGTTTTAGTAAAAGGAATTTAAAAAGATTTTTAACAGTGAGTTTGGGAACGTTTGAAAAAAAACCTGGTTGGTAAATAGTTTTGTTCCATCTCTACAAAATGTGATGCAACAGAAAAAGAAAAATATAGCATTTTTACACCAGTTTAGTCTTTGAAATATAAGCTGAATTTTTGATTGATTCTGCCTTAAAGTGGACAGAATTCGAAATCCTCCTCATACAAGTCAACTTGTACTGTCAAATCTTTTCTTATTTTCATCAATAAATGTCTTAATATAAAAAATATACTTTTGAATTCCAAAATCCAAGCAAGAAAAGAAAGGAAATGCTAATAGAGCTGGAGAGGCAGTTGTTGGGCCATATTTGACAAGTTTCCATAGCAAGGAGTAAAAATCAATAGAGTATAGGGCAGGTGGGAACAAGCCCAGGAGAAACATGTGTTCTGAACTTTTTTCATTTTTTCAGCCTCTATAATGGCAGTGATCTGAACAGTGAAGCCACAGCTTGTTCTCCAGCTCCCCTCTGGCTCCTACACGCAAGTGGCAAGCCTTTGTGGTTCACTGCACCAACATGAACTTGATTAAATCTTTCCGGCCAAGAAAACAGACATCTTCTCGGGCTCGCTCCCTGTAAACACCTCCTTCTCTTTTTCTTCTTCTTTTTCCTACTGTTTTTCCCTTCAGCAGCCCCTTACATCCTTTCTTCATCTATTCACTTTTCCTGCTTTCTTATCCCACCTTTTCCTTAGACACCTTCAGATTATCTCATTCCTCTCATCACCTGTTTTTCCCTGATATCCAGTGAGCTTCTGTCTATTAGCTCGGATTATGCTTTATTCTTCCCTTTTCTTTCCAGTTGGCCATCAATTCTTTCTTTTAATCGAGTGGTGGTTTCTTTCTTTCTTGGATTTAGGGGTTTTATTCTGTGTGTCTTTTTTATCCTTTTCTTCATAGTTTGGAGTCTTTATCTTCCATTCTTTCATTTAATCCCTTCTTTCTCTCTCATTCTGATCACTGCTTTTATCCTGATCTCAATTTTTCCTCTCAAGAGGTGATACAAGAAAGCCGATGGGCTGCAGCAGACATTTCTTGTGGCGTTTTGATGATAGAGTTACGAAGAAATGTCCCTGGATGCCCTGCCCACACACACAAACACAGGGCTTCTGAGGACGGAGGTTTACGCAGCAGTTTACTCAGGATGAGATTTCCCACTGCTGACATGCTTGCCTCAGGTTTAAAGCACACATAGAACTGAAATGCATTTGTTGTCATGCACAATAGAACTATAGCCTTCCTTGGTGTAAGGAATAGCATGTCATATTCCTTTAGGTTCTTAAGTAGTTTCTTCACTATAAAAGCATTGTTGCATTTATGTGACATGAATCCATTTGGATCTGATTTGGGGAAAATGTGGAGTTAGACTCATTTGTGATTTTTGCAGCATCCTCATGTTTAAGTTGCAAAAAACAACATAGATAAAGGTTTACCCATGACTATTTTCAGATGGACTCTATTGCCTTTCATTGGTGAGAGAAGGATTTTAGGATGACTACAAACTTGATTATTTTGGATGGTAGTATATTTATGAAAGGAAATTTGCATCGGAAGGTTGAAAAATGTGTTGTAAAAAGCTGAATGTCTCTCAGTCTAAATAACAATTTTTTTCCCACAGAGCTGATCATTTTATGGCGTGCAGGTCACATTAAACCCTCTAAATGTGCAAATATGAAAAAAATAAGTTAATTCTGCATGCAAATAAAATATGCATATTTTATTTTGAAAAACAGCTTTTATTATGAATGGAATATCAGCCCAAGACCATGTGAAATGGAGAGCCAGCAGCCTGAAGAGCAAAAAGCAAATTTAAAGCAGAACACAACTTGTTAAAACAAGGCCATAGGAAGAGAGAAAGATCAGAAACCGGTCTAGTGTTACTTGAATACAACAGTTCTAAACTAGGTTACCTCAGCAGTGGACGACAACAACAGCACGTTAAAACCTTTTTGGAAAAGTAACAAGGAACAGAGTTTTTTTTTTTTCAACCAAGATAAATGGCCTGGATGAGGAGAACAATCCTTTAATAAAGTTTATTTGCACCAGAAGGTTATTTGTGAAACTGTTTAGAACTGCATGTTTTAACAATTAAAGGAAAGATTATTGCAAGAGAGGTCAAGTTCCTTTAGAAATTGTAAAATTGTGCAAGAATCATTGTGTATTTCAGATGTAATTGTATCTACTTTAATGCGTGGACTAAATTTTAAATCCGCCTTTTTTATTTTTAACATATTATTGTATCAAAAACCACACGTTATATAATAATTATGAAATTATTAGCAATAATAATATTGTATTATTGCTGTTTCATTCAGTGACTGGTCGTTTTCATAAAGACAAAATTAGAAATGTATCTAGTTGTTTCGCCAAATATATTTACTTTTCAGAAAAAATGACTCCTATGGCAAAGTAAAAAGTGCATATCCAAAAATCTTGATGTTGTGTGTCTTGTGTGTCTCATAGATACCGTTGGATAATGAACACCAACCTTAACTATAGCAAATGGTAGCTGCATTGCTTTACATATTGTTCTGGGTTCTTTTGTGGCCTCCTCGATGTGTCATAGATGTACCCTTGGGGTAATTTTGTAAAGGTTCCATGTTTTCTTTATTATTGAGAAAACACTGGATACTGGCTGTCATTATGGTTCACTGGAGTCTGAAGCCTTTCCCAGGCTGGTATGTATTAAAGACTTTGTTTCTCATATATGTATATGCTGTTATATATACAGCGCTTTGAGTGCCTTGTTGCTGAAAAGCGCTATATAAATAAACTTGACTTGACTTGACTTATATGTTGCTATTTGAGCTCTTTAGGCCAACTTCATGTTCATGTCCTTTTTACACAAAACCAGTTTGGTTTAGATAGCTTTTTCGCTCAGTTAATGAAATAATCATTTGGAAAGTGTGTTTTGTATTAACTCGCTAACTAGCTTATCTTTCTCTGACACTAAACTGTTGTTTGATGCAGCATTTTATTGTGACACAAAAGTAGAAACATATGAAATCTGCTTCACAGTACAGTAAATAGACATTGTGAAATGTGAATTAAATATACATTTTATTCTTAAAGGGTTAAACTGAGTATAAATAGCAGGAGGAAATATGTTAACAGTAGTTTTACAGTCTTTCTTTAGTTGCTTTTGGTTTGATTTTTTTTTTTTAAATAACAACCTTATATCATTAGGGTATTCTTTCTAATCCAAAACGGACCAATCGTACTTCCACAATATTTTCATGCTACAGAACTAGGAATTGAAAATTCACTCTGATTCCTCCTTCTGCCTCCACTGAGTGTATGACATCTCCGTTTGGATCCCTGACACAGCTCAGCAGGGATCCATCCAATTCCCATTTGGCTGTGCAGCTTTCCCCCTCTAAGATTATCAGGCACTCATTGGCTGCACATGGCATTGTTATGCAACAACACATTTAAAACGCAAAACCTTCTTTCTTCGTGAGATTATACAGTCAGCCCACTACAGCTCTGTTTGCCACATCAGCCAAATTACATCTAGTTTTTTTCTTCATGACATGTGAATCATCTAATATGGAAAATGTGTTTATGTACCAAGGGAAATGATTACTGCATGAATCTTTGGGTTATAAGTTGAAAGTTAAGGTGCATCAGATAAGATAGGAGTAGTTTGGAGATAATTAAGCACTGAGCGCTTACAGAGAGAGAATGTTCAGGACTAAATGTTTAAACAGTATCTACAACATTTATTATGTTGTACTTTGTTGCTAAAGTCTTTGATCTGTGGCACATTAATGGAAAATGATGTCTCTGATGTGTGCATATCATGATTGCTCCAGCCCAAAGCAAGTAAGAAAAACTAGAAATGCACACAAACCCAGTAATTTTATTAGCAGCTACCTCATAAGGAGAACACAGGACACAGACAGCAAGCAGCTCTTGTTGTATCTAAGCAACAACCGACACCAGAGATGGTCCTTGATGATGATCTTTTATTGTGTGCATGTATGCCTGTGTTTGTATGTGTGAGAAAGACAAAGGCAGTGACAGAAAGAAGGAGACAGAATTGCACTTGCACAAACACACATTAAGGGACAGAAATTGTAGTATTCATTCTCATCTGTGTGTTTGTGTGTGTATGTATGTGTGTGTTCGCCTCATTAGTGTTTTTACGGGTTTGTGGACGGTTCTTTCGTTTCGTCTGATGCCAACGTTGCCATGGAAGTGGCTGATGCCTAGCAGAAGTGAAGGCTTCGGACAACATGGGAACATGTTGAGATTTTCCCTTGACGTGCATCGTAATGTGTGTTGTTTTTTATAAAAATCTCATTGTGTATGTTCGTGTGTGTTTGCATGTTTGTGGGCTTTCACGAGAGCAGGAGAGACAAAGAGGGGTGAAAGAACAAGGACAGGTGATGAGCTGAGAATTACCTGTAAAAAAATCTCCAACTGTGGGATTAAAACACCACATTCATAAATACTGGGAAAAACATCTTACTGATACAGTGAGACCTATACTGCCCTCTGCTGCATGAACCTAGAGGAGCATGTGGAAGCATCAAAGATGTCAACAAATAATTCAGTATAGTATTTTAAAACCTTTTTAATTACGATTCTTGCGGTAAATTCAAAAATAATATTGATTTGTAGGGATTTTCTAGGGGTTAGAACACCACAGACATAAAATAGCTTTTTTCTCCTTTTTTCACCTTTTTATTCATGATTTTTGTGGGAAATTCAAAAATATTATTGATTTGTAGGGGTTTTCTGGGGGTTATAACACCACAGACATAAAATAGCTTTTTTCTCCTTTTCTCATGTGAAATCAATTCATTATGTCGTATTGCTCCCTAGCCTAATGTTGTTTCTGTCTCTTTTCTGCTGCCTTTTTCTCAATCAGAGCAGTATGGCAATAAACACGGTTTATTTAAATGTTTTCCTCTGTTAAAAATAAATTTTGACAAGCCTGAAACAAAGAAAGGCAGTGTTTCATATATCTTTGCATTTCAGTGGGGAAAATATGGCTGCCAAGAGGTGCTGCAACAATTTGACAAAAACTTGAGAGAAGTCTGCAAATCATTTAATTGTGTTTTTTAGACTGCTTAGAGGACATTATAAACATATTGGTACCTCACACTCTGATCCCCCAAAGCCTCCCTTGTGTGGGAATGTAATCCATCTGCAGCCTTTCTACTCATTCAATGAGGGATTGTAGAAGGCAGAGATCACTGTTCTTCTGGTTGGGTTTTTTGTAGAAAGGAAATTGATCCAGAATTGGTTTCCTGCACATTTACAGTGCCTAGCACAAGTATTCATGACAGTTAAACCTTTTCACAATGTTATACATTGTAGCACAAACCTCAGTGTATTGTATTTATGTCCATGAAATAATTTAATTATGTTTATTTATGTAGTTCTAATACACAACAGATGTCATCACAAAGTAAGACAAATAGAGCCAATTTATAAACAGAAACATATACAGTGATTAAATTATCCAATTGCACACACATACATTATGATACAATCTTAGGTATGATAGAGTGGAGTCAAATTCAATTAGTAATGCCACTTGTTGAGAAGATCTTGCACCAATTCTCCCTCTTGGAAGTAGCTCATAATTGTAAAACAGAAGGAAAATAAATATGATTTTCAAATTATTTTACAAAAAAAAGTGTTACATGCCTTTGTATTTTACCCGTGTGAGTCAACACTTTCTAGAACTACGTTTTGCTGCAGTCAGTGCTACAAATCTTTAAGGTGTGTCTCTACTGGCTTTGCACATCCAGAAATGGATATTTTTGCATATTCTTGCAAAATAGCTCAAACTTCTGATTGTGTGTTTAGGCTCATTGTCCTGCTGGAACCCAAACTTCCACCTCAGGTCTTTTGCTAAATCTAATGAGGGGCTTTCCTATCAGGTCTGACCAGCTTCCATGTTCCTGCTGAAGTAAAGTATTCCCACAGCATGATACTACCACCACCATGTTTCATCTTGGGGGGTTATGTGTTCAGGGTAATGTGCAGTGCTTGCTTTTTCCCCTCATAGCATTTCAGATATTTGCTAAACGTTTGATTTTCATATCATACCAGAGCACATTGTTCCACATCTGTGCTGTCATCTACATTGCATGTAGTAGTAGTTTGCCGCTCTTCCTTATCAGCTAGATTTGTAAAATAGACAATTACTACAAGTCCTGTTAACAGATTCTCCCAACTGAGCTCTGCAGCTCCTCCAAAGTTACCTTGGACCTGTGGCCTGCTCTGATTAATACTCTCTTTGCCCTGCCTGTTAGTTTAGGTGTATGGTCATGCCTTGGTAGCCCTGCCGATGAGTCATACTATTTTCATTTTCAGATAATGGATTTAACAGAGCTCAGTGAGATTTCTAAAGCTTGTGATATTGTTTTATACCCTAATCCTGCTTTAAACCTTTCCGAAAGCTTTATGCCTGAACTGTCTGCTGTGTTCCTTGGTCTTCATGATTCTGTTTGGTCACTTATGTTCTCCTCTCAGAACAGCTGTAGCTCTCACTCCTCCGGGCTTAGGATGGGTTATTGGTAAAGATGACACAACCAGACACAGTCTCAAACTGTTAGCTCATCAATGAAAAGTCACACCGTGACTCCAAACCTGTTGCAGAGTGGATGAAACAGATTAGTACGCTAAGGAAAGGCCTTTCATGACTTCTGCCATAATAAAACTGTAGGATTTGTGGAAACAAGTCGGATTTTTACTAGGAAGTTAATTGAGTCTATAGTGAAAAGGTTGTGAATATGCTTCGGAAAGTCAAAGGGCAACTTGCTAAAAGACTTTCAACCAGCTACAGTAGGTGTGTTCTAATTACAGTTTTGTCTATGTTTTATGCTTGATTTTGGTTTTTAATGATGTTTTTGTGTCTGTGAAGCAGCTCAATGAATCAAGCAAAACCACATTACTGCAGGCGCATTTATTTCCATAATAAGTGTAACCATATCCCATACATTATAACCTGCTGGGATCTAATGAAGTTTATTTTGCCGTCCAAAACAAGAGTATGACATTCACTATCTCACTCTTCTTTGTTAAGGTAAGGCAAAGTGACTTTATTAATACTCTTTTGTAGATTAGTCCTGCAGACAAGAGGAGCACCAGCATCTGTTTAAATGTATGAATATGTAAATAAAATCAACACAGGCATACATACCAAACACATTTGCCAAACATTCATTAAAACAATAAGACTGGACATGGAACTTAATAGCAGAAAACAAAATAAAACTAATAAAAAGATCTCCAATTAAGATTTATTTAAGAACAAAACTGCAACCGTCACAAAACCATTTCGGTAACGTTTGGTCTTTATACTAGGGACGTCATATCTATGACCAAACTGAACCTGTCAAACAAAGGATGGTTTTCATCCCGGCAGATGGAGCCAGCCAGCCACTGTAACTGTCTGGTGTACATTAACACCCGCTACATCTGAGACCCCCCAATGAGCCGGCCTGATCAGTTAACAAGTTGGTTCAGTCAGTTCCTCTTCTTTAGAGGCAGGTCCCAAACCATGACACTAAAGAAAAAGTTAAAACTGACTCAAAAAAGCTCTGTAAAACAGTGTCATCTTGGTTTTTTCAATTTGAAAACTAGACAGCTTCCATAGACAGTATGGGTGCTGATGTCCTTTCATGCACACATACTGATTGTTTTTTTAAACTTGGTTTTGAATCAATGATTATGCCAAGATATTTGTAAGATTGCAGCTGTTTTTTACTTCTGTCTTTCTTAACTCAGTCTATAAACTCTAATCAAGTTTTGCACATCCTATTTTGAATGTTTGAATTATTCTTTCTTTTTATTTGTATTTTCATTTGAAATAAATAAATGAATCAATAAATAAATAACTTTTTGCTGCCAAAATGTTTTTAAAATTATATTCAAAAACTAGGTAGCTATTTAGTATGTATATTAGCTAAATTGTGGCATATATACGACTACTCAAAGTCCTTCCTATACTAAGATTAGTCTGAGTGGAAAATGCATCAGTCAGCATTGGTAAAGTCCATGCCCAGCTTGGCTGCATTAACACTGGAAGAAGAATTTGCAATTATAGTCTATATGGGTTTAAATCCCTCACTCAGTTGTTTAGCCATATTGTCTTTAAATCTGCTTCAAACACTTAAACATTTTCTTTATGTATTCCTTCCAGTGGGTGAAGCCAGGAACCTGATTCCCATGGATCCAAATGGTTTATCAGACCCATATGTCAAACTCAAGCTCATCCCAGACCCAAAGAACGAGACCAAACAGAAGACTAGGACCATCCGTTCCTCTCTCAATCCTTGTTGGAACGAATCGTTCACCTTGTGAGTAAATCTTCTCTTTTAGAAAATTATTTCAAAGCTAGATGTAAACAGTTTTTCCATTGTGTGTGTCTAAGCAGCAAGCTGAAAGCATCAGATAAGGACCGACGTCTGTCCATTGAGATATGGGACTGGGACAGAACCACCCGGAATGACTTCATGGGCTCCATGTCATTTGGTGTTTCTGAGCTCATCAAGGCTTCCCACTGTGGATGGTCAGTTTTCTCATTATCACCCAAACCTTTGCAACTTGCGTTTGATCACTTTCAATGATTAGTGCTTTAGATCCATATTTTTGTAGCACTGACATAGCCTCATACTTTAAATCAAATCATTCAGCTTTATTCATGTAGCATCTTTCAAGCAGAGATGCTCTTATAAGCGAAGTGCATCACAGAGCAAAAGCAAAACGGCGTTTACAAAGTCAAAACTCAAACCGAACATCCTTTAAGAACAGTGGTTTCATAGTTTTTGCCAGGGGTCATAGCTGCCATATAATTACCCTGATTCTGTAATGTCAACTTCTGAGACCAATTTCAGTACCAATAAAAACAGCTCAATGGGCCAAACTGGGTACAAAATTCAACATGTGATTTATAAAATGTGGGGCATACAAGCAATCTGGCGTTGGTAATTCTTTTTATTCAGACACTGCACCCTTAATTGTGGCTTCTGCCAGAGAATTTGCAACATGGATGATCGAAAAACAGTGGAACAGACACATTTCTGTCTGTTTTTAAAGTGACAGCATAAAAACGGATGGTTTTTCATTCATTATAGTCATTCGTTGATTATTTCACTCCCTGTGTTTTTGGGTATGAATACATACCTGCTTTGGTATCAAACGGTTTATAGTTATTTTTTATAACCCATTTATAGCCTGATGTAAGGAAACGTGGTTATGCGACTTCAGTTTCATTAGAGTTATCTGGTCCAAATTGTAATCAGAACCACAATCAATTGAAATACGTTGTAATATAAAGTTTCCGGAGAATAATATGAAGATAAATATGTGAGATTTAGGTATTTTTATGACTGCTTTTCTTAATATTTTCCTAAAATACTTATCTGACAACAATAAAGTCCTTGAAGTCTTTTTTGATAGTAATTTAACCAAAGATAAATAGTTATACTTATGTATTGTCCTAAGCCCTTAGACCCACATTTACTGATGATGCTATATGAAGCAGAAGTGTGCAGGCAAAAATGATGTCCCTCTTTGTTGGACATGCCCATCAGAGTTCGCGCTGCTGATCCAAGATAGACCCATTCCCTCATCAGCACCCCCAAAGAATGGATGGCCTGTATTCAAATGTGTACATCCCTGGTCTCCTACTGAAATGTCTTGGCATCCAGTACTCCCACTAGGAAAGCACCTGTGTTTTCATGGCTGTGGAGTGTCAGGTTAGATTTTGGCGTAACTCTGCTATGACATGCCTTGACAGATGAAGCCAACTTAATAGTCACTTATTTCTCTGCATAAAAAATCAGTTTGAGCTAGAAAATCCTCCCCTTTTGTTTACATCTACACATGAGTGGTTAATGTTTATATCTCCTTACAAACAAAACATGATCTTTCTGTATTTAATGTTCACAGTTGCTATAAGTACAGCTGTGTGAGAAATTATGAGCTTAGTCACAGCTGTCTAAACATATTTCCTATTTCAGGGTTTTGTTTGATATAAACTTTTTATTTATATTTTTAAAGCATTTTTTTATTGCATTGTTTATTGTCATAGAAATTAAGGATACACTGAGTAAAACAGATGCAAACACTGTCATCTGCTACCAAGTCCAGTCACCCAAAGACAACACATGTTGAAGCCAATTACTTCTTTCTGTGGTTCTGTCGGATCTGTTTCTCACTTTGAACAGTAGCGTTCCTAATTTGCCTTAAACAACTTCTGTTGAAAAAGGAAATCAGGGAAATTCTAGCGTGTGAAATGTTGGCAGTCAGCTTGGAAACTACTACTGTTTGTGTGTTTGGCTGCAGTTTTTACTATGAATTACACTTCATTAGACATTAAAGAAGAAACAGATGCAATCTGGCAAGAGAGTGTAGCACTTCAAACTTGCAGAAAATAGAAATTAAGTACTTCTAATTGACTCAAGCAGAAACCTAAAGACTTACATGTGTGCGGGTGGACAGAGGGGAGAATGCAAAGGAGATTAACTAAAATAAATTAGTCAATATGTTAAGTTATGCAAAGCAAATTACCTTTTTTCCATGGTTTTTTTTCTCTCTTAGGTACAAGCTCCTGAACCAGGAGGAAGGAGAATACTACAATGTTCCCATTCCCGAGGTGGACGATGTCAATCTGGAGCTTCGACAAAAGTTTGAGGTGGGCATTAGTGTCAAGTCGATTTTCTTTTTTGGAAAAAAAAAACACAACTGTCTTTTGTTGCCGCTCACATAGACTTCAACAAATAACGTCCTTCTCTTTCTTGTCGCTATGCAAACGTCATGCTGTTTCCGCGTTTTCTTTTCTCCAGAGTTACAGAGACAGAAATGAAAATGAATCAAATGAGCTTGATACTTAGAATATAAGGTGTTACTCAGATTATCTACTTGACATTTTATTATTATTTTTTGCATTGCAGTGTCTTTCCTGCTGCAGACTTTGAACAAAAGGGACCTGCAAAAGATGTCTCATCTTCCTTTCTTTGCAAATACAGGACCAACATTGGGAGGTCATGAATATCTCTGCAGACTGTCAGGATCCACTCAGCATCATATCCACATTTTTAAAGTTTCACTTTCACCTGCATATAACAAAATTATTCTGTACATTTAGGGTGGTCACAACTGATAACTTGATAGATGCAACATTGTTGAAGTCAGTTACTGATACATGACATCTCCTTAACAGCTACTCATACATATTTATAATACAATGATGATAATAGTTGCTTAGATACATATAACCGGGGCTTTTTCTAAGATGATAATGCAAACATAAAAGTGGAAGAGCACAACATGTTTATCACTGCAAGCTGACGTAATTGACTGAACTTGAAGTGCTTTATACATTTTTGTCACAAGGCTTTCAAGAGTGCCTGTGTGAGCATTACTCATCCTGTTTATAAACCTGTCGTACTACACATAGGTACAAAACATTACAATGAATAAAACAATATTCATTCCAATTATAAAAATGGGATGTGTACGGTGGGGGGCTTCATACTGTCCATTATCACTGCTGGTTCCCCACATTTAGATTGTTGTGTCTGATCTGAACAATATAATCCTCTCCATTTTCAAACGAATACAGTGACAGTCACATTTACTGGCATCCCTGATAAAGATCAATCCATCAGTCTTTATCTATAAACACTTTTCATATACAGTTAAGACAACAGGAACTGTGTTAGAAAAGGTAAAAAGGAAGCAACAAAAAATAGCAACAAAAATTAAAAAAGTTAGCTAAATAGGGATGAAAAAAGTACAGAAATATGTAGTTAATCCAGGTGATGTTGAAGGACCAAGCAAACACAGTTGTGTTAATTATGATAATTATGATGTGATACAGAGGCCCATTTCTTATAGCCACTGGCCTCTAGGCTGGACGAGGACTGAAATTTATCTTGCCACCACTAACAACGAGCAGCAAGGGAATGAAGGGATAAATAATCTTCAAAGCTCATTGTTAGGGGTGACCAAGGCTCCATGACAACCAAAGGACACAACGCACATGCCAACTAAAAAGTAATTTCTGGCCTACCATTACAAATGTAAACATGTGGAGTTTGCTTAGCTCTGCTTGAACTTTTTGAACTTTAATTGAAACTGTGTGCTTTGTTCAGATGACACTAGAGTGCATTTAACAGCAAACATTAATTTTCTGGCATGAAACCACAAATGAATAGAAGAAAAAGCACCTTATGCCCACTGTTAAGTACAGTGGTGGATCTATGATACTGTGGGCCTATTTCTCTTCTAAAGGCCTAGGGAACCTTGTACTCTTTTGACATTTCAAAGAAAGTCAGGTGGACATGGGTTCCCGTTTTCCATTACTATTACATTCATCAGTATAATGATGCAAAACATATGACCAAATCAACAGAGAAATTGTTTACCAACACAAGTTCAACTTATTTCATTGACATCAAAATCCTTAGACCTAAATCATATAGAAAATATTTGGGTGCACTAAAGAGAGGAGATCCCAAGAGAGGACTCAGGATTCTGGAGGATCTAGAAAGTTTGCGTAAAGAGGAATTGTCAAAAATCCTTCTCCCTGTATCCGTCAACCATTAGAAATTTCATAGAAAGAAACCTAAGTACTGTTGCAAAAGAGAGTTACATAGAAGCAGGTGGACCAATAATTTGGCCTCTGAATTCTTCCCCCTGACTAAACATACTTAAATTACTGATTGTAGTTTTACAAAAGTTTCAGTGCAAAGTTTTGCAGCTGCAAAAGAAACATACACACATCTCTACAACACAGGTTATGCAGATATAGCAAACTGGAAATGTCTAAGCCAAAGAGGGCTCCAGTCCGGGTTCCAGAACCATTGATTTTAATGTTTTTGCAGCTTCAACCCAGTTCACATTCCTTTTTCATAACGCCTCCCACAGCATTTGGAGACCCTACTTCTACTTTGCTGCAATCACTCTTTTTATTTCTACTTAACAGATAAAAATCAAAGAGAATTTGGTATACTGACTTGATGTTCGCTGTAAAGTTGTTTTGCTGACTGGTTCACACAATTCTTTTAATCAGTATAAACAAACTTGCAGATCTTTCCCATCAAATCTAAGGAAACATAAACTGGAGCCAGTTATTGCCATCTAGTTGTTGCTTTGTTGACTGCAGGTATTTGTTAGTGAGGTTCTTGTATAACGTGTAGCCTTATTTAAAAGTCACAGCCTCTCCAAAGACATGAGCACAAAGAGGACGCTGCATTGAGGAGTGCAAATCTGGTTGCGACTTATATGGGAAGCACAAGAGTTGTGAGAGACAGAAGGTCGTTTTATTAAACTCCAGCTCTTAGTGCAAGTGTGTGTGTGAGTGCGAGTGCAGGCTTTAATACTGAGTGTAAATGTCTTCTCCTCACAACACTCCCTGAGGAACTGAGTTTTAATTTTCTTCTTCTCTTCACTGTACAAACCGACCAACCTTGGCTTTCTCTGTTGTCACGCAACCTCTGGTTGCCATGGAAACTGGGGTGGGATGCAAAAGATGTGAATGTTCTTTTAGGTTTTAGTATTTTCTAATCATAAGAGTAATAACTTGTCATGTTTTTGCCGACGTGTGTCAGCCAGACTTGCATACTAATCACTGAGCCCACTAATGGGTGAGTTTCTTCTCTCTTCTAGGCCTGCCAGTTAAATATCCACTATCTCAAGGTAGCTCCCCTGCCTGCTTCTTGTGTTTCTCTCATGTTTCAGCTTGCATCTCACTTATTCACTTGATGGACTGGGATTGTTTGTGGATCTCTGCTGGGACTCCACAAATAAATCTGATTTACTAACAAAGCCCTTCTGCAGAATACACCTGTACCCAATTCATTTGTTTTTTAAATCATATCACAAATTTACCGACTATTCCTACTTGATAAGTACTATTAGACTTTAATAAAATACACAATCCAAACCTATTATGTAGAGAAATTATGTCACTAGAGGAGTCTACATGAAAGCAAAACTTTATATTTGCTCTACATTTGTTTGTCCTTAAAGGAGATCAGAAATTGTACAAAAGTATTTACATTTCTAAATGAACAATTGACAAAAGGAGAGGGACAATTTTTTAGCTAATTCTACAAGGATGGGAAATATGCTATCTTTTTTACAACTTTTCCTTTTCCATAGTGTCTGACCTCAAAGCCTTTAGTTACATTCATTTCTATGTCCAATACTTAGAAATATGTTAAAAAGCATTTAACAAAAAGCCTGTTGGAAGTAGTGACAGCGTTTTTAAACTTGGACATCAAAACATATCACAAAAGCAACACAATAGATCACAATAGTATCATCACTACTCTCATTTGCACATGCATCAGCACTCCCATTTCTCTCAACACCTGTGTCACCAAAATGGCTAACTTGTACTGGCGAGCCATACAGTGGTTACAAGTCTCACTTTTTTCCACTTAATAAGTATATTATAGTTGTGAGGGATTAATTGCACTACAGGAATGTAGCCTTCAAAAGGTTATTATAAGGAAAATATTTGTCATGTCACTCAACCCTATGAATTTGTTCAAGCCAAGTATTTTATCTTCGTGGATGCAAGTAAAAATACTGATACACAATCAGACAGAAACTGCAGTTAAATTACCTTTTACACATTTGTCTCAGACACTGAGAGAAAAACACTCCTCAAAGTTGTAGATATTTATCATGCGAAAAGAAGTAGAGCTTTGAGAGAGAGTTTACTGATTTAATATGATCTGCGGACATCAGTAGAGGTTTTGTACGCAAATAGGATACATGAAGAGTAAAAACAGTTGTCTCAGTGGTATGGCTGCTGACTCACTGCAATCTGTTCTAGCCCTCACCTTTATGTTGACCCTTTCTTAAATCCAAGAGTTCAGTTTTAAATAATCTTGGCCCACAAAGTATTTTCAATAAGTTCACCTGTAATATTCTATAGAATTCACAAATGTTTCCTGCATAAATTGTCTTTTCATCAAATGTGCTCATAATATTTTGTTTTCTGTCACCAGTAGGTGGTGCGCATTTATTTCATATATTTACATTAAAAAGTTTTTTTTTGTCATAAAAGCAATATGTTAGACCCTTTTCCAGACCTAGATGATGACGGTAGAAGGTGGGTAGAAGAGAGTGCAGTTACAGACACGATGTCATCTTCCATAAAGTGGAAGTGCTTTTTTTGGTTTTAAGGCGTGACTCAAAATGTCAGAAAGTGCATTTTAAAATGACTTATTTGCTTTAAACAGCTATGAAAAGGCTGACTGGATTTTTTTTTTTGCATTTAATAAAATTTTTAGATTAACTGGCTCCTTAATATGATTAAATTTGGCCTTTAGGTCAGATTTGAAGAACTGGGGAAAAGTTCAATCAAGTAGCATAAACAAAACAGGCTCAAAAACATCATAAGAAATATATTTATAATCAAGACAGGAACAATCCTAATCACAGTTTCCCTTTTTCAGCTTCACTGCTTTAATTATTAATAACTCTGCCTATTAAACACACAAAAACCAAAGAGCATTGTTGTTAGTAAATTTGTGGAGCTCTCTGGCCTCTGGTTTCGGGGCATTATCATTACCTTCCGATGCACAGCCACGGGCCAGCAGAACTTCACATCCTCTCCTCACTGGGTGATTATCATCCTTCTACTAGTCTGATCAGGACTATAGAAGGCTGTGTGAGCATTAAGCATGGAACAACAATAAATACTGTAAATGTCTGACTGGATACTCACAGGTTCTTGGTGTGCCTGCTGTGTTTGCAGTATATGTGTGTGTGCCGGATGTTTCCACACAGTGGCACTGTTATATTTCTTTTAAGTCTCATGTTTGGCTGCACAGCATCTGATTGAATGAAGTGGCCGAAGTATTTATTTGAAGTGAATCTTTAGATGTTGGTTGTGTTAAACGTTTATGTAATATATTTGTATATGAAGAAATATTCATACATTTTTCTGTTGTAAGTCTATTCCAAAAGTGACCACTAGGCGTCTCTTAAATAAAATGGGGTAATAATAAGTAATAAGATGATGCTACTGACATAATATGATGAGCAGCATTCTCATGAAAAGGCAGCAGAATAAACACTCGATGAGTACTTATTGCTAAAGCTTGGAATAAGCAACAGAAAGGCATCTGTTGACTTAATATGGCTGAACTCATTGTACAGAATATTCAAATTTTGACAAATATTTCTAATGCAGAATGTTTGGAGACTATTCCTTTAGTGGTGCTAAAGGTTTTTATCTGAGTTGTCATTCTAAATATTTGAAGTCCTGTAGAGATTTCTACAGACCTGATGAGGTGAACAACACAAGAAAAAAGAAGGATGAAAGCTGGAAGGTCTAGAAGTAGGAGACTTGAAGTGTCTCATTAAGGTCAATGCTTGATGAATAATGGCACGAGCTGAAGTGTGGATGCAATGCGACTGTTTGCAGGAAAAGTGTGCTTTGCATTTATGCAGCATCAAATATTAAAGAAGACATTGTCTCGCAAACGTATTTAAGCCGCAAAAGCTTTTTAAATTCTTTTCGTATTACAACCACAAACCTCAATGCATTTTATTTGGATCAATAGGAATTAAGCAACACAAATTAGTTCATAATTATGACGTGGGAGGAAATTGATACATGTGTGGCATGGAGGACATGGCAAAGATGGAAGAAAGGTGCTCTGGTCTGTTAAGACCAAAACAGAACATTTTGGTCTAAAAAAATTCGATAAGGAGCCAAATAACAAACTCTGCACATCAACCTAAACACGTCATACCCACAGGGAAACATGGTGGTGACAGCATTATGCTGTGGGGTTGCTTTTCAACAAGGGAGCTTGTCAGAGTTGATTGGAAAATGGTTTGAGCTCATAACAGGGCTATAGGCAGTAAAATACTTAAGATGTGGTTAAACGTTTACCTTCTAACAGGACAATCACCCTAAACACATAACCAGAGCTACAATAGAATGGTTTAGATCAAAGCACATCCATCTTAGTTCATTTGGGAACCTATGGTAAAACCTGAAAACGTACCATCCAATCTAAAACCCATCCAAAAAATGAATTTTAGCTGCTTTGCAAAGTAGCATGAGCAAAGCTTTACTATTCTAAATGTTCAAAGCTGACAGAGACATGCCAAAATACTTACAATTGTAATTGCAGCAAGAGATGTTTGTGCAAAGTATTAACACAAACAATTTTTAAAAATTGTCAGATTATTCTTTTTACAAAATCTTAATATGAAACAATTCTGTACTACTTCCTGTTGTTCTAGCACACAAAATCCTTGTAAAACACTTAGAGGTTTGTGGTTATAACATGATTAAATGTAAAAGAGTTTTGTGAATACTTTTTCAAGGCATTGTAGTTAAAGTTTGTGACAGCTTTATGGTGAGTGACCTAAACAAGTGAACACGCAAAGCCACGTCACCTGCACCGAATATGTGTGTGCCACGTATTTTTTCACTTTAAGTTTAATTACCTGACTATCATGGTTATAGGTCTCATTGTCCCACCACTCGCCTGTTTTCTGGGCCACACCTGACAGAAGCATGAAATATGATAGGTGCTATTGGGAACCTTAATTGTCTGGTGTTTTCTTTCTTATTTCTTTTAAGATGTTTGGCAAACTAATCATTATACCAGCAGGTAACCTTAAAGTGCTGTATGCCCATGCTGAACAGTGTGCTGACACTTTACTAAAAGGTACCAACGGTGTGATGTGGCTTAATGTCTTTGAGGATGTCTGAAAACAACAAAGAAGTCAGACAGTCCTGGAGTTAAACAAGTCAGTAGAGACAATGTATTGCAAAAGCTGTCATACCATTTAAACTTTTTCAAATTCTGTCACATTACCACAAACTGTGCATTTGTATTAAGCCTCTGTAAATCTATGATACTATATCACATCACTCCTTTTATTTTTACATTGTTATTATTTCTTATGGCACCATGTTTTATTCAGTTATTAATTAATATCAGGCAAAATTTAATTTTATGTCGTTTTAAGAGGTATAATTTTACCAGATCATAAAACATTTTTTTGTTGAATTTTAGCCTTGTTTTAGCACAATGGACAACTATCCAACAACACTTTCTTGAACTTTTTAATGACTGATATTAATGTGTCCTGCACCCATTGTTTGTTTGTCACTCACAGAAATGTGGAAGCTCATAATTATTGTTTTATTCTTTATAGAAAAACATAATATATGCACTTAAAACATCCACATTTTGAGGAATGATGTTTAAATTCCTTTGGCATATGTGTGTGCTTATTGTACATAACAGAAAGCCAAGCTGGGCCACGGTAAGAAAGTTATCACACCAACAGACCACCGGCGGTTCAGTCTGCCCTCAGGTAACATGGACAGAGTACGGCTCAACGACTTCAACTTCCTGGCTCTTCTGGGAAAGGGCAGCTTTGGAAAGGTGAGAGCTCTTATATTTCATTACAAAAGCAACACAACTAAAGTTTTGCTACTTTTATTAACCTCTCGAGTGTGCCGTCTTTAACAAATGCAGGTAATGCTGGCAGAGATGAAGTCAACAGAGGAGCTCTACGCAATAAAGATCCTGAAGAAAGACGTTGTGATCCAGGATGACGATGTTGAATGTACAATGGTAGAGAAGAGGGTCTTGGCACTGAGAGACAAACCGCCCTTCCTCACACAGCTCCACTCCTGCTTTCAGACTGTGGTGGGTAAAAAAAAACACTTCAGCTTGCTGTCGTCACAGTTAATAATGCACACTTCCTGCACTGATGGCCTGTTCTTACACACAAAAAAACCTCTTTAACGGGGATCATTATTATCCCAAAGCAATTCAGTTTTACTGAACTGTAACTGTTATTACTTTTGTATTTGTGCTCAACATTTCTGTACTCTTTCTTCCCTTGGCATCCCTGCAGGGATAATTGAAGGTGAAAATGAAGTGACGTCTGTGCAGAGACAGACTGACTCAAAGATTTTTAAATAAAACCTAGAGTTATATAATGACCTATGTTGCTTCTCAAAGGGGATAAATAAGGTTTTTCTTAAGCTTAAGATAATTTACTGTAAGACATTACTTTCTGTATATCTTTATCTGCGCTTTGGACAATAACCTGCTCTTTCATTATAGGACCGACTTTACTTTGTGATGGAATACATTAACGGAGGAGATCTCATGTACCATATCCAGCGTATGGGCAAGTTTAAGGAGCCTCAGGCAGTGTAAGGAATTACTCCGAAATATGCACACTCACATGGTTTGAAAACACAGATAATATTCTATAGGCAACTTCATCTACTAGATGGGAGTTTTGATGTCAACCCCTCAGAACAGTGCTGTACAGTTGCATTTCTTTATAATACAAATGCACAATACTGCATTTTTATGATAGATATGCCAACTCAACCCCCAAAATAGGTGTACGAGAGGGACATCTATTTTGGTTTTCATTTTCCTTAATAGGTATTGCTAAATAATAATGGGAAATTCAGTTGACTGTATGCAAAAGGAGCCAAGACTTTAGGTTAGTTTTAAAGTGATCTTAGAGGTGTTAATGTCAGTGTCTACTTTATTTATGTAGGACTTTATTAAAAGAAACAAAATGCACCAAAGTGCTCCACAATGAGAGACAACAAAAAACAAAGAGCAACACAGTAACCTCATAGCAATACAAATAAGCTCATAAGAAAAGCACAACAGTGAATTTAAAACCAGTAAATAAAACAGACAAAAATTACACTGAACTTGTAAAAGCATACTGCAAAATGTAATGAAGCCTAATAACAAAAACGATGTCAGGCTTTATTTGAGGCAAAAACTAATTAGTAAAGATGGGTTATAAATAGCTACTTAAAAGTGGAAACCAGATATTTACATATACAGTATAAAAAAAAGAACCTTTTTTTCTGTCCATCTGACATTTGATCAGAATAAAAGTTTCCTGTGTAGGGTTTCCGAATTTGTTTCTATTTACTAAATACCCGAATAATTCAAAAGAGAATTTCGTGGGAGATTTAAAACTTTCATTTTAATTGGTTCTAAGGATTATGATTACTGATAATTAATATGTATCAAGAATTATAATTTAAAATCATATTTTGAAAATAATTAATTTCTTAACCAAAATCATTACTTACAAATAGAAATCAGAGATGTCCTCTGGTGTTGTGATTATGGGCTCAAAGCTCTTTAATAATTACAATTAGCTATTCATCATTAATAATTGATAAATTATTAACCAGAACCACAAAATGTAACTATATATTCAACCGCTTCGCCGAAGGTGGGGGAACTTCGACCTTGTTTTGACAGATAAATCACTCCTGCACGAAATAAACACAAACGCTTCTCTTAAATATGTATATGAAGATTTATTGAAGCCAAATAATTCTGATATACCATTATTCTGGTCCAAAAACCTTCACCTAACTAACAAGCACTATTCTACACAAAGGAGATAAAAATGACTACCTAACAATAATAATAAAAGAAAAACATATGCACAATTAGTGTCTATGAAGATCAAACCAGCAGTTTTATGGACAAAATGTGTAATTTGGGTTAAATGGAAAGAGAAGTCCTCCTGGTGTGCTGATGTCTCGATTGCAGCGATCAGCTGATAAAATGGACGAGCCACGCCCCTTTAGCCGTACAGCTGATTGCCCCAAATCTTGAACAAAGAGTCATAAAACTCTGAGGTGGGAACTCAGTGGAAAAACTTCAGCAATAAAACTGGAACAAAAGAATGGTCAGACCACGAGGTTCAGACCGCAGTTGCTTTGAATGAAAAACTTTTAAAAGTCCAACTTCTAACTCCTGGCTGATTTGGGATCAGCCGGACAAAACATGAACCACGCACGATTCAGCAGCGCTTGTGCAGCAAATCAAAACACAGCTCAGCATAAAACACTTCAATCAGTATTGCATGCAACAAGTTGATACCTTAGATTAACTACTGGTGATTCTAAATTCACCTTAACTTTACCTCATCCTGCCCAGACCTCTAAATGCACCTATCCGGTTTAATATGAAAAGAACGAAATTATTTTGACGTTGATTTCTTCTCTCCACTGGTTGAGGATGGGTCAGGTCTGAAGAAAAACGAGGGAATGGGGGGGGGATCACGCGTTCGTGATCACCTCAAGAAAATAAAACGGTAAACTTCTTATCCGTCCAAAAGGGGAAAATATGAAGAACCGTTTAGTCAACTGAATCAACAAGGAGGAATCTCATCTCCTTGGAAATAAAACCTATGTGGGTTTTTCACCTGCGCCGGGTGTCGGCGTGGTCTTCGATCAGCATATGAATCTTCTGACCTTCTTGTATCAGACAGATTTCCAGCTTTCAAGCTCTTCCGGGAATGGCTTTGTGTTCGCCTGCGAGCTTTTGTCTCCCTAGATATCCGCATCCGTTGCGTCGTCCCGTGAGACACGCTGGAAATGGCAACGAAAGTTTGTTTTCCGCGGATTTTATAATCCTGGGTGACGTCAGAGCTGCGATGTCTGTTGAGCTGCGCATGTTCAACTGTGCGGCCAAAATGGATGAATCCGACATGGTGGAAGGCCTTTTTAAATAGTATAACTTGGGTCAAAATTTTTGGATATCTTTCCACTTTCACTTACATATTCAATACATCACCATATACGGTAAAATTCAGGTGCTTATTTGAAATAATTCTTATTGTTTTGCAGGTTTTATGCCGCTGAGATAGCAGTCGGTTTGTTTTTCTTGCATCGGAAGGGAATCATCTACAGGTGGGTTCCTGGATGTTTCATCAGCTGTAGTTCTTGTGTTAATCATAATTTCAAACACTGACTGTTTAACATGCATTTCATAGATACGTATGATAGAGTTTAAAAGAAAAGTAACAAAATGTAGATATGTAGAGCTTGCCTTTCTGCTCTTCACAGTTTTAAAACCCATCATTGCATGTAATAAATCTAACTGAATCACAACTTCCTCCAAGAGCTCATACTAGAACATCATCATGCTAATTATGTTGGACCATAATTACTCAACAAATATAAATCAAAGAAGTTGTTAGCTAAGAAAAGTACACCTGACTGCCATATTGAGGTCAGGGCAAAATCCTAAATGGGTGGTGTTGAAAAAAACTAACCAGGAGGTGATTAAAAAGCCTGAAAGCATCAAAGCTGTCACATAAATTCTTACAAAGCTGTCTGTGCTGCAGGGATCTGAAGCTGGACAATGTGATGCTGGACTGCGAGGGCCACATCAAGATAGCAGACTTTGGCATGTGCAAAGAGAACATGTATGAAGGGATGTCCACACGCACCTTCTGCGGCACCCCGGACTACATCGCACCTGAGGTGAGACGTCTGATGTGAAAAACAAAGATGAAGTCGTCTAACTGCATTATATTTTGACGTTCTTACAACCTCTTCGATGTATTCTGTTAAGAAATGTCAACTTTTTAAAATTTAAAACAGTATGTCTGATATCCACCAGAGAGAGGTTTTTAACCAATCACTGCAAGCCAATTGAGGTAAAATCCTTTAACCTTCTGTTTAAATACATAATTTACTGAAGCATCAACTAGCAGCAAATAAAAAAACATAAATTTATACACATCAGAAATACATTATTATTGCATCGTTTTTTGCTATAACGTTTTATTATTTTTTCGTGATTCTGATCAAATCAAACGGATGATGTTTGCAAACCCCAGAAAATTTGCAGTATGGTTAAGACTAACTACTTCTTTCTGATTTGGTTCCCTGAGGGCATCAATAAAAAGTAATAAATTTAAAAATATTATTGAATGCAATTATTGTGTCCTGTTTAGCAGTAATATTGCACTTCTGAATGTAACTGGAGTCTGTTATAATTTAGAGCAGTTACTGTGAGATGCAATGAAAGATGCCTACACAATAGGATGATTTTTAGCACTATAATTGTAAGAGATACCACACAATATTGTGATAACAAAATTAATATCTTCCGTGCATAACACACATACAATCTATAGTGTTTTATAAGGCAACCTCAGTTACTGTATTATAGTTTATGTTGTGCAGGAAACTGTCCACCGATATAGCCCAATACATCTCCATATTTCAGCATTATAGTTTTGCCCAGGAAGTTTTTGAAATAAGGTATAATTTATGAGTTATTTGGAAGCTGTAAGAAAATGCTGCATTTGTGCGTTAAAATGAAATGCAGCTGCGATTTAGCTCTTTGCCTGTGCAACTGTGTGGTTATTATGTGTAGAGCATGTGTGGGAGGGAGGTTTGGTGGGTTGGTAAATTAGATGGTAGGAGAAAATGTCTTTGTCACGGCAGCTCAAAATAACTGGCAGGGTTTAATGGGGGCTGATTTGGTTAGTTGAGATCGCGAGTAAAATAAAAGGCTTTTTTTAGTTTTTTTTCAGCATCATCAATGCAGACCATCTTTATTTGCCAGCAGCACAATAAAAAAATAATGGCAGAGAAAAATAGGAAGGGAAACATGTTTACATGTGAAGTGTTGAATATTAACACCTTTCTTCATAAAAGAAATTAGGTAGTGAATGTTTTTGTAAATATATAAATGTTTTTGTCTGTTTTTTCCCTAGATAATAGCTTACCAGACTTATGGAAAGTCGGTGGACTGGTGGGCTTATGGAGTTCTCCTGTATGAGATGTTGGCAGGGCAGGTAAAATGTTTTCACTCTACACTGCTTCACTGCAAAGGTTTTACATCAAGATTTTAATGTTTTGGTAACCAATCAATCAATTTGCCTTTAATGTTTTAACTTATTTTATTAAAAATCCTTAACATGATATTTTTTTCTGTTTTATAAAACTGGAAACAATGAAGCTTTTTGATATGAATGATGTGGCTCATTGCTCAGGGCGACATAACCTAGGGGGTGCCACAAGCAGTTGTCAGTCGCCAGCAGATTTTGCCTATTTGTATGTGCAGTTAGTGAAGAGTTGACACCCTGCTGTGTTGTGCACAGTGTAGACATGATAAGAAATTATAACTGCGTATAATGCAGCAGGCTAATTTAGCTGTAGTTGGTATTCCATTTGTAACTTTAAATTAAATGGCTATTTTATTGTTTTTAAGTTCATTTGGACTGTGTTTGTTTCATCTGTAGGTCAAAATCTAATACATGTAAACTGGTCAACCCTGAACTGAGTTATTCTGACCACAAACACACTTTAAAATTCATGAAGCCCTTATTGTATTTGGGAGCATTTCAATGCTTTTTAGCATTAGGACCATCTTGACATGCATAAACTAAACTAAACTACACTGATTACAGATTCCTTAAAAATCAGTGTGTGGTTTGTGAAAACAAAACAAAACATCAATAGAAGGGGTTCTTTATTTTTTTTAAATCCCTTAAAAATTTTATTTTTCTCAAAACTAATTTAAAACAGAGGTTTTTGTTTGTTTTTAATTTTTTTTAAATAACCAGATGTGTCCGTATTAATGACACATATGAACTATTTGATGAAGAAAATAATTGATCAGAAAACGTAATTTTCAGAGATTTTCCTCGATTGGAAACTTAAGTTGATGAACAAAACATAATTATTATATCTGGTTGAAGACGTGCGGTGATAATACCCTAATTAGTTCTTAAGTTTTAATAGATTAAGATAAAAATGTACTGTTTTTAGCTCAAAGTAGTGATAACTTTTTTTTTGTTTTACAGCAGGGTTGTTTAATTTATTGAAGTGCTCCTAAGCATTCAGTTTTTTTTCATATATAGGCTTTAAAACGTTTTTGAGAGCTTTTATGTATGAACAATAAAATTGTCTTTATGAATTGCTTTTAGTTTTGTGTCTAATTGTTGTGTTTACTTCATTTGATAAGATTATTGTATAGTTATCAGGGTTTCCTCCATGTTGTTCATCCATTCCATGCAATTATTGAAATTTCCGGGCAATTTTAGCATTAAACCATTAAGGTTTAGTTTTACGTCTACCCCTGCCTCAATGCTTGGCTCATCTCTGTATTTATGTTATTTTTGAGCTTATTTTTATTATAGTATATACTGTTTCTGTGTAGATTTTTTTGTCACTGTTTGTGTTGAAAATTAAAACGCTAACTCGGATTAACTTGCGCAATTTAAATTTGGTCAGACTTAGATAAATGTTTTCTTAGATAAATGCTTTTATTAAGCTTCTGTAATTTAAATAGTTTTCAGTTTTTTTATCCATTTTCAAAATATGTCATAGTACATCTCAAAGGTTTTTCAAAGCCTTTCCTGCCTTTAGTAAAAAAAAAAAATATTATCAACTAAATATAGTATAAAATAGCATTACAAACAAAACATACGACCTCTTTAACTAGCAGATAACTTACACTATACTTTTGAATTAGAGATAAACTGCCACTGATTTAAATATTTTATTCTGGGATTTTCTCACTGCAGTAATGGAAGAATAACTCTCAACATCCTATAATCACTAAAATGTGAGATGCTTTGACACTTATAATGTTAATATTGGTTCCAAGCAACAAGTTTGACCAATTTCCTTTGTATAAATATCCAACTTAAAATAAGTTGTAAAATTATTTCATGTTTTTCTTTTAGTCTAAGATAATTAAAAAACATGACTGTTCTCAGTAGAGCTTCAGACATTTTGACACCTTCATCTGCAGATGTTGTCACCTCAGAGTGAAGCTCATAACAAGCTGCGAATTTCATCATTGCAGCATCTGTCTGAACTCTTTGTCACTGCTTCTGTACATTTCTAGCCGCCATTTGATGGTGAAGACGAGGACGAGCTCTTCCAGTCCATCATGGAGCACAACGTGTCCTACCCAAAGTCCATGTCGAAAGAGGCAGTGTCCATCTGCAAAGGGGTAAGGAGAGTGAATACATCCAATAAGAAGAAACAGCTACTTTTGCAACGCTACTCCTAAACACGTGCAGCAGTTCTTTCAGGTTAAACTTTGTTAAATCTGATTTTAAAAAAGCAGAGATGACGAAAAGCAATTTTAAATCAAATTATCCACCTTCACTGAGTGCGCCACCGTCTGTCACCTTGGAAAAGGTGGCAGCAGGTTGAGGTTATATAACAAGTCTGGTCCTGTTGTAGAGCAGAAACGCCTGTGTTTAATTGTCTGGTGGGTCTGCTTGAAAACAGTTCTGACATGCAAGAGAGAGGAGCACTGTCTCAATAATCTAATCTGGATGTAATATAAACTGAGAAAATATTAACAGAAACTTTACAGCTTCTTTCATGAGAGAGTTTGCTGTGTGACAGCGGACGTTTCTCTTTGGCAGTAATTTTCAGCACTCTGGCAAAACCTTAAAACGGTTGGATACAGTGAAGCTATGCAATCATCAGGAGATTCACACATCCATACATTTTACATTCACTGCATAACAACATTTTGTTTAAAACCCAAAAATAACCACAAATGCAATATCATCTTCTTTTATTACATATAGATGTAAGACAATGTTTCAGAAGGTAAAGCAAAGGTATCCTGTTTGTTTTTTAAACTTGCTGTGTTGCTTTTGGCTGAATAGATAAAGTTCCTGCCCCAGCTATGTATAACAGAATTTATGTTACAAAAATGTACAATAACTGTGTGAAGCACATGCATATTCATTAAAATGCCTAGACCAGTTGCCAAGCCTTTCTTAAGAGGAAAAACATTTTCCAACCCCCAACTCCCCACTAGGCTAATCAAGACTGAAGAATTTTATAATTTAAACCTAGTTAAGGATAAATAAAAAGAAAGTCAGAAATTTACAAAACTTGTCTGTATTTTTCGACATTTCTTTGTTTTCTCTTTTGTTGCCTTAAAAACCGAAAGCTAATTGGGTATTCAATCTTTATTTATTAAATAGTGCATAAATTATCTTTTGAGAACCATGAATTGTAATCTTGCAAAGAAAAACTACCGCATTTATAAAAACATGGTTAACAATTGACTACCTGGAAATGGTTTTCACTGTATGTATGGACAGAGTTCAGTGCAGTTCTTTGGCAGGAATATGTTTTCCTTTCTTAATAAGCTGCTGATGACACTTTACACCAGTTTAGTGGCTCAGTGCTTTGTCTCATCTGAGGCTGTGTTTAAAGTCACCAGTTTTTTTCCTTTAAAAAGTCTGTGGCTTAAAAGAGAAGTAATATTTTAACACACAATAATCAGGTACAACAGACAAACAGGTCTGTGCTCTGTGTTACTTCAGCAGAAAGGTATCTATCCTCATTTCTCTGTTTTTTGCTTCAACTCTTTCTGTTCTTATCTTGCAACGGGTTCACACATTTATATGGTGTCCCCCTAAACCAAATATAGCGGCACAGCAGGTACTGTTGCATATGTCTTTATCAGTCACACAGCCCCTGATTTAAAACATCTTTTCACATCAGAAAATACTTTTCTGTACCTTGTATCACTATGGAAACGCAGCGTTATAAGGTCACATTGGATCTGCTTGCAAAATAATAATAAGAAGAACAAGAATAACAATATTATTTTTTATTATTAGTTGTAGTAGTAATAGAGAATCGCTGAACGATCACTGAAAGATCTTTGTCTTCATTTGACTTGCTACACAGACAAAATAGGACAAAAAAGAGGGGATGCTTTATTTAGGTGAAATAAGAAATGCAGTTGAACTGTAACGTCTAAGTAAAGGACATTTAGCGACTTAGAAAAATGGTTGTGCCATTATCTAGCTCAAAGATCAGCTAACAGAGGTTAAAACTAAGCTTATCCATGTTCTGAGTTCATATTCATGAGATAAATTGTGGAAAATATTGTTATATGTTGTATGATGGTATACTTAGTATATTTTTTAATCTGGTCTGAACTTGCTTACTTATACCTGTTTGCGTCATTGTATTAAAAAGCAAAGAGATTTGTGACTAAACAGTGGCACATCAAGGATCCGTTTTATTTGTGGTAGCTTTTAAAGTATTGCAAGGATGATTTATGTATTAATATTAGTCAGTGTTATTGTTCAAATTTTGGCTCCTATGTGTCCAATACATTTCTTTCGTAGTGTAACTCAGCCCTCGGCTCTTACAGGAAGTCATTTTGCACAGTTGGTGCTGCTGAGTCACAGATTTCCAAAGCACTCAAAAATATCCCTTTGTTTAGAGATCACGTGTTCCGCTTACATCTGGGTTTTAATTTCATTGCAATGCCACACAGACACTTCATCATGATTTATATATCATGATTATTTACTCACAAGGAAATTAGCTTTTAGAGTCAATTTACAAACCAGGAAGGGTTATTATAACATTTGGCCGCAGACTGATGGAGATTTTTATTAAAACCTCATTTATTATAATATTATGTCCTTCAGCCTGTCACACAAAATATGTTTCATCATCTGACAATGGGTGACAAAACAAATTGTTCTGCTGGTATTGTTTGCTTCATTTTTTATTTACAAAGAATCATTTGTGGTTGAAATCGAAGGGGAATGATTCAAACACAGGATCTGGGAAACGTTAGTGATCCTACATGTGATTATCAAGCTAATTGTACAGCTCAGTTTATTCTGTCTCTCTTTTTTTGTCATTTAGTCATTTATTTTTTAAGGCACCAAGCTGCATATGTGTCATCATCCTTCTTATTGGGTTTGTTCTCAGCTGATGACGAAGCATCCATCAAAGCGTCTCGGCTGCAGCTTGGAGGGTGAGCGGGACATCAGAGAGCAAGCCTTCTTCAGACGCATCGACTGGGAACGCCTGGCTAACAGAGAGATCCAGCCGCCTTTTAAACCTAAAGTGGTGAGTGAAGTGGATTTGTGTTTGAGCAGAGGATCATAATATCAGTAATCCACGGTCAGTTCCCAATAACAAAGTTTACAGTGACTATAAGAGCTATTTATCCTCAGCTAGCTGCATCATTTCTTTGCTCATGTTGAGAGATTTTTACACATCATTGCATCTGTAAAGTTCTTTCCCAACATTTTAGAATCTATGAATACATTTAGTTGAAAAGACTTCCAGTTATTTTCAAATCTGCATTGTGTGTGTTAGGAATTCGAATGTGAAACTTGAGCTAACAACTGCAACATCGCCTTTTATGTCTACCTGAATTAGCTTAGATTTAATTGAATTCATTCATCCCATTGCCTGGTAAGGAACTGCACTTTAAACTCAAACCATGATTGATCCACCTCATATTCTTTATCTTTAGATACAGATGTGGACAAAATTGCTAACTCCCCTTGTAAAGCTGTGTTACTAAGCTTTAAAATAAATTCATTGTTGTGGGGAGGAAAATCTGTTATTAAATGTTAAAATATTAGGTTGCCCAATCTTTCTTCCTGCATCTGTTAATACTGTACAACCGTAAGACAGCATTTAGTCTTGTCCTATAACATCCGTCTAGGTTGGGGCATGCAGAAAAAGGGATCTTTTACAATTTCTCATTAAATGATCATTTAGAAATGAGTGTGTGCATGGTTGTTTGTGTGTTGCCCTGCGATGGACTGGCGACCTGTCCAGGGTGTACCCCGCCTCCCGCCCATAGACTGCTGGAGATAGGCACCAGCTCCCCTGCGACCCTCTATGGAAGAAGCGGTATCGAAAATGACTGACTGACTGACTGATCATTTAGATCATCCAGAGTTCTGGGTCCACTTTTATGCTGTTTTCTCTTCAGCACATTCCAGGGGTTAGGTTCTGGGGACTGAAACAGCCAGTCCCCAGGTTTCAAGGACCCTTTGAAGATAAACAGACCCACAGCATCACAGATCCTCCACCATGCCATTCACTCTGAGCAGGAGGAGGTTTTATTCAATGTACTCATTGTTTTTTATCATATCAAACCCACCTTGAAGCAGAAAACCGTAATCGTAACATTCCAGAGATTTCTTTTCAAAAACTATTTTTCTTAACTGAATAAATGTACTCAATTTAGAGTTTTGATTGGGAATTTTTCAGTTTGACATTATGCTGCTGCAGTAAAATGAATATGTTGAGGGGATTTTTACATACAGCAGTGCAAACAAATGACTGTAGGTATAAAACATTTGCTCACAATCACCAAAAACTTTCCCTTTGATTTCCTTTTCTCACTAGCTCACCCTATGAAGGGTTTTTGGAAAATATTCTACTTTCAAACTATTTAATCTCTTCATATAAATTTACTCCTATATGTGTTAAAACTGAGTTAGATTTTCCTACACTGTTCTGTGTTATGCTTTTTGGCTCATTTTGATGGTTTGGATCGGGAGCTTTGTTTGCAGTTTTTCAGACTTTGAGTTCACCTCTTTAGTTGCTCTTTCCTGATTACATTAGGAATTGAGAAAATGACTCAGCTAACACCCCATCATCTTCTAGCCGTCTAATGTGTTGTGGCATTAAATTATGTACAATTTCAGAGTTTCAGGCAGCTGCATAGGGGGGTTTATGAGACTGAGGTGATTGGATATTTCAAATGTGGATCATCTGGATTTTTCTAATAAATCTTTAACACAAAGTCAGTAAAGTCCAGTATTTATACACCTAGAAATTTTTATTTCACTGGTCTCTTCACAGTTCCTGAAAGAGATGTTGGAGGTATGAAAGTATGCATAAAGCACCCTGCCTAGTGATTTTCTGTCACGTAGTGTGATGTGTCATTTTAAATCACTGTTGAATAATTTAAATAACTTCCTGAAGGAAATGGCTTCCTGCAAACATAGCTCCCAAGTGGGCATGCAGGGATTTGCATATATGTTATGTTTTTTTATGTATTTATTGTTATTTTTAGCTATAATGTAATGGTTTATATTCACCCAGCGGAGCTGAAGGCTGAAAATTGAGAAGCTCGCACTAACCTAAACTGCCTCCTGTCACAGAAAACTCTCCGACCAACCAACCCTTCATCCCATCAGTGCCCACAATGCCTGAAGCCACTGAGGATAAATATAGCAGAATTCCCCTTTACTTTTACACATAATAAATGCAAGCCTACACAGTGGATGTCACTGTCTCCACTCATACAGAAGGAGTGGAAAGCACTTCTGAAAGCAGGTGCATCTATCTAGGCTGCTCTGTGTGGCTTATTACAGTTGTGAGCTCATATGCTGTGACATAAATTGGTCTGAAGGGACTGCAAACAGAGGTCCATCTAAACCCTGGTGGCTCTGCTTGTGTAAATTTACAGAGCTGCTGAAAATATCTGAAATACTAATAGGTCTCCTGAGTATGTACATTAGAAAGAGGAATTTTATTTATTTAACATTTTAGTTGCTTTTTGTTGTGTATAACATCTTTAAGAGTTTCATTGTTTACAGAGAGTATACAAGGCTTTGAAAAAGTCCCTTTTACATTTTGTTACAACAGTCCTCAAATAATTTTATATGGATTTTACGTGATAGACCAAGAGAAAGTAGTATGTACTTGTAAAGCAGTTTTAAATTTTCTTTCAAATAAAATATCTGAAAGTGTGTTTTGGATTTGTATTCAGCCTACCCACAAGTAAATATGTTGTAATTACATCTGAAAGTATTTTAATACAGTAGATTCTGACTGTGTAGCAGCAAAATGAATGTAAGATGCCCAAAATATGTTAAAATTGTACCATTATTGTTTGTATTATATAGTATTTAAAGTTATAAAAGTATATACAAAAGTAAACAGTGTCTGGCATAAAAAGGTTAAAAATGTTAATTAGTGAAGATACATGGTATACAGGATGAGCAGCATATTCTCATTCAGAGCTTAGCAGTTTAATGACCTGAAGGAAAAACCTGTTACAGAAACTGGTGGTCCTGCACTGAATTCCCAGATGTCCGCAGGTCAAACAGTCCGTAGTATGTGTGAGAAGGGTCAGTGATGATCGTTCTAGCTCAGGAAATGCAGGGTTTAGGTGAGGTATCCTGAATAAATGGAAGAGAAGTCTAGATTTTTCTTACAATCCTTCTCTCAAAGGTTCTGTTGCCTCCTGATCACACAGAGAGACAGTTGGTCAGAATGTTCCTTATGGCATGAATGTAGTGAGAATGGGTCGGGGCAGGTGGGGTCTTCTCATAATGTGCAGAAGGTGCAGACGCTGCTGTTCCATGTCCAGATGATGGATTGAACAGTACTCCATGAGCTGTCCAAAGCTTTGAATATTGTGTTTTTATAACCTCACCCTGCTTTAACTTCTCCAAAGCTTTCTCCCTGACCTGTCTGCTGTGTTCCTTGGTCTTCATGATGCTGTTTGTTCATTAATGTTCTCTAACAAACTTCTGAGGCTCACAGATCAGCTGGATTTACACTGAGATTATTCTGCATGGACTCTATTTACAAATCAGATGACTTCTGAAGGCAGTTGAATGCACAGAATTTTATTTACATGTACCCCTAGTAAAAGGGTCTAAATACAAATGCACACCACACTTTTTAGATTTTTATTTGTAAAAAAAGTTGAAAACCATACATCACCATCCTTCCATCTGACAATTATGCATGACTCTGAACTGGTCTGTCACATAAAATAACAATAAAATACATTGAGGTTTGTGGATGCGACATAACAACATCTGAAAAGGTTATATAGGTATGAATACTTTTAAAACGCACTGCATATGAATATATGATTTGTACATCTGTGTGAATGATCATGTTTGTATGACCCACAGCCCAGAGCAGAGTTGAACACAGATGCAAAAGATGTCCATTGTCTGCTAAGCCTTCCTCATTACAGCTTCATGCAAGCTAAACATTGCTTTCTAAATTTTGAAATAACTCCCCCCTCCCTCCTCTAATATTCTTCTCATCTCTTTCAGTGTGGAAAGGGAGCGGAAAACTTCGATAAGTTCTTCACGCGCACGCAGCCCATGCTGACCCCTCCAGACCAGCTAGTCATCGCCAACATCGACCAGGGCGAATTTGCCGGCTTCTCCTTCATCAACCCTCAGTTCATCCATCCATCTCTGCACAGCGTGGTATGAGGAGGAAACAGCTAATATCCCATGGTCAACAGACTTAAATTATCCTCTAGTTTCTGCATCTGAGAATCATGCAATTTAGAGGAAGGGGAATAATTACATAGCACTAAAATTTCCACCTATCATCCTGTGGTGCGTTGTTTAGTCCAAATCTGTGTTTCCAACCTCCCAGCTGTAGTTTTCTGCAGCCTTTTATCTTGTGAATGAATGTGTCTCAGTATCGGTTACTATCTCTTTTGGTGTTAAAGGTACGATTCGGTTTTCCTTCACATCCCTGCAATGCACAAAAAGACTGGAGCATTGTTTTCTGTTCCGCCTGAACTTTAGCTACATGGTTGTTACATTTCTACACTCAAAGAGTTAGTACACTGTTACGAGTGCCAAAAATTAGAGATGAAAATACATTTCTAAGGCATTTCTTGTTCCTTTTCTTTTCCACCACTGGCCTTTCCTTATCCTGTCAACTCACCAAAACCTCTCAACAAGAGGCTGTTTGTATCTGTTGTTTCGTAGAACGTGTTACTACAGTATATCTGACTCGACTTAAACAGACAGAAGCAAACTGCATTACTGTTGCAAGGCGTCCTGGTACTTTCAGCGCAGCAGATGTTAGCCGCAGTGGACAAGTGTTGTTCAGAAAAATCTGAGTTAGCAAGATGCTATTTTCATATGCACAAAGCAGATCTCTGTCGCATGCTTATTTTCTGACTCTGTATGAGTTGTAGAGTCTAGGATGCAGTACACGTCTTGTATGACTGTAAAGATTAGTATTACGATATAAAATTCGACGATATACATGTTTGCTCGGATTAAAAGTTTCTTACTGGGAAAAAAGGTTTTGTTTCGGTTTTGTGTTAGACTTTTACGTTCAAGAGGTCCAACCCTATTGTTTTTGCTTTGTTTTTGTGTAAATATGTTTCAAAAAGAGAAGTTACTTGCAGATTTTATACAACAAACTGAATGTGCTTTTACTACCATAGACAATTTAAACATTTATATGTTTAGAATAGTGCTGAAAAGAGATCTATATAAAGTTTGGCTGATTTTTTTTTTTTGGTAGCTTTGGTATCAGCAAACCCTGTCTTATGTTTATGTATATCAAGTATTTATCCGCTGTTTTCTACTACTCAATGTCATATAGAGAATATGCAGCACTACCTGTGCGTGGCGCGATCGAATGCCCCTCTTGCCTTGGTCCCGACAGGGTCAACTCCCTCTGTAGACAAACTGAATTCCAAACCGAGCTGTAATGGTGGACCGCCCTGTGGCCGAAACCTGTCATGTCTTTATATATATATATATATCATGTGCATGCGTGCAGCGAGGCCTGATCCGAGCATGAAAAAAGGCCCCTGCATGATGTAGAGACCATGGACTCGTACAGAATGAGAAAACTAGCCAGCAATGTGCATTTTATTGGGGGTTTTTTCTGATCATGTCTTTCCTTTTTCTCTGTCTGACCTGTTTAGCTAAAAAACTCAAATATGAGTAGTGTAAGATATGTGAATTGCTTAACATGGCTATTTGTATTCTCTGGTTCCACATTTTCATGTGTCCAATACACCTATTTTGTCTTTTTTGCTACTAGGAGATATTAACCTCCAATAGAAAACCTTTAAAAAACTGCCATTTTTAGATTCTTACACAACTCTAAAACGCTGAAATTAATCTAAACATCCAGTCTGGCTTTGCACTTCTTACAGTGACTTGTATTCATACCCCTTTACCTTTTTCACATTTTGTCACAGTAAAACAACAAATTTCAATGTATTTTATTTGGATTTTATGTGACAGAGCAACACAATTTGGTCTTTAACCGTAAAGTGGAGGGAAAATGACACATCATCAAATCTTTTTGGGGTGTGTCTCTACCAGCTTTGCTCAGTCTCAGTTAAACTAGATGGAAAGCATTGTTGAAAAATTGTTTTCAACATCAATCTGTCTTGCCACATATTCTGAAATGGATTTACCTCTTGACTTTGACTAGGCCATACTAACATGTAAGTATGATTTTACTTGAACTGTACCATTGTAGCACTGACTGTACTTTAAGGGTCATTGTCCCGTTAAAAGGTAAGCCTCCGCCCCAGTCTTTTGCAGCCTCTAACAGGTTTGTATCAAGTTGGTTTGTGGTTTGTTGTTTAGCTCTATCCGTCTTCACATCAACTTTGACCAGCTTTGCCAAAGAAAACTATCCCCATATCAGGATCCTGATATGGGGACCCCCATGCTTAATCTTGTGTTTATGGTGATCAGAACTAGTCTCATCTGACCGCTGCACCTTCATCCACCTGTTGGCTGGGTCTCGTGCTTGTCGTAAACTTTAAATGGGACTTCCAAAGTTTTTATTTCAACAACAACTCACTTCTTGTCAGTCTCCCTTAAAGGCAGGGTGTAAAGCAATTACCAGATTCTTCCACCTGAGCTTTCTAACTCTGTGCCTCCTCCAGTGTTACCATGGGACTTTTGGCTGCGTCTCTGATAAACGTTCTCCTTGCCCGACCTGCCAGCTTAGGCATCATGTCTTGTGCCATATTCTTTCCATGTTCAAATGGTTGATAAAGCAGTATTATTTTATACCCTAACCCTGATATAAACGTATCCACAACTTTTTCCCTGACCTGTCTGCTGTGTTCCTTGGTCTTCGTGATGCTGTTTGTTCTCTAATTTTCTCTAACGTCTCTGTGAGGCCTTCACGGTACAGCTGGATTTACACTGAGAATGAGTTATACACACATGGACCCTATTAACTATTCAAGCGACTTCTGAAGGCAATTGGTTGTAAATGCACAAGAAACCTTTCACATTTTTGTTTGTGAAAAAGTGTAAAAAGGGTTTTCTTTTCCTTTAACTTCACCATTATACACTATGTTATGTTGGTCTATAACAGCAGTCTCCAACTTCAGTCCTCGAGAGTCTTATAACTTCTAGATGCATCCTTGCTCCAACACATCTGAATTAAATTAATGGCTCCTTACCAAGCATAACTTTCAACATGCTGTACAGGAAAGTTGACTCTTTGATTGAGGTGTGTTGGAGCAGGAGGACACTAGCTCTTGAGGACTAGAGTTGGAGAACCCTGGACTATAATATGAAACTGCAATATTATAAATTGAAAAAGTTCAATGGGTATGAATATTCATTCAAGGCACTGCATATACCTGGACCAAAATAAATCGTTTAAAACAAACAATGTTTACATGTCTCATATTGAGAAACGATGCTAGATGGAAGATTTGTCAGAGTAAAGAACTACTACAGGTTACAGTTAGAGCTAAAGAGCGGTTTGTATGTTTTCCCTCAATGTTCTTGCTTTGTAACCCGAATCTTCTTGTTCCTATGTTTTTTTGTGATATGGCAGATACTGTGTATAAATAAAGTATGAAATGTATATATCTATATCTACATATATATAATTCTATATCTATATATAGATATATGTATATCTATATCTATATATATCTATATACAGCACAATGTTCTGTTGGTTGATTTCATTGTGTCGTATCGTAGCTCAAATGTGTTCAATTCCATATTTGTTCAACACACAGCAAAAAGAAACAACAATAAAGTGCTACATTTTTCTCTCAAAAACTCTTGCATCCATTGACCAGCTCTACGATTGCAAGATAGAATATCTCTACTGGTAATTTTAATTAAAATTTTACCCTTTTTTTTTTTTTTTTATCCAGTTTGGGGTAATATATACCCTACATGCCACAAACAAACAAACAAAGCTTGATTAATAAAAGTATATAAAGACAGTGTCTTCTTTGATTAATTTGACCTTAGCTTCATGCTAGAGATTAGCCAGTGCAGAACGGGGTAAATTCTCCCCAAATAATAAAATGTTTCCTCCCGTCTGGCAGGACATTATCAGGTTGAATACATGACCCATTGGCTGCATATTTATCCAAACCTTTGGCCTGCTGCCACCACCACCACCAATTTTCTGCAACTGCTTCTTTTTTAATGTTGTGGCACTAGTGGCCTTTATTTTGAAAGTTGACTGACAACTGAGAGAGGGAACAGAGAGAGAGAGAGGGGAAGACATACAGCAAAGGACAACAGGCCAGGACTTGAACCATGATAGCTGTGTAATGGACTGTAGTTTCCATACATTGGTTTCGTACTTTACCCCTGCGTCATTGCCACGCCCGCACACTGCTAATTAGACATATAAAAGGTCAGAAAGGATTAAAAAACATTTTGACAACGGCCAAAAACTCTTGTGTATTATTTAGAGTGCATCCATACTGCAAAAACACAATGTAAAGACGCATGAACAGTCAAGTGTTTTTGGTTCTTCTCACCTTCCATACAGGAACAATCAGTTGGGTCTCCTGATTTTCACTTATACTATTCATTCTCACTTTGCTTTTATAGTGGTTGGCTTTTGAGAGTCATTTACGATGCACTTAAAGCAATAAAAACATAATGTGCATGTTTCTCTTCTGCATTCAGTGACATTTTCTATTCTTGACATTGTAAGTTTGCACAGTAACGGTTTGATACAACTCATTCTAACACTTTTTTATAGGTTCATATTGGCTCCTTAGAATTATCAGCATAATTTAATGGGATGGCAAGGTGGCTCACAGACATTCTGCTTATTTAATTAAGTTTCTCCCCCCAACAATTGTGAGTTTATGCAGATTTTACAAATCCAAACCAATGTTTAAATAGAAAAATTGGTAACTTGACATTGGCAAGATAAACATATGTAATATTTTGTATTTAAAATATACTAATCAAACAAAAATGTATGTTCAAGAATCCTTCATGACGACTAATATATCGAGGCACGTGACGTCGCCCGGTACGGCGGAGCCGGGGTCCCACCCTGGAGCCAGGCCTGGGGTCGGGACGAGCAGGAAAGCGCTTGGTGGCCGGGTTGCTCCTCGCGGGACCAGAGACGAGAGACGCGAGGCCATCCCCCTGTGGGCCCACCACCTGCAGGGGGAACCGTGAGGGACCGTTGCAAAGAGGATTGGGTGGTGGACGAAGGAGGCGACCTCGGCGGCCCGATCCCCGGATGCTTAGGCTGGCTCTAGGGACGTGGAATGTCACCTCGCTGGGGGGGAAGGAGCCTAAGCTTGTGCGGGAGGTCGAGAGATATCGACTAGAAATAGTCGGGCTCACCTCCACGCACAGCGTAGGCTCTGGAACCCATCTCCTTGAGAGGGGCTGGACTCTCTTCTACTCTGGAGTGGCCCACGGGGAGAGGCGGCGGGCTGGTGTGGGTTTGCTTGTTGCCCCCCAGCTCAGCTGTCTGGTGTTGGGGTTTACCCCAGTGGATTAGAGGGTCGTATCCCTGCGCCTTCGTGTTGGGGATAGGTCTCTGACTGTCGTTTCGGCCGAGCGGTAGTGCGGAGTACCCGGCCTTCTTGGTGTCCCTGTCGGCGGTGCTGGATAGTGCCCCTCCCGGGGACTCCATTATTCTGCTGGGGGACTTCAACGCCCGTGTGGGAAACGACAGTGACACCTGGAGAGGCGTGATCGGGAGGAATGGCCTCCCCGATCTGAATCCGAGTGGTGCTTTGTTATTGGACTTTCTGTGCTAGTCATGGATTGTCCATAATGAACACCATGTTCAAACATAAGGTGTCCACCAGTGCACTTGGCACCAGGACACCCTAGGCAGGAGGTAAATGATCGACTTTGTTGTCGTATCATCAGACCTTCGGCCGCATGTTTTGGACACTCGGGTGAAGAGAGGGGCTGAGCTGTCCACTGATCAGCACCTGGAGGTGAGTTGGATCCGCTGGAGGAGGAGAAAGGCGGACAGACTTGGCAGGCCCAAGCGCATAGTGAGGGTCTGCTGGGAACGTCTGGCGGAGCCCTCGGCCAGAGATGTATTCCACTCCCACCTCCGGGAGAGCTTTGACCAGATTCCGGGGGATGTTGGAGACATAGAGTCCAAGTGGACCATGTTCTCCGCATCTATTGTCGATGCTGCTGCCCGTAGCTGCGGCCGTAAGGTCTGCGGTGCCCGTCGTGGCGGCAATCCCAGAACCCAGTGGTGGACACCGGCAGTAAGGGATGCTGTCAAGCTGAAGAAGGAGTCCTATCGGCTGTGGTTGGTTTGTGGGACTCCTGAGGTGGCTGACGGGTACCGTGAGGCCAAGCGTGCTGCAGCCCGGGCTGTGGCAGAGGCAAAAACTTGGGCCTGGGAGGAGTTCGGTGAGGCCATGGAGAAGGACTACCGGTTGGCCTCGAAGCGATTCTGGCAAACTGTCCGGTGCCTCAGGAGGGGGAAGCAGTGCTTCGCCAAAACTGTTTATAGTGGGGGTGGGAGGCTGCTGACCTCGACTGAGGACATTATCGGGCTGTGGAAGGAGTACTTCGAGGATCTCCTTAATCCTGCCATCACGCATTCCCTGGTGGAAACAGAGGCTGGGGACTCGGGGTTGGACTCTTTCATCACCCAGGCTGAAGTCATCGAGGTAGTTAAAAAGCTCCGCGGTGGCAAGGCTTCGGGGGTGGATGAGATCCACCCTGAGTACCTCAAATCTCTGGATGTTGTAGGGCTGTCATGGTTGACACGCCTCTTCAACATTGCATGGCGGTCGGAGACAGTGCCTCTGGACTGGCAGACTGGGGTGGTGGTCCCCCTTCATAAGAAGGGTGACCGGAGGGTGTGCTCCAACTACAGGGGATCACACTCCTCAGCCTCCCTGGTAAGGCCTACGCCAGGGTATTGGAGAGGAGAGTCTGGCTGATAGTCGAACCTCGGCTTCAGGAGGAGCAGTGTGGTTTTCGTCCTGGCCGTGGAACACTGGACCAGCTCTATACCCTCTACAGGGTACTCGAGGGTTCATGGGAGTTTGCCCAACCGGTCCACATGTGTTTTGTGGACCTGGAGAAAGCATTCGACTGTGTCCCTCGTGATGCGCTGTGGGGGGTGTTCCAGGAGTATGGAATCGGGGGCCCTTTATTAGGGGCCATCCGGTCCCTTTACGAGCGGAGCAGGAGTTTGGTCCGCATTGCCGGCACTAAGTCGGACCTTTTCCCGGTGCATGTTGGACTCCGGCAGGGCTGCCCTTTGTCACCGGTCCTGTTCGTAACTTTTATGGACAGGATTTCTAGACGCAGCCAAGGGCCGGAGGGGGTCTGGTTTGGGGACCAGTGGATTTCGTCTCTTCTTTTTGCAGATGACGTGGTCTTGCTGGCCCCCTCTAGCCAAGACCTACAGCATGCGCTGGGGCGGTTCGCAGCCGAGTGTGAAGCAGCTGGGATGAAGATCAGCTCCTCCAAGTCAGAGGCCATGGTGCTCGACCGGAAAAGGGTGGCTTGTCCTCTTCAGGTTGGAGGAGAGTTCCTGCCTCAAGTGGAGGAGTTCAAGTATCTCGGGGTCTTGTTCACGAGTGAGGGAAGAATGGAGCGGGAGATCAACAGATGGATCGGTGCGGCTGCCGCAGAAATGGGGGCACTGTGTCGGTCCGTTGTGGTGAAGAGAGAGCTGAGCCAAAAAGCGAAGCTCTCAATTTACCGGTCGGTCTACGTTCCTACCCTCACCTATGGCCATGAACTTTGGGTCATGACCGAAAGAACGAGATTCCGGATACAAGCGGCTGAAATGAGCTTCCTCCGTAGGGTGGCCGGGCACTCCCTTAGAGATAGGGTGAGGAGCTCGGCCATCCGGGAAGGGCTCGGAGTAGAGCCGCTGCTCCTCAACATCGAGAGGAGACAGTTGAGGTGGCTCGGGCATCTATATCGGATGCCTCCTGGACGCCTTCCTCGGTAGGTGTTCCAGGCACGTCCCACCGGGAGGAGGCCCAGGGGACGGCCCAGGACACGCTGGAGGGACTATGTCTCTCGGCTGGCCTGGGAACGCCTTGGGCATCTTGGGAGGAGCTGGAGGAGGTGTCTGGGGAGAGGGACGTCTGGGTGTCTCTGCTTAGTCTGCTGCCCCCGTATATACATATATATATATATATATATATATATATATCTATATATATATATATATATATATATATATATATATGTGTGTATGTAGATATACAGGGGTTGGACAATGAAACTGAAACACCTGTCATTTTAGTGTGGGAGGTTTCATGGCTAAATTGGTCCAGCCTGGTAGCCAGTCTTCATTGATTGCACATTGCACCAGTAAGAGCAGAGTGTGAAGGTTCAATTAGCAGGGTAAGAGCACAGTTTTGCTCAAAATATTGAAATGCACACAACATTATGGGTGACATACCAGAGTTCAAAAGAGGACAAATTGTTGGTGCACGTCTTGCTGGCGCATCTGTGACCAAGACAGCAAGTCTTTGTGATGTATCAAGAGCCACGGTATCCAGGGTAATGTCAGCATACCACCAAGAAGGTTGAACCACATCCAACAGGATTAACTGTGGACACAAGAGGTAGCTGTCTGAAAGGGATGTTCGGGTGCTAACCCAGATTGTATCCAAAAAACATAAAACCACGGCTGCCCAAATCACGGCAGAATTAAATGTGCACCTCAACTCTCCTGTTTCCACCAGAACTGTCCGTCGGGAGCTCCACAGGGTCAATATACACGGCCGGGCTGCTATAGCCAAACCTTTGGTCACTCATGCCAATGCCAAACATCGGTTTCAATGGTGCAAGGAGCGCAAATCTTGGGCTTTGGACAATGTGAAACATGTATTGTTCTCTGATGAGTCCACCTTTACTGTTTTCCCCACATTCGGGAGAGTTACGGTGTGGAGAAGCCCCAAAGAAGTGTACCACCCAGACTGTTGCATGCCCAGAGTGAAGCATGGGGGTGGAGCATGGGGGTGGATCCGTGATGGTTTGGGCTGCCATATCATGGCATTCCCTTGGCCCAATACTTGTGCTAGATGGGCACGTCACTGCCAAGGACTACCGAACCATTCTTGAGGACCATGTGCATCCGATGGTTCAAACATTGTATCCTGAACACGGTGCCGTGTATCAGGATGACAATGCACCAACACACACAGCAAGACTGGTGAAAGATTGGTTTGATGAACATGAAAGTGAAGTTGAACATCTCCCATGGCCTGCACAGTCACCAGATCTAAACATTATTGAGCCACTTTGGGGTGTTTTGGAGGAGCGAGTCAGGAAACGTTTTCCTCCACCAGTATCACGTAGTGACCTGGCCACTATCCTGCAAGAAAAATGGCTTAAAATCCCTCTGACCACTGTGCAGGACTTGTATATGTCATTCCCAAGATGAATTGACGCTGTATTGGCCGCAAAAGGAGGCCCTACAACATACTAATAAATTATTGTGGTCTAAAACCAGGTGTTTCAGTTTCATTGTCCAACCCCTACATATATATATATATATATATATATATATATTATATATATATATATATTATATATATATATATATATATATATATATATTATATATATATATATTATTATATATAACATATATTATTATTATTATTATTAAAAGTAGCTGCCTTAGAAAGGTTTAATCTAAATCAGTGAGTTTCCTTTCACAATTATTTTTTAACACATTAAAGGAATTAAAGGAACAATTGAGATGTCTACATGAATTGTATTGTATTTTACCTCTGTTTGCTCAAGATTCTTTACAGCTGATCCATCATTAGAAACTGTTTGGTTACAAAAAAATTGCTTATAAAAAACTCCAATATATATATATATATATATATATATATATATATATATATATATATATAATATATATATATATATATATATATAGTATATAGTATATAGTATATATACACATTTATATATATATATATTGTTAGAGAGAGAGAAAGAGTTGTTTAAAAATTGGCCAGAGATTTTAAGAGCTAGGTTGCTATGTTACCCTACAAAGTACAGTACAGTATGAAGTCCATTGTTGCAACATCGGTCTAAAAGCTCAGCGCCGCTGACCTTGGATAAAGAATTTACACAAAGTTGTTTTTTGTAAATTTAGGCAACAATTTGCTGATTAAATTCAATTTGAATCAGGTCATTCTGACCTAAAGACTTAAGAAGTAACCATTCCTGTGGTAATTTGCTTCACATTCTCACAAACTGTGAATTGTTTGAGGCTGCAGCTGCTCAGCCTCCCTCTCTGCAACAGATATCATGCAGCAGAGCAGGGCCAGGCAGCTTTCTCTCTCTCTCTCTCTCTCTCCCTCTCCTGTTGGACTGTAGCATCGACACGCTGCTTCGTCCCCGTCACCTCAATGTTCTCCAGAGGATTTTACTGATCACTGGTGAATTTACCTCAGTATTCCTCCATCAGGGCTATTTCTCTAACTTTCAGCAGCAAGATTTTGAGCTGAACACATTACAGACAGGTAGGAGAAATCTGAATGACACAATCATTGTAGGAACAGTTTGTTGCATGCTTTTGGTCATATTCAGGATTTCACTGTTTTCATATCGAACTTGTGAGACATTCTAGTCAGGTTAGCTGTTTCTTTCTTGTTGTACACTCCACTCTCAGTAGCATTAAATCCAAGCAACTATACTAGAATTTGGTTAAAAGTTTCATCAGCAGAAGTGGATTTAAATATCCGCAAAGAGGGTGAATCTGCGATGATTATTGATTTTTGAATGTCTAAATTGATTTGACAAAAAAATATTAATGGAAATTCATTTTTCACTGTATCCTGAAACCTCAAGATATTGATATAAAAACATTGATTCTATAAAGTACAGGTAGATAGATTAGGTATTATCATCTCTGCAACAATTTACATAATTCACTCAGTTACATTACGATAATCTACAGATTTATACTGCACCCTCCACAGTTCCTGATATGCCTGGTAAATATGTAGAAAATCCTGACAATAAATGCTAGTGCACAAACATAATCTCACTCTGAAACTTTGAAAAGTCTAGCTTTTAATTTGAGGACTTTTCGGGAAATCATTCCTGTTTCATTTGGCTATTTTAGATCATTATGCTGCTGAGAGCGCAAATGATGAATAATTTACAGTTAATGGCAAAGGTTTACATGTCTTGGTATTTCAAAAGTCACGATTACATGCATTATTAAAAGATTTACGGGGAAGATAAACAGGTCCACAGCATCACACATCCTCCATCATACTTAACTGTGGGTAAAAGGGGCTTTTCCACACATTCATCATTTGTTTGTTTCAGACCCAGATGAAATATTTGTCACCAAAAGGTTAAATCTGAGTTCCAAATGACCAAAGCACATCGTTCCAGATAAATGTACTTTAATTTATCAAATTCCACATGTTTATGTTTGTGATGGTAGGACAAACACACATTTTCCTGGCATTCCTCCCAACCGCTTAGCATGCAGTTAGCATTAGCATCTAATGATAGTTACAGAGACTACGGTGACCGACTTGGTGACCCCAAGATACTGAGCTGTGGAGATTTTTGTACCTCCCTTCCCATCTTGCTGTGTGTGTGTGGTGTCAAGATGAAAATGGGTCCTCGTCGAGCCTTGATTGTCACAGTTTCAATTGTTTTAAATGTTTTCATTATTGCTAAGTCTGTATCTATAAACAAGTTTAGGTAAGTATATACAGTAATTTCCTGTAGCCATTTCCTAACCTATGAAGACACCCATCTGTCTCACTCAAATGGCATCTGTTGTCTTTCCTATTTTCAGGAGTGGCATCTGCTTCTTCTGTTTCCCTGGCGAGGACTTATATTTTAATATATATCTAATTAATATGCATTTGTTTAATTTATTTTAGTAGAACTGTAAAAAGGTGCCAATAGGTGTGGCAACAGGGGTTTTGTAAATAACATTTATTTCATAACCTGGGATATTTTATAACACAAACACAATACACAGGAATTAAATGCTGGAATTATTTTTACATTTTTCAGTTTGAGATTATGCAACCATAATACAAAACAAATTGCTTTTTACACTGCTTTACAGGAGGTGCCAATAACTGTTTAGAGCTCTTTACAGACATCGTGAAATTCACAGGTTATTTATTGACATATGTAAACTACAGGCCATGTTTCTTCCCTTTTGTGTAATTCTATACTATGCTACTGTTTTATCATCATTTGCTCTCTGGATTGTAACAGTTAAAAACAGATGATTAAGCTGCTCATATGTATTTCACACATAGCTGAAGGAACATATATTTAATGCATTCTATCCTATTTTTGCATTAATTTAAAAAAATAACAGATTTCTAGTAAATAAAGCAGATAAAAGCTTCCTAGTGGGGCTGGACTCACTGAGCTCATAATACAGCATTCCCAGCTGGTATCCAGGAGGAGTAGGACTTTTAACATCCCTCTAGATTGCGTGTTATAATGCATAAGAACGCAAGGTTGAATGCTAAATCTTCACCACTTTCAAAGTAAGAGCTGCTTATCAATCCTTGAGAAGCTTATATTTCAAGCTGATCGATGCAACTCTTGATGCTGTTTGGAATAAATACTGCTAAGGTTTAGGAATGCATGTTTAAAAATCCTACGTCGATATTTGTACTGCATCTTGCAAAACTAACAAACCCTTCTGTACCATTTGGCTTCTCCCTGATACTCTGTGGCTTAGAAAATTGCCCCACATTCATATGTGTCCCAGTGGGAGATCGAAATCACCACCTTGGCTCTTCAGATGACGTCTTACTATATGATCCTTCATCCAAACCTGCAGACTTAATGTGTCTGTGCATGACTTTCCTCACTGGCTGAAAATGTCAAAAACGCGTCCTGGATTTTAAATACTTGAGCATTTGTATTCACAGTATAGACTACATCACATATCAGGTCTTTTAGTGTGGAGGCCCGAAAGACGTGAAAAAATTTCTTCCTTTTTATTAAGTCTTTTTGCCTGGAGCCAGACAGGACATGAATAGAATCAGAAACACAGCATAGATATATTAAAGGTTGCTCTCTTGCACATCAGCAGAAGACAAATCTAAAATAAACATTAAAAATGTTGATTAATTCCTTCCTCATTTTGATGAGCTGACTTTTAAATATGGTCTGAAATATCATCTCCATCTTTAGGTCAGTCGTTTGTCATCTTTCCCGCCCATAGTCTTCCCACATTTCCCCTTTATTCCCCACAGTCAAGCTCACAAAGCTGAACACTTGTAGAGACAAGTAAAATCCTGAGATCATCATTAGTCCAAACCCAGAGAGGTGAAGTACCTGCTGTTTTTTGTTTTCCCAGAGAATCTGCAAAGTCTTGAAGGTTTGCTTGGAGGTTCAATTTGAAAATCTGAACATTGCTTACTGGCAGTTTAAACAGGAAGAATAAAGTCATGGTGACAGGTTGGTGATCAAACCAAATAGCAACAAATGATTCTTCTTCTCTTTCCTGGTGTATATAGTCTTAGCAAAGTATTTATAAGCCTTGAATTTCTTCAAATTACATTCACAATTTTTTGTGATTTTTGGGGGATTTAATGTAATAGACAATCACAAACACATAATATTTTACAAACAGTTTTTGTAAAAATCTAAAAATGCAGAGTGCATTTGTATTCTTTGCACCTTACTCTGATATCCCTAAATAAATCCTGGACCCCAGAATCCTGGACCTCTTTCCATCCTCTGAGAGATATTCAAAGCTTGAGATATTGTTCTATAACCAATCCCTATTTTAAGCTTCTCCACCACTTTCCCCCTGACCTTTCTGCCATGTTCCTTGGCCTTCGTGATGCTATTTATTCACTAATGTTTCTAAAAAAACCTCTGAGGCCTTCACAGAACAGCTCTGCACTACTTTGTTTTGGTCTCTCTCTTAAAACGTTATTACATTGAAGTTTGTGGTTGTAACATGACCAAATACATTTGATTTACCTTTATCATTACCTCAACATATACTCATAAACATAGAAAGTATATGAATAATTATGTAATGTCCATCTCTGCTGAAGGAGAAAATATTATATATTTTTGAATATTCCTTCCCAAAGACAATCACCATAGAATTACTAGTTAATGTGTGAAAAGGTAAAATGTGTTGATGCTGTTTTTCATTATTTGTTCATCTCTAAAAACAAGTGTTTTCGGTAGCAGATATAGTATAAGACACCATTTCATATGACTAGTTATTTATATGGTGGATATTCAATTATTATGTTAAGTTCAATTTGAGATTTCCACTGATGCATTTTCCACCTTTATCCGTGCCATTAATTTTCCACATCTATCTGCCTTTCAGAATTTCATCCCTAAAGCCTCTTTTTAACCTTCGCCTCCCTCCACCATACTGCTCCAGGAACCAGTTTTTCATCATAACGACTAGCTTCTGGAAGCCATGAGTGCGTGCAGCAGGAAGGCTCTGACTTTACTCAGCAGTGTCTTTGCAATCAGTGGCCTGGGGCTGCTGGGAGTGGCAGTGAGCACAGATTACTGGCTCTACCTTGAGGAGGGCGTCATCCTGCCTCTGAACCAGACGGCTGACATCAAAACTTCGCTGCACTCAGGTCTCTGGAGAGTCTGCTTTCTGGCTGGTTGGTAACTTATATGCACTATATGGAGTGATGCAGAGATTTGTGATGAATTTTGACAGTTTGCCATCTGCTTATCACGGTTTTGTGAAAATGGATTTCACACTCTCACTTTCAAAGATGTTCATCTTGTAACTGTGGCAGGAGAAGAGATCAGGTGGTGTCTCACTGACGTGATCAACCCACTGCAGCTTTGAAAGTCACATAATTGACATTCACAGTGACTATGAGTAAATGTGGAACAAGAGCAACTGAGTACAGTTTTAGTCACACGCTGTAATCGAAGGAGAGTTCAATGATGCAACATATTACACATAAACAACGAGCTTCAAGAGAGGGAAGCCCCCCACTGTGCCACAGACCCAGCTGAACTTTGTATTACACCGACTGAGTTACATCACATCCTCTCTTCACAGCATGCCATGCAATCCACATTTCTGTAAAAAAAGAAAATAAAGTGAAGACAAACCCTGAGAATGAATTTTCTATCTGCAGCTGAAGGCGAACATTTCCACAGTAACCATTAGCTGATGAAGGATATTTTCCTATTGTTTAGACAATTGGCAATCTATCATATTAGTAGTAATGTGTCAGTTGCTGTACCAGACAGGTAGAGTTCACTTAAATTGGTTGGTTTCCTTGCATAGTTTGTATATTTTCAATATGACAGCTTCCCATTCCTGAAACCTGATATTTCCTGTCTAATTCATCATGGTACAGCTGGGACACCCAGTTGTTTCCAATTTTCAACCATTTGACGAAAACTGTCCCCCTTGTTAGAACGGAATTTAGTGATTAAGATCAAACCAGAAATCCCCCCCAAAATCTACACTTTCAAACGCAACAGAAATTTACTGACACGCACATGGAGAAGTTAAATGCCTTGTGAAGAAATGTTTCTTGCTCAGAAAAGACAAAGTTATTTGGTCACAACAGCAGGAAGAATGTCCTGGAGTCCTGGTGGGGCTTTCAAAACTAAAAACACAGCACCAAGTGTCAAGCATGGTGGTGGCAGCAACATCCTGAGGCTGTTTTGCTCCCAGTGAATCAGGTGTAATGGCCAAAGTGAACAGAAGAAAAAAAAAGGAGAAGTTCCTCCAAATTCAGGATTATGTGTTCCAACAGGGCAATGCTCCCGAACTCACATCAAAACTGGTTTGAGAATGGATAAACTGCTCGAACATTATGTTACTAATGAAAGCCCTGACCTAAAAAATATTCAAAATGTGTGGACCATGCTTTAAAGTCAGTCCAAAATGTTAATTTACCAATCTAAATTTTCTTAACTCTACCAATACTGGTGAGAACAGCAGTATAATATTCAGCTAGAATTATGCCAGGATTTGTGGTTTCTCTGCAACATTGTAAAGGACACTTAGCTAATAATCATTTGGGATGGATGCACATGCTTGAAACTGTGCGGATCAGAGAAAATCCACCAAATTTGCACCAAATTGTTTTTTCAGCAAGTGCCAGCAAAAAAAAATAAATAAATTCACCAAAAACACAATTAAAGTTTTACAAACCAATCCGTGTCCCTGCAGTAATTTAACATTTTCCTGATTTTAACATTTCTACAGAAGCTGTACACGAGTGCATGTTTTACAGAGCTGCTTTTCTTTTGCTGGATCTGTAATCTGCCTCTCTTACTATCCTCTCGTCTCAGGTGACGAAACTGGCCACTGTTTCACCATTGAGTACATGATGCCTACGAGTCTCCAGCTGACGTCAGACTCCACAGGAAATGTGCTCAGTGAGTATAAAGGAAAACTTTGGGCAAATACATCTAACTGGTGTCGTTTAGGCCTTTTGTGTAACCATCTGGAGTATTATTCTGTGACGAGGGCTTGTTGTTTTCTAATACAGTTCCATTCAGAAATACCTCATCTGAAAGCCTCCAGCAAGACGAGTCATCTGAAGCCTCGTGTTATTGCCTGCTCCTCTCCAGAATACTTATTGGCTCCTCGCAAACCATCGACCGCACAATTCCTTCAGTGCAAATCGGGTCAAAATTGAACAGATAATGTAATAACTGTACTGAGTCATTTAATTAGCTCTCATGATGTGCTCCATATGGGTAAAAAATGTCGTAAAGGAGCAGAAAAAATGTATCCATTCACTTTTAAGTCAGAACTCACAGTTTCAGCCTTTTCCAAAGAGATGTACTCTTATGATGTAGAGTGAAAAAATTAAAACCAAGGTAAACAGGTAGAGCCAAATTTTTATTAAAGGTATTCTTTGCCAAACAATAAAATGCGTGACAACGTCTGCTGTTTCACCTTGCTTATTAAAAAAAGGTAATAATGCCACATAGGTTATATGATCTCTGCATTGCATTCATTTCAGGACAATGGTGACAAAAATCTTAGTAGTGTGGAGTCATGATGTAATGTTTATTTTTATTGGTAGTATGACAAGTGGACACCAACATCTTGAAACTGGAGTAGCTGGAAACAGTCTCAACAATATATACTATTTTTAATTGAATTTTCCATGAGGGTTAAAGAATTTTTTTTCCACCCCTGGCAAAGATGTATTCAAGAATTAATCTTTTACTGCAGTAGCATAAACTCAGACTGAAAAATGTCTAAAAACCCAACTTTTAAATAGAGTAGCTTTATTCCATATGGGGAAGAAAACTGCTTGTTGAAACACAACTGCTGATGATAGTTTTTACAACCCCTTTTTTCTGATGAAACCGCACCACTTAGTCTTCTTCTATAACATTTCTCAAGTTTGGAGCATAGAGAAAGAGGGATCTTTGACCCTCTTTCAATCCTCTTCCACAGTCTCTGTTCTGTTCAGTTCATTCATTCATTCATTCAGTCAGTCAGTGTCAACAAACTATGTGACTCATGTCAAGCTTAATAATTCCTAAAATCTCTGATCAACTTAAGAAAATAATGTCTAAAAAATGCTCCAGCCACGTTTAAACTTGGTTTTTCAACATCTGGAGGGATCCTACACCTTTGGGCACACTTCTTTTTGTTGATTTTTCTTCAGCTTTTAATTGCATCCAACCTCATGTTTCAGCACATAAATTAAAGAACTTTTTTAACATCGACAGTGGTTTTATTTCTTGGCTAATGGATTTTTTAACTGAGAGGAGACAACGAGTCCGAGAGAATAGTGTTTTTAATCTGAGCCCCTCTTTTCTTCTACTGGGTCTCCCCAGGGCTGTGTACTCTCACCTCTTTTATTTATTTTATACACTAATGACTGCCAGAGCCATCAGAGTGGACACCACATTATTACATTTGCTGATGATTCTGTCATTGTGTGACTTCTTAGCAGAGAAATCTCTGAACATGGCTTGGTTGTCAATTACTTTTTAAACTGGTGTGAAGAATCCTTTTTAAATATTAATGTCAATAAAACAAAAGAAATGTGCATAGACTTTGGGAAAATCCCCACACTGATCTCCCCAGTTGTTATCAATGACCAAATAGTGGAGCTGGTGCTACAATATAAATACCTGGGATTACTCATTGATGAAAACCTGAGTTTTGAGTCGCTGGTAGATCGTGGGGTAAATAAAGCACACCAGCGTATGCACTTTTATCGTAAGTTTCGTACTTTTAATGTCAGCTCTGTTTTTATGAAGACGTTTTATTGAGTCTGTTCTTACCTTTGCTTTTATTTGTTGGTACGGGTCACTTTCCATCAAAAATAAGAATCGTCTGCAAAGTATTATCAAGGTTTTCAGCAAAATTGCTGGGATATCGCTTCATGCTTTGAGTGACCTTCATAACTCTAGGTCCTTCAAGAAAGCTAGCTTCATTTTGGCTGATCCTAGCCATCCTCTGTGGGCAGAATTCTCGCTCTTCCATCAGGACGGAGATACAAAATGCCATATTGTAAGACAAACAGACTGAAATAATCCTTTATTCCCACTGGTATGACCCTGCTCAATTCCAGGGCCACATTGTAAGGACTTAATTTTTGTTGTTCTGTTTTGTTTTTTGGTGTATTTGGCTGTTTTTTCTGTTTACATTGCTGTCTGCACTGCAAATTGCCCCTTGGGGATAATTTAGTTTTACTTGACTTGCCTTGACTTGAGTTTATCTTAAAGGGATTGCTGGGATACCCATAACTGTGCCATAATAAAAGAATTATTACTTAATGTGGGATTTACACTCAGTTGGCATTTCTTTTAATCCTATTTTTCCTTTGCTTTTTTCTTTGCCTTTCTTAAAAGCTCGTTGTTAAGAGGGGATCTTTACAAGTTCAATTGAATTGAAGTCCTGGTAGTAACTGATCCTTACCACAATATGTTTCAACATATGCCCTAGTTGCTTTTAAAAGATTGACAACTTTTCATCATGGTAGTTTTTATAGGAAAAAGAAAAACCCTTATATAATAGGAATACTGTTCTTTTGAGAATTCATTAAAAGAGATTATTTAACACTAGAATCTCTTTGAAAAGACTTTCAGCTGAAGATTGGCTTTATGTTCAAGTGTTTGCAACTATCTTGCAAGCCAAAGGTGGAAAATACTATGTTTAATATTAATATTATAATCGACACCCTCATACTTGTGCATTTTGATAGAAACAGCATGATTTAGAGCACTGTAACTGTAGCCTTTTTGTTCTATTTTATCTCCCGCTCCTCAGAGATGATCCGTTCCGCGACTCCGTTCCCTCTGGTCAGCCTCTTCTTTATGTTCATTGGTTTTGTCCTCAATAACATCGGACACGTCCGTCCTCATCGCACCATCCTGGCGTTTGTCTCAGGAATCTTTTTCATCCTTTCGGGTACACAGATGTCATGATTTTTTTAAGACTCTTAGATGTTTCGCTTATTTCCTGACCATGTTTATAAAAGGATTCTCCGTATTTCAGGGCTGGCTCTGGTGGTGGGTCTGGTACTGTACATCTCCAGTATAAACGATGAGATGCTGAACAGGACAAAGAGCAGTGAGGCCTATTTCTCCTATAAGTATGGCTGGTCTTTTGCCTTTGCCGCCCTCTCCTTCCTGCTCACTGAGGTGCAAAAATGATTGTAAAATCAAAATTTTACTGCATTTTTCTGTTCTCCATTTAGCCTTCCTGTTATCTGCTGAAAGTCCCACTCTCTCTCGTTCTCTAACGACCTGAATTACTGCATTTACTGCATTTCAGTAGAAATCATATTAACTTTCATGAATACTTAATAAAAGTTCAAAATATACATAAAAACATTTTTAATATATTAATATTTATAAATAGTTAAATAAATCAAAAATGTAATAATAGATACACAAATAAAAGCAAAAGGAAACTCAAATTAAAAATGATCTTGCTTAATATTAAAATCGCAAGCAGTTATTTGAGGATTTATTTAAATTATTTTTTATTTCTTTGCTACAGTCTATCATTAAATATTTAAAACCATTACTATTGCTCATCAGTAGACTGTAACATTTGAGTGGTGCACAGCTGTTTACCTGCAGACAAATATTTAAATAAATACTGAAATGATTATGTATGCTTTGAAAATACTGAATTCAGCTTTTAATAAACGATTTCCACATTTGATTATTGATGCGTTGAAAAATAATGTCACTGAAATGTTTATATGAGGGTTTATTTACTTATTTTCATTTATTTAATGTATCCATTTAGTTTTATTTAAATATAACGCGCTTTAATATTATTTGGCCATTTTTGGCCCTCAATAAACCTTTAGTGAGTTCAGTCAGTTCTTTTAATGTAGTTTATTTGTCAGGAAAATGCACTGAAACATTGAATTAAATAAATTGTTTATCTCTTTTCCATTCATATATATTCATAAATAATATATTCATATCGATTTTGAATGTCCATCATTTAGTCCTTGCACCGCCCTCTCATGTACAAGTCAGTATAATAATCCTCCAGAAATCATTTCCACATCTCACCACAACTTCAGACCTAAAGTGTTTACAGAACTTGAGGTGGTCAACGGGGAGACTGTACTGCCCTCTGCTGGTCATAATGAGCAGCTGCAGTGCTTCATTAGACCCAATATGCCCTCTTTTATGGAAGACTTCTTGTCCGGAGAAGTTGCATTTATACAAGCTAAAAACAAGAAATTATCAAGATTACAATTATTAAAAAGAGAAATAGTATTTTTATTAATATTTTATTTACAAAACATCTGTACAAATATTGAAAGAATATTAAAATAACAGTATCCCATTTGGATTGTAATACTAGCCTTCAGTTGTTATTTTTCACTGTTTGACCTCCTCAGTATTGAATGAATTTTCATAAACACTTCAATGCAAGCTATTTAAAATCATTATTTTTTTCTCCCACTGCAGAGTGCAGGAGTCATGTCTGTCTATCTTTTCATTAAGCGTTACACAGCAGAGGAGATCTACCAGGCTCGCCACCCCAATTTCTACCGGCCTCGGCTCAGCAACTGCTCCGACCACTCCGGTCAGTACCTCCACCCAGAGTCCTGGTCGCGTGGACGGAGCCCCTCAGACATCTCGAGTGAAGCCTCGCTCCAGATGAGCGCCAGCTACCCTGCTCTCCTCAAATGTCCTGACTATGAACAGGTGTCATCCTCACCCTGCTGAGTCATCAGAGGCCAATTAAAGGTCACTAAAGAGTCTCATAGAGTCACATAGTCGAGTGAATAAAGAAGTTTCATTTATGATAAAGAGACAAGCCACTTAAGTTTGAGCCATCGGTCAAAAATCTTGAGCTGGTTTAGTTTTCTATCAGGTCAAAAATATATTCTGCAAACTACTTTTAGTTGAAACAAGTGAACTACAGTAAGTCTGCAGGTTAAAGTGGTATCCTGAGAAACTAATGTTTTAATGTTTATTTATAGCGAACTATTCATAAACCTTAAACTTTTTACCATTTTGCTATGTTACAGTACAACCACACACTCCAGTGTATTTCATTAGGATTGTATGGGATAGACTAACACAAAGCAGTGCATAGTTATGAGGTGGAATGAAAATAATGCAGGGTTTTGTGTCGGGATGACAAGATGTAAAAATAAATGTTTTTAAAAGTTTACAAAGCACTGTATGTACTTTGCTTTAATTGTATTTTAGAACATTATTGTTAGCTGTGGGTTGCGAGCAATTTGTAAAAATATGTATTACTACATCGCTGTATCCAAGGGATGCAGAATGTATTAGCAGTTAATATTTCATTGACCTTTTTCCCTTAGGGTAAATTATTTCGCTCCTGGAGGCCTAAATGTTTCTTTGTTAATATCTTTGTTAATATAATTAACAAGAATTAGGATATTCTTAAATTTGATTATTCTTGTCATATCATTCACATCTGATAATTTCATTTGGTTCTGCAAGGAGTGGATGAAAACACATTCTGCATCAGAAATATGTGGTGTGTTAACAGAAATCACAAGAGTTCTTGTGATGTTATTGTTAGTATCCAGTATTGTCCATTTTAAACAAGAGGGAACAAGTTAGAGAAACTATGTTGGCAAACATTTTACCCACTTAAAAGTCTCAAAAGACATTTCTCTATTTTTCACAGCTCTGGCCAGTTATAGCAGTCTGTTTTGTATAGTTGAAGTTTTTTTAAAAACATGAACAGATGTTGGACATAATCTAAACTGTTACGATAACAATAGTTAATAAGTATTGTCTAGTATTTTCTTGACATAACTAAATATTACCACAAAATGCCTTGATGCTTTTATGATCTCTGTGGCAACTGTGATCCTCTACAATTTACATTTTCATGGTTCAGTACTATCATATGGACGTGTTGGTGGAGGGATAAAACATTGAGAACGGGACACAGAATAGGGTCTGAATATACAAATGTTTTTCTTACTCTCACAGTTATCCAGACCTGGAAAATAATTGAATCAGTTCCGTACCATTTCCTGACTGTAAAGAAACCTTGTTAAAAAACAATAGTTGAAGTCCCAAAAGGGTCTTATTTTTTGTGAATCCGTCCAGTGCAGATGTTCAATTTTTTGTCTATTTCCATTAAGACTATATTTTATTTTGTAAGATTGAATATACGCAAATGTATAACAAATTAAACTTGTGCAACATTGTATGTGGCTCAATCTTAGTTTAAAACAAAAATTCCACCTGAATTTACTTTAACTTTTGTAGTTTTAGACAAACTGCCTGTAGGGGGCACCAATGTTCCATTTAATGCTCCTTAAGTCTTTTTGCAGAAACGCAACCTGTTTTTCCAAACCTGTCCTGTTCTGCTTCCTGTTTCCTTACCTGGTTGCATTCAGTCAGCATCACAAAGCTACACAGCCTTTCTCTACACTTAAAAGGTAATAAAAACGTGTCCTGTCAAAGTGTTTTTTGCTTAAAGCTCCTTATTTATGCAAAGAAGTAGGTCAAAACGAGCGTCAATAATGAATATCCCACAAGTCTGCTTTAACCTTTATGTATACTTTATGTAGATACACGTAATGTACAACGTGACCAACAGCTCTTACAGAGAATATAAAAATTAATGCAACCACATGCCCACAAAGGGCTGCAGAAGATAAAATTATGCCCTTATATCACAAGGCCTACATTTTATTTTACAATCACATACAAAACTATTGGTGTTATTGACATCTTTATCAGTTATATAATCATCATCCTAAACATGAAGCATCATATTCACTATAATCTTTCCCATTATTATAAATATAACCATCTTTTTCTCATCAGTCATGGCTTTTAAACATCTTTGTCACAGTTATTAACCTAGATTCTCTTCATCACTTCAAATGTCATTTTTTGAACCAAATGATTGTTTAAGGCTTTTGCAAAGAAGACCCCAAACTTTAGCAAGATGCAAACATGTTACAGAGTGTGCATACTACAACAAAGACAGTAAAACCCATACATTATATATACACATACATAACTTAGGCATACGTTATTTAAGATTTACAGGGAGTAATAATAAAACTATTTCACCAATAAAAATAAATAAAAAAAAAGATAGCTGGTTATTATGTAGAAAAGCAAGCAACAATCAAATGCAACAGGATCACAATACATCAACCTTCACTAACATATGCAGTAGAGAAATGATAAAAAAACTGGAAAAAGCTTAATCGGACTGGTACCAACTGGGTTGCTGCAGAGCAAGAAAACAAACCCTTTTTTAGACTTAAAAGGCTTTCTGAAAATGAAAGTGCTTCTGAAGTCGTAATCCTTAAGATGCTCAAGAAAACATATATTTTAAAATATTTTACGGTATTAATAACTGCTTAGCGCCAGCTAATTGGCGTAAGGTATTGTTGAGTATAATTTGCCTTCAAAGCACAAGATAAGTAAGCTGATGCAGCTTTTAGGGACTGCCATCCTATGAAGTACCAATCAAAGTAAAAAAAGGTGTTTCTGAGGGGCTGTTCTGCTCTATACAGCTGGAGAAAACTCAGATTACACTGGCACTTTTTCTAGCATCTCATTACCAAGCAACTGGGGGTCTGTTCTTTTTTCCCTATCATTGAATATATATTCATCTAAATGCTTACAGATCCTGCTGGACATCTTGATGTGGAAGTTGTGACTGAGTGGAGAAGACACAAACTTGAATATTTTTAATACTAGAGAGGATGAATCATATGAAGTGCAGCAATGCCAGAAGGTTTTTAAATGGAAAGAAAAAAAAATTTTAACATGTTGAGACAGTTCTGCGGTTTATTCAGGTCGTTAGAGAGTGGGACTTTCAGCAGATAACAGGAAGGCTAAATGGACAGAAAAGTTGCTCCGGTTCAACCATTGGAGCTTTTTAATCTCTGTCACTGACCATGCAGGCCACTGTCCAAAGCTGTTGGCAAACTTTTGGTAAAGATCTACATTCTCAAGGGAAAACACATGAAGAATGCTGTTGCAGCAACCCTAACCTCTTTAATAAGACGCTAAACACAATTTAAAATGTCAACTCCAAATATTTTGTTTAAAAATTCTGTAATCTTGTTTTTACAGCGACGGCGCATACAGTGTGATATCGACATTTCAGCATGACCGCCTCCAAGTAGTCAGATGATTATGATTATTAGCTGAATGAATCACACAGCCAGTGATGACCTAAGTTTCACTTTCAGTCTGAAGCATTCAGGATCTTCAGATGAGTGAACTGCCTACAGAACATAGCATGAGACTGTGTAGGTTGTTGGGTCGTTGGAAGCAGGGCATCATGCTTTCCAATAGCGTTAAAACAAATGGCTGGTATGTAATGGTGTGGTAGGGGAATAAGGATTACAACTCCAGGTCTAAAAAAAGTTATATTTGAAGTCTCATATTAAAGCACCATTACTACTTAATCATAATATAACAAAGTATACACATTTCAAGTCTCAGCTCCCAAAGAAAAGAATGACATCAGCCCAGCTGAATCTAGACTCCGATCCTTTCTTTGACACCTTTTTTTTCTGAGGTTACTCTGAGCAGGGCACCAGGAGAGAAGAGCTCAGCCCCAGAATGAGATGACGCCTCAGTCCAGCTGTGGTTATGCTGAACTGACTCAAACACCATCCCTTAAAAATGTGCATCTGTTTCCTCTCCCTGTTTATTCTTTGACCCCAGTGTTGGTGGCCAACCACCTCAACTCTGTTTTTTAGTTTCAACAACCATTTTTTTTAAAGCACAATGGAGGAAATACTTGCACACTGTATGCAAACAAACGTAACATGCACACTGAGGCACACACATACAAAACACAAACGAAGTTCTCTATAATAACCCACATGCATGCGCACCTGAAACATGGCAGTTGTGCTTTAGGGGAGAAACAGAAACATGTTTTGGTATGAGTTGGGGGGGGGGGGGGATGACATTAAGGGGACACGAGCAGGCTGGTTCAATTGTTTTCTACTTCCTAGTAGCGTTTTATTTATTCCCCTCATTTATACAGCGTCCAGGTTTGTCTGCAAGTCAACAGGAGTTTCTGAGATCGACCAGTTTCGCAGCATGTCATTTATGTCTTCATGAACAGAGAGGAAGATGGAGCACTTTCGAGCTTGACTTGATTGTCTCTCTTCACTTCTTGTTGGCGATGCGTCTCTTCCTGGTGGCCAGCATGTCGTAGAAGGGGTCTCTGCTAATGCTTGCCCTGGAGAAGCCAATCAAAAGACAGAATTCAAACAAACAACGCCACATGAGAGGAGGGTCTCAAACACCCTTGATATGGAAATGGTACACATTTATGCAGACCCCTGCGTTAACCAGATCAGAAAAACAGAAAAAAAAAGTTTGCGCAGTGACCTAGTTAGGTTTCCATGGTTTCAGAAGATGAGCTCCATCCCCATGCATGTTTTTTTCTTCTTACTCCAATTTGGAAGAACCTCTTATGAGTTTCCTCTTCCAGAACTCTGCCAGAACGCAGTAAAACATACAATCCCACACATTCCCTCTCACTCCCCTGCAGGTTTTTTGGCCTCAATGGAGGGTAAACAATTGTGATTCCTGGCTTTTTCCTCTATAAGGAGCAGTGATGGAGAGTTAGCGTCAAATGAGAGTGAGTCAGGAAGCCTGTTGGGCTCTGCTGAGAAGCCCAGTTTCATGGCTGCTAAATCCTGTTAGCACCAGCACAAAGCAAGAAGAGGCTAAACCCCCCACTGTGCTTATTTCTGATTCCCTTTGTAACGCCACACGATAAAGAAACATGCTGCAAACCATGACTGTGCCCCTCTTTCATAACGCTTATTGTCATTTCTAATGAAACAATGACTACTGTGGAGTGATCAAGCACAAGCAAGGCAGTCACAACTAATTGTCATTTCCCTCCATCCATTTCTGTCCTTGAAAACCCAACGTATCTAATGGAACATCAAAACTGAAGAAATTATTTCAACATAATCTGGATATGTGTGCTTGTGACCCAGGACAAGCAGTGCGTTTCCATTGCCATCACGGCTTCTAAAGAAAAAAATTGTGAATTCCATAAAAAGCCTTTCATCTCCGTAGGACCAGAGTCTTGTGGACCCCTCTGGTGAAGATGTGGCTGCAAATGCATCAAACCCAGAGCCACTTTGCTAAGTCACCCCCTTTGTGCCAGACACAGTCACTTATCCCTTCATCGTTTCCAGAGTAAATATGCTTAAATGGTATGGACACAAATTGATGAGGAATTGCAAAATATTACATCATAAGGGACTTCACACCACCTTCAATACAGGTAATTACCAAGCAGCTAGTATTTAGTTCATAGACTGCCCATCTGAACTGTGAGTAGGACAGAGTGCAAAAGTTTTACTATCCCTTAAATTTTCTCACAGTTTGTCACTTTATAACCACAAACATTAATGCCTTTTATTGATTTAATGATTTTATTTGAAAGTAGCACATGTGAAGAGAGTGGTATTGCATGTATGTGTTCAGGCCTCTTTTATACTGAAAAGACTGACATCCTCTTACAAGGACAGGATGGGTAAGGACAGCATTAATTAGAAGCAGCCAAGGGGCCCAAGGTAACTCTGGAGGAACTGCTAAGATCCACAGCTCATGTGGGACAATCTATTGGTGCTCTGTCAGTATTAAGCCATTGGTCTTCATGTTAATCACTATGAGTTGTGGAAAGGTAACACTGCACATGACCCTGAACACACCATCACCACAATAAAACAAGGTGGTGCCAGCATCATGCTGGGGAGATGTTTTTCTTTAGCAGGGACAGAGAAGTTGGCCCAAGCTGATGGGAGGATGGAAGGAGCTAAATACAGGACAATTTTGGAAAAAAAGCTGTTAGAGGCTGCAAAAGACTTAAGACTGGGGTGGAGGTTCACCTTCAAGCAGGACGACGACTCTAAACATACAGCCAGAGCTACAACAGAATGGTGTTAGAATGGCCTAGTCAAAGTGCAGTTCATTCCTTTATCCAATTGATAATCTGTGTATCTACATAACCTAATCTGACTCAGATTGAGCTGTTTTGTCCAAAAGAATGGGTCAAGAAAATACAAACACAAAAGTGCACTACTTTAAATCTTTAATCGATCACATAAATTCCCAATAGAATTTGTTGAGGATTGTGGTTATGGCGTGACAAGACGAAAAAGATGCAAGACACTGTTCAAGGCTCGACAGTCGAATAATTTTTTTGTGTGCAGTTCTTTTAGACAGGTCAATGACATGTAAACTCAAATCCAACTGGATTATTAGCAAATAACACAGCATGAAGTCATTTCTAAAGCTCTCATTTAGCAATCAAATCTCAGTTGTCTGCGGTCTGCATTCAGTTTAAAGATAAGCAAACTGTTCTGAGAGAAATCAAACATCCAGAAAACAAGATAATATCCATTACTTGTGGCTAGCTCAGATGAAATTTCTGAAACTTTTTGCATCCAAGTCTTCTTTAATATTAAAACAAAAATCAGATAATTTTCTGCTGAAAGCTAAATAAAAGCCATAGCAAAATCTGTGATTTCGCAGCAGAAACTCAGACAAAGGTCAAACGTAAAATGTAAACTGAAACCATTTCAGCAGCCTGTAGATGTCTATCATCTGTGTAACATGAGAAATGTTGACCTTATCTCTCTTTCGTGTATTTCTGACAGAGAATGTTGTTTATTCAGTAGAGGAAACCCTGTAACCACAGTTGTGGTCTGATGAAATCAACATTTACAATTGTAAAACGCAAATATGATGTCTTTAAAGCTGGACTGTACCAATATTATCAGAAAGAAACTTACTTGATAGATTTTATCCACTCCTCCTTCTCCTCAGGCGTAGGTGCTGATATCCTGTAGACCACATGGTTGCCCTCGACAACGCGTCCGTCTGCCTCAGTCTTGCAGGCTTTGATCACCTGGCCCTTGTGATTAGGGTTGTATAACTCAAAACAGTTCTGGTGTAACAGAAAAAAGCAGAAAATTAGTCTCTGGCAAGGAACATTTTCAGAAACACCGCAGTGAGACAGACATGCAAACAAAGACTCACAGGTTTCCGGGGCTCCTCAACTTCCCTAATGCTAAGGTTCTCCAGTGGGATGATCCCACGAGGCTCTTTGTCCTATAGGAGTTAAAAAACAAGAGAGGAGATTAAGCAAACAAGTGAACAGAAAGTAACATTTATTAGGAATCAATAATGAAAGATCACAAATTGAAACGGGGAAAGCCTACATAATCTTGTAAAACTGACATTAAGAATCAAAAGAAGGGGGAAAAAATCCAGTTTGACATGGTCCGAAGCTTTGAAATCAACCTCATATTCTCCTCTCCTCGTGTCCTCGCTGCTCAGATATCAAAGCGGATAATGCGTACTTGCAGCAGTCAGACAGAGGACAGGATATAATGATAGTGTCCTGAAGGATAATACCGGGGTATGGAGAGGGCACTGCTGATGCTGCAGTCACACATGCAGCCACTTTTAAAAACATCCTTAGCTGAAGGCACACAGTGGGGGGGGATATCAAGCAATTAATGACTGAGCAAAACAGTATTAAAAACAATTACTACCATTCAAACCTGAAATGTAGGCACAATTTCCTCAACTATAAGTAGAAATCAAAGAGAAATTCCTTATCTTTCCTTAAAAGCATAGGGTGAGCAGGTGTCTTCAACTCCAGTTCTTTACAAATTTTAGATGAATCTCTGCTTCATGTCATTAAACTCTGCAGAAGCCTGGTAAAGAGCCAGTTATTATAAGAGCATGCACTGTTAAGAAACATTATCGTAAGCTTCGTAAATGTTGTGGCGCACAGCTTAATCCATCAACAGCCAATTTGCCCATGGTAGCTCTGGGGGACAATTTGAGATCCACAGGTCAGGTGGGAGAATCTGTTGATTGTAAAACTGTTAGTTATCCACTCCATAAACCTGGCCTTTATTGAAGAGAGGCAAGAAGAAAGCCACATCCCTATGGTGACCCGTCATGGTAGCAGCATCATGCTGTGGGGATGCTTTTCTTAAGCAAGGAAAGAGAAGCCAGTTAGAGTTGATGGGAAGATGGATGGAGCTAAATATGGGGCAACCCAGGAAGAAAACCTGTTAGACTGGGGTGGAGGTATTCCCTCCAGCACGACAGCAACTCTGAATATGATGTCAAATCTACAACGGAATGGTTCAGATTAAAGCATATTAATAGGTTAGAATGGCCCAGTCAAAGTCAAGGCCTAAATCCAATTGAGAATCTGTGGTAAGACTTGAAAATTGCTGTTCTGAGATGCCTGAAAATTCTGTATTTTATACACTACCAACTGGTGTTGGTCTGTCACATAAAATCCCAGTAAATTATAATGACGTTTGTGGTTATAAAGGGACAAAGTGTGAAAAAGTTCAAGGGCTATGGGTAAGGCACTGTAAGTGGAGAAATGCCCCCTCAGTACTTGAGTTACTTCAAGATCAAACACCATAACCCCAAAAGTGAGTGCAGCGAACTTGAAGCATTTAAATTAAGATTACTGTCATGAACTGATCTGTTTGTTCCAATTACAGATTATTAAACTACATGAACTCAATACATAGTTCGTGTTCTCGGAGGAAGACTTACTGTTGTGTATTCGAAGTAGTAGAGGCAGTTGTCCGTCAGGATGAACCACCTTCTCTTCCAGGTTTTCACTCGGCCCCCTGACAGGAAGAGACAGAGGAAATGGGAAATGACACAACAGCAGTAGTGATAGACTGGCTGTCTACCTGTCAGGAAAAAGAGCTGAATATGTGAACGTCTGATAAAGCATACCCTCCAGATTCCTTACAATTACATTAATAGTATACATTTCCTCACTTAAATTCAATTTCCATCTTTCAATGTTATAAACATATAATATGACATATAAGTATCATTAGCCTGTTTCCCCTTAATACAATTAAAGTTTTTTCTGCATCTATGTGTAAGGTACGGAGAGTGAGAATGTATGTTGGAAAAACAAAATTAAACATTTGTACTCAGTCTTATAAGGAAGTTGCCAATAAATCTAGATAAAAATCAGAGATTGTAATTAATAAGTTTGACAAATTATTTAATATTTAAAAACAATCAACAAGAACACTTTTGATAGGGGTCTGGGGCTGTATCTATCAGTCTGTCAATGAGATGAGTTGAACTGTTTCCAAGTGAACAGTAGAAAAAAGTTGGCTCTCACTTTTAGAAGCTTTTATGCCGGCTTGTTTGTGTTCAATCTACAACAGTGATCTCTCCAAACTGCAAGCGTAGTGAAGCAATGGTTGATGCTCTTTTAAATTGTTACTGACTTTGCGTATTTATTCTTTGTTTCTTCAGAGCTAAAAGGATAAAATGTCTTTCGTTCTCAGGAGATGGCCAAAATTTGATGCGAACCCAACGTGGCGTTAAAAAAAACTCCCCTAAAGGAGCCCACACCAACACATACATTGACAAAAACAACCGAAACCCCAGAGCAAGTTTGCCACTTCATGTGCTAATTTTCAGCAAAAAAAAGACACAAAGGAAGAGCAAGAATATATGTCGAACATGGCGGTTTGAAGCAGATTTTAGCCTCTGGCTTCAGCTGCAGAAAAAACAGTAGGAATGTAAAAAAAGGAAGCTCTAATACCAAGACTTTGTCTTCTTGCATAATCGCACCTATTGTATAAAATACATATCAAAATGTGGGGACTCCTTTAACTGTGCTTACATTGATGAAACATTTTACATTTCACTGCAACATTTCAAGGCCGTTACACTCCTAAGGGCCACACATAATTACAAAAGCTCTCCGCTTCCTTACAATCAATAGGCTCTGGCTGTTGAATTAGTCTGGCTGTTGAATTAGCATGGACAAATTTCCGCTTTGCCCAGAGATTTACAAAAAATAAAAAAGGCATTTATTCCTCTGCATCCTCCAGGGTTTATTTTTAGAGAGTTAAATTAGAAGTATCACTGTGAAAACTGGCGCGGGGAAATGGCTCCAGGGAGGAGCCGTACCATAATGAAATCATGTTAGGTCTGTGAGCCACACTGGGACACTATGCATTAATGCTCACCAGCTCGATGAGACCACAGAGACATTACACAGAGTTAGAGGAATGTGCAGGTCAAAGCCAGGTGTGTGAATGGGGTCATAAACCAAACCACCTGCAGTGAATTTCCCCCTTAATCCATGAGAAAACTGCTTTCTGGCTACTAAACATTCTTCATATTCAGCTATAATAAACTTAGTGTTAAATAACAGACCTAAGTAAATATTTATGTAATTTAAGAATGTAGCAAGCCCTGTCGCAACTGTTAGGTGATGAAGTAAACCTCAAATAAAAAACATACATGAAATGGCAAATGAGTACATGCAGACATCTCTGTTACATGAGTCCTTCACACACAAAAACTCAATTTCTTTCCTTAAAAGTATTAGGATTGGGGCTGAAACAATTAATCAGATTATTAGTGATTAATCGATTATTGAACTGAACTAATTTAGTAATTGAATAATCGTTAACTGGAGTATACAGACTCTAGAACATGCCAAATTCACTCAGAGCAGAAATTTGTCCAAAACTCTACCAAAAATATATACATTTTGCATTTAAGACCAAAAACCTTTTTGTTTGTAAATATGCTCAGAACTCCTCAAGTGGAAAAGTTTCAGCTTCACCTGGTTAAAATTTGTTATAAAATCTCCTATTAAGCACCTTTTGCTATCAGATCATTAATCGAATAATCGTAAGAATTGTCATCAGATTAATCGAATAGCAAAAAATCCGTTAGTTGCAGCCCTAATTAGAATGCTTTCAAAAGGCCCATAAATGCACCATCAATAACATTATACCACTCATTTCTAGAACTCATTACTCACTAGGATCATGCATAAACAGGGGGAGTGTTAGCAATATTATTCAGATGTTACTTAAAGTCATGATTTTACTCTGACTAAATGCAATAAAGGGTCTCAACATACTTCTTCATGTCTGCTTAAGCGACCCGTTGGGCCTTTGCTGCTGTTTTTATACAATTTATGGGTCAGTTGGACCAAAAGTAGCCTATCAGTTCTGCTCTTTAAGAATAGAAAGCTATCTGCTTTGACTATAATTTACAGACATTAGATGAAATACAGGCTTCCCTAAATGGGTGCAACCTGCAACTTCACAGAGACGGCATTTCCTCGCCAAAACTTTTTAAGGAGCATTTTATGTCAGAATTTGAAAAAATGCTCAGGCTTTACTTTGCACATATTCCCCAGCTAATACTTTTATGAATTTGTCCGTACATGGCATGACATTTACAGTGCCTTTCACCTTTATTGGCTGCTGCATCTTTCTGCTGTCAGTGTTGGGGAAAGCGCAGCTGAAACCCTGCTTATTAAATTTTATGATGTTCAAAGCAAAACACTACGTTTATGACGCAGGAGGACAACCTTTTCTGTTAGTTTTGTCAGCACAGGATTAAGTGGACCTAGTGTTGGGCTATAGGGACAGAGAAAATATAAAAATATTTTTTCCTGTGTTGAATAATTTCAATAATTATCACAAAGTAGAACTGAAATTAACAATCCAATTTCTGAGCTAGCCTCGGTTTTAATACAAACCAAAGGAACAATTTAAAATGAACATTATTCAATTCAATTTAGTTTATTTATATAGCGCCAATTCACAACACATGTCGTCTCAAGGCACTTCACAAAAGTCAGGTACATACATTCCAATTAATCTTAATCATTGAACAGTGCAGCCAGATTCTGCCACTCATTCAAATTGGATAAAAAGTTTCTCCATCCAAGGAAAGGAAACCCAGCAGATTGCATCCAGTCAGTGACCCGCAGCACTGACTGGATAAACACGCAGAGACAGTGGACAGCCACTGGCGCTGACTTTGCAGCAATCCCTCATACTGAGCATGCATGTAGCGACAGTGGAGAGGAAAAACTCCCTTTTAACAGGAAGAAACTTCCAGCAGAACCAGGCTCAGTGTGAGCGGCCATCTGCCACGACCGACTGAGGGTTAGAGAGAACAGAGCAGAGACACAAAGAGAACAAAGAAGCACTGATCCAGGAGTACTTTCTATGGGAAGGAAAAGGTAAATGTTAATGGATGTAGCTCCTTTAGTCGTTTCACCTAGAAAGAAGGAACAGATAAACTCTGAGCCAGTTTTCAGTTTAGGAGTCTGAAGAGAGCACATAGAGTTAGTTACATAAAAGCTCAGTCAGTAGCTATGTCTAGGAGAGAGAAAGGGTTAAACACTGAAAGACAGGCCATGTGGATCATCGGTGGAGGGTGAGCATTAAGTTGTTGCCAGCAGAAGCTTGGAGGATTCCCTCTCCAGAAAGGTGTTACAGGTAGACACAGAGTCAGGCCAGGTGTAGCTTCTAGGAAGAGAAAAGAGAGAGAACAAAGTTAAAAGCTGAGATAACAGCAAATAATACAAAATTGAAGAGTAGCGTGAGAAAGTAGCGAAGAGGGTGAAAGTGGTCATTATGTCCTCCAGCAGCCTAAGCCTATAGCAGCATAACTACAGAGATAGCTCAGGATAACCTAAGCCACTCTAACTATAAGCTTTATCAAAAGGAAAGTTTTAAACCTAGCCTTAAAAGTAGACAGTTTGTCCATCTAGAGCCCACTGATGGCCATTGTTATACTAAAAACCACATTATTAATAACTGATGGAAGTTGTTTTCAAAAACTGCCATAAACTAAACATGCAATTCCCTTAAGCACTGTGGGAAATAATGGATTACAAGTGAACAAGTAAAAAAGTTACATTTTCTCAATTGGCAATATATTAATGCACAAAAAACCTATGATGTACTGATTAAGAGTCCAAAGGTGTTCAAGTACAAGCACAAAATAATGTAAACTAAGTCTACACTACAAGGTCCAATCTCTTCTCTATCTTGTAAAAATGCTTTAATGATTGTGGCCCCACTTACTGCGTATAAGCCAAATGTATCCACTGCATTATTGAATTTTAAAGCCTACCTTTCTTTACAGCCATAAAATATAGTAATCATCTTATTGCCCAATGATAAGGGAAACAGTTATTAAATAGGCCGAATTATCAATGGGTTAAATCAATATGAAGCTTTGCTCAATTTTATGTTTTTGTCACCCAATTTTAGGGTTATTCTGATAAGAGTTTACCCTTCATCTGCGTCAATCTAAACTGCAACATTTTTTTAAGCAAGGTCACGTATACTTAAAAAAGGCTCTTGCTGCCATTTGGTCTGTGTACCACTTCACTTCCGCCTTGCGTGATAATACTTTGCAGTTTAGGCTTTTGTGAGGAAAAAATCCCCAGCTGTAAGGCAAATAAAATCCAAGAGTAAACAAATTAATTCATCCAGGATGTCTTACACTCTCCCCGCAGCTGAACGGAGGGAGACTCACACTAACCTAATTTAAGCAGCCATCCTTCTCTGTCTGGGTTGAAGAACGTGTGCGTCAGGTCATTCCCATCATCCTCCGGGATCTTAAAGGGTTCACTCTTGATGCTGTCGTAAAGATTCTAAAACAGAAAAGCGAAAACATGTTTTATACCTGCCAACATTCACCAAGCCTTAAAAAACACACCTCTGACATACTGTGTTCATGCTGAAAACGAGCTTTAGCTTAACAAGTCAAGGAGCTGAGAAAGTTATTTTGCACTGCTTTTGTACATAAACTCAGATGCACTGTGGTACACACATTAGCTTGAGATATATATGCAGAATAGTTTATTTTAATGTCTCTTAAAACCACGTAGATTTGCTGGATTAACAGATACCTTCACACCCTCTTTCTTCCCTAGGTTTTTAGGTATCAAGACCTGAAAATGTTTCTAGTCTTTACCAGGTTCTTAAATATTTATATCATAACTTAAATTGTGATAAAAGCCAATAGTTACCAAGGTCTTATGTGGAAAAACTTATCTTCAGCAAGTGTGACAATCTCCATGAATTGTGGTGTTTACGCAATTTGCAGTTCTGAAGCATGCGAGTGTATTTTAACACAACGCCAAAACAGAAAGACATCAGCAATAACTTTAACAAAGCAATTGCTGCTTCCCAACCAATTTGGAAAGGGAAACACTAGGGGCATACTAAATGTTACAGTACAACAATCAGAAAAGGACAACTAGTGTTGGTTGTTTTGAAGGTTGTCTCTTTAAAGTATATAGCAGCAAGACTTGGGTTTGCAAAATTGCATATGAATGCACCAAAAAAACCTCCTTGACCAGTGTCTTTGGCAAAAACATTAGTAAAAACATCTCATACCAACCTCCAGAAATGTTGGAGGAGGAGTGACTATACGGGCTTGTTTTACTGCCACAAGACCTCTGCACCTTGCTGTCATCGGTGTGGACCTCTGAGGACCTGAGATGGTCTTCACACATAGACACTGTTCGAAAGAAGGCCCAGCAGAGACTGTACTTCCTGAGGCAACTCAAGAAGTACAACCTTCCACAGGAGCTGCTGGTCATCTTCTACACTGCAATCATTCAGTCTGTCCTGTCTTCATCCATCTCAGTGTGGTTTGGTTCATCCACAAAACAGGACAGGTCCAGACTGCAACGAATAATCAGGACTGCAGAGAGAATCATCAGGGCTGACCTTCCCTCCATCCAGGACTTATACAGGTCTAGGGTCAGGAAAAGAGCTGCTAAAATCTCTGCAGACCCCACACACCCTGCACATAAACTGTTTAGAGTTCTGCCTTCAGGCCGACGCTACAGAGTGCTGTTCACTAAAACCAGCCGCCACAGAGACAGTTTCTTCCCCCGGGCTGTTTCTCTGTTGAACATTCAATAGAGTACAAAACAACAGCATACAGATGTTGCAAATGCACCTTTTTATTTATTTATATATGTGTATATTGTACATTGTAGATATGTATATTCTGTAGTGCAAAAACAAAAACCAAAGAGCAAAGTGTACCGGAGTCAAATTCCTTGTTTGTATGCACAAACTTGGCAATAAAGCTGATTCTGATTCTGATTCTGAATCTGGTCAGTGTTTTTTGTTCACCTGAGGTTAAATAACTGGAACCTCTTAAAGATATTTTTTATAATAACCTGATAAACTACAATCAAAAGATGGTGGATTATCTTTTAGCCATAACCTAAAATGTCTGACTTGGTGACAAGAGTCGATTATTTTGCTTATGATTAATTGTGAAAAAAAAAATTCAAAAAGTTAAAAGTAAAAACACTCACTTCCAAGATTCACCACTATAATGCTTTAGATAAGCAGTACAGGGTTAAACCTGTCCGGCCATGCAAATTACATAAATTCTCACCCTGAGTAGCTCCTCTGGGAGATCTCCTCCCTCATTGATCCCTCTGTTCATGGAGATGAAGCGCTCCACCGGGGGCTTGTCTCGGACGTTAGGATTGTGAAGGCTGGTGTTCAGCATAATAATGGCAAATGAGAGGACATAGCAAGTGTCTGTGGAGGAAATCGGACAGTTTCACACATTCGTCTTGCCTTTGGAAGGGGCTAACTCTTGATATAATGCATACTGAGTATTAGCTTATAAGACTACTAATGCACATGTTCATGCCAAAATTGTTTTGCAAATTAATCAATGCTGAAGGACCTTTTATCACTGTTTCCAACACATCACTATTAAAAGCCCTGTCCTCAGCCACATCAGTAGCGAAAATTACAAAACTAATTAAATATGCTAATTATCTGCTTAAATGGTTGCCACATGATAATTATGAAAAAATGGTTAATAAATGGTTTTGTTCCGAAAATGTTTCTAACTTCCTGCAGCAGCTGGCTGAGCTGCAACAACGAGCTTGTGAGTAAGCTGGAACAACAAACAGAGATTCAGTTTTAGTTGTGTTAATTTTATTCCTGCCCTTCTAAATAACATTGTACAACAGTTTAGTTAGAATATCCACTAACAGGAGGAAATTGGTTCTTGCTGCTACTTGTGTAAGTTGTCCTTTTAACCACCACAAGGGGGCTTGCTGCCCCAGCAGGCACCATTTTCATAAGCCCATGAATCATTATATAATGACCTTATATTACAATGCAAATTGTCTTTTTTTTAACCATTTTTATTATATTACAGCACCCTAGTCAGAATTAAAAAGAACAAGCAGATGCCTCATCTACACAGCCCACTATATCAAAACAACCTGTTGTTGTAAAACAAGAACAGGACTGACTTGATTGTGTTTGATTGTGATTTATAAGTAAAAACTACAACAAATGTTTTTTAATAACACATTAAAAGATTTATCCAATAAAAACTGAAGTATAATCAGCAAAAAGGCCCAGTTTTGTTGACCCACAGCATTCACAACTGTCGCTGCAGTCTTAGTTGCACAAACACACACATATCCACGTCCATAACTCCTGCTCACCGTCCTGGACCTCATCCATCCACACACTAACAGCCCAAGTCAACATCCTCTGCACTGTGATTTATAACGCTGTGCACTCCTACTCCAGATATGGCCGATAAGTTAGTCAGGGTGTGTCGCTGCATCAATACGGATGACCTGAGCTGCCACCTGAACACAGGAGGCAGCAGACAGGGCGCAACGAGACCAGACTGCACTAATGACCGCCACTGAGCAGAAGTCGATATCACTATAACTGCTGGGGACACAGATGCTGATCACACAGAGGTCAGGGAGGAAAACTGCTTATAAAGCAACAAGTTAACATGTTGCTTTATAAGCAGCTTTCTCCCTGACCAGTATTGAAAAATTCCTGCCTAATAAAGTGAATTTTAGATGGAGACAAAGAATAATCCTCTTTTCTGAGAGTGGACGTCTATATATTTGTGAAAAGTTGAAATATCAGCTCAGGCCACGTTAACATTTATACTTTAGATCCAGTTCTAGCTGTCTACTGGGAAAAAAAAGTCAAAATAATTGATTTGTGTGTGCAGAGGTATTTCTTGGTCAAGTTACCCATTCAGACTAAATCATGAGAATGATGCAGTGTGTGTGTGTGTGTGTGTGTGTGTTTGTGTACCTGTGGACTGGAAAACGCCAGGATTGCACTGGCAGTACCTGGAGGCGAACGCTTCCATCATGCGATCAATCTTTTGGGCCTCACCGGGAAGTCTGAAGCTCCACAGAAACTGCCTGCAACAGCATAAACCCAAAACATGATGATCTCATCATATACAGTATTCTTGGTACAAAATGTATACTGCAACAAACAAGAGTTGCTTGTTAATTAAAAAACTCCATTATATGTCTGATCTAAATCTTGACATCACGAAGGGTTAGAATCTCAACAAGAGCAGTTTTATTTAGAGCATTTTATAAAGTGACAAATTAGTCTGAGCAGTTAATTTACAGAACAATATAAAAACATTTTGCCTGTAATTGGACAAATTTTGGAACATGATGAATGGTAAAACATTGAAGAGATTTATTGAGCAGACCCACCTTTGTCACATTGTTTGTGTGAATATAGTGAATTGAACAAGTATTCACATACATTACAGCCACAAACTTCAGTGTGTTTTACTGAGATTTTGCCTACTGGACCAACATTAAGCAGTGCATAATTTTGGTGTGGAAGGAAAAATTACACATGGTTTACAAACATTTTTATAATTGAAAAAAGTGTGATGTGGATTTGTGTTGAGCCTCTTTTCACTCAGATACCACACAATAAGTACAACAACTTGACATCAAACACAATTTGTGAGAAGGAATATAAAAACAGCTGTTCTGTGAAGGCCTCAAAGGTTTGTTAGAGATCAGTAGTGAACACACAGCTTCATGAAGACAAAGGAACACAGCAGACAGGTCAGGGATCAAGTTGTAGAGAGATTTAAAGCAGAGTTAGGTTCTAAAACAATCTTTGAAGCTTTGGAAATCTCACAAAAAACTCTTCAATCCATCATCCAAACATTTAAAGAATATGGCACAACTGCAAGTCTACCAACACATGGCCGTCCTCCTAAACTGACAGGCTGGGCAGGGAGGGGGTTATACAGAGACGCAGCCAAGAGGCCAGTGAGGCCACACTCTAGAGGAGGTGCAGGTTAAAGAACCTGCTGCATCTGTTGACAGGAGAAGCATTGGTCATGCCCACTTCAAATTTGCCTTAAATGGAAGAGTGGGAAGAAAAAATATATATTGTTCAAAGAAAGCCATAAGAAGCCTAATTTACAGTTTGCTGCAAAGCATTTAGGAGACACGGTAAACATGCGGTAGATGGTCAGATAAGACCAAAACTGAACTTTTGGCCTACATGTAAAATGCTATGCTTAATAAATAACAAACATCAATCAGCACCATGCCCATGGTAAAATATGGTGATGGCAGCATCATAGTTTGGGGATGCTTTTCTTCACCAGGGAAAGGGAAGTTATTCTGATCAAAAAGCAAAACTGTCTCAAAGTTGTTACAGATATACCCCAAACGATTTTGAGCAGCAACTGAAGCAAAAGGTTAACAAAGGTAAAGTCCATTTATAACTTTCCTTCCAAACAACAAAACGATGGTGGCAACAGTGGTAGGGGTTGGTCCTGTAACTGGTGGGTTGCTAGTTTGAACCCCCACTCTGTCTGTCTCAATCGTTAGCAAGTGTCCTTGGGCAAGACCCTTCACCTGCCTTGCCCACTGATGTTGGTCAGAGGGTCTGGTGGCACCGATTGTATGGCAGCCTCACTTCTGTCAGTCTGCCCCAGGGCAGCTGTGGCTACAATGTAGCCTACCACTGTCAGTGTGTAAATGGTGTATGAAAGGGTGGATGACTGATTGTAGTGTAAAGCACTTGGGGGTCTCTGAGGACTTAAAGCACTATAAAGCACTATACTAATGCAGGACATTTACCATTATATACTTTGTGTTAGTCTGTCACATTAAATCTCTTATATCAGATTTGAGGTCATTAGATGTCAAAATGTAAAACAAAGGTGAAGGGGTATGGTCTTTTTTCCAAGGCAATGTTGTCAGATGAGTTGAATAACATTTATCATAGGTATAAAATAATAGTTTTTTCTTGTTTCAGCCAAATTCATTAGCATTATTGGAAAGAGTTTTTCTTCTATGGTCTTCAAATGTTAAGGAAAGTTTGATCTATAGGTTGACATTTGTGCATTGTAAAAGCTATATCTTTTTCGTTTTGAAGTTTTTATGATTGATCTAAATTTGCTGGTAATTTCCTTGTAATTCATGTTATTGCTCCCCTTCTAACAGTATAATGCTTCTAATGCCACAAATTTATCCAAACAGTTAACACTAGGACTCCCAGAATTCTAACACTACTAGAACTCCCAAGCCCGTCAACTTGACGGCGAGCATTCTGGATGCGAGGGCGGTGATGACGTCATCGCATTAACGCTATAAAATTTTGTTTTTAACAAGAATTAATAATAGTATTTGATCAAAACCTATTATGTTTTATTGTTATTTATATATAGTACTGAAAAATAATACAGAGTAGCGGGTACATTTAAAAAAAAAGCTTTACTAATCTGACCAAAAGCTGGACAGCTCCATGTTACGCCTCCCTTTCACTTCGCGGACATAAACTAGCACTAAAAATGCATTCAGCTCATCCACACTCATCTCCGAGGAGGAATCATCTCCTAAAACTCTGCGGGCCTCATCCACCCTGCAGCCGTGAATGCGGATAAGCATTTCGGCATCCACCAAGCAGAGGAACGCGGTCTGGGCATCTTGGATCAGGCACTCTGTCAACGCGTTCTGGCTCTGACGCCTCCCTCTACTTTCTTCCTCCCCTACCACTGTCCACACAGCGCCATCCTTTCCTATCTCCTCCTCCTTCCCAGGTGTGCGCTCGTCTTGCGATGAAAACGCTGTAAAGCGCAGAATAGGTTGCTGTTACTGGGCTACTATATGACCTAACTTATTGTTTATTTCTTTTTCCATTACCAGTACCTTGTTTTTTAGTTTCTATCCTGCCAGGGAGCTGGCTGCTGGGTTTATAGGTGGGCACTGGTCACCTGGCTCGTCTCCCTGTCTCTGAACCTCCGCTGATTGTGGCACTGTTGCTATAGTTTATATATTATTAGTTTACTAATCTGTAAACTAAAGCCTGAAATGATAAAATCGTTACATAGGCTAGTCTTTTACTACCTTGAAATAATGCGTCACAGCCTCCTCCTAATGGGACGACTCGTGTTTTTTTAGCCGGGGGAGGCTCACTCTCTGACCCGCTGTCACTGGAACTGAATGCTGACCAAGAGCCGTCAGAATCCCTCTTGACCCCAAACACAATCCTGTAATTTTTGAAGCATTTCCAATGTCTCTTGAGCAGCCGCAGAAAAAAAATATCAATGTAAATAACAGGGCCGTCAAAATAGCGGCTGTGGTAGTTAGAGGTAGAAATAATTAGATCTTTTATTTGCTTTGTTATTTTTTTTTTAAAAGAGACATAGGAATACACAAGACGCAGGTTTAGAAAAAGTCAGGATGCCAGGAAGACAAGAGTTTCAATAAACCAGAGTTATGGCATGTCAAACTTTCAAAACCGTCAGATTGACGGCCCTGGGAGTTCTAGTGTTAAAGGGGAGGCTTTGTACCATCATCCCATCAGCAGTACTCTGTCATACTGTAACCCACAAGCTGTGGTAAAAAAGATACCTCAGACTTTATCTAAGCACTGATGTCGTGATTAAAGTAGTAAGGTCTGACAGTATCAACCTGCTGTACTGATCACTTCTACTGATTAGGGATGCTACTTCATATGTCGATATCTGACGCATCATAAAATACCAAATTGAAACGTGGCCCAGTGCCTGTTATTCATTGCTTATCTCACCTTAAGGCTTGAACAAGGTTGAGGTCTGCAAATTCATGAAGCTCCACAAATGCCTGAAGGACCTTGATGTTAAAGTCATCCCTGGAAAAATAGGAACACATGTCACAAATGTATACTATTTGCTTTAAATCACAGGACAAAATGGAGACAACCACTTCACAGTGGTGCATTTTGGGATAGCTGTCTTAGTGAGGCACTAAGGCATCTGTATTTTGACAGCTCTACCCCTGCCCCAACCTCTTGTAGATAAAAACCACATGTCCACTCAGCTTTTTTTTGTAGTTGCACTTTCTCCTGTCACAGCTCTGCTTCATAAATCCAGGCTACTGACTTCCATGGTATTTTGTGCTGGTCAGAGCACAGGCAAGCAGAGCTCACAGAAAGGCAACAGGAGGAAAAGGGACTTTAAAAAGAAAGCAGAGGGAAAACTGGCGAGTTTACCGTTCCCCTAAGTAGTCCCCAATGACTGTTTTGTTGAGCCCTTCGCCTTTGTAGAGAAACTGTGCGATGTCCTCTGGGGTGTTCTGGAGAAGATCATTCTCCAGAAGAAACTGGATTCCCTGTTAAGATATCACTCTTCAGTCACAGACCACAGTCAGTTTTAAGGTCTATGATTAATTGTTTTTGGATAATTTACAGTAAATCAAATAAAATTCAAAGTGTACTCTCATTCAAAGTCTAGGAAATATCTGACCTTTTTGGGATCCATGTTGAATTTTTTCCTTCCCATGGCAATCTGTTTGTTTCTTTGTGAGGTTTTGCTGCGAGTATAAAAGACAAACAAGCCTATTAGACAAGAGGTACACGCTAGTGACCAGAATTAGATGATTTTCAGCTTGATCGGCCCTGACCAGTAACTCTAAGCACCATATCCAAGCGCTGTATGGTTGTAGTGACAGCAACACTCTTCAGTGTATATGTTGTTACTGATTGTAAAAGACTATTTTCAGTACAAGTGAGTTGCTTACAAATGAAGTCAGATGAAGAACAGTGATGTAGCAGGCTATCTAACGATACATTTTCCAAACATTTTAACACAGAGCCTTAGCAGTATCAATGTATTTTGCTTAAAACGACTAATTTCTATTTTGTTAATGTTAGCTGCGCAAGCAGCAAAAATATAAAATGCCATAGACAGTTTATAGCGGAGGTAGCACAGATATGTGAGGAGCTATTTAAAAAGGACCCCATTTTCTACGACATGTCAAAACATGTTTGTGGTTCATTCATATGAGGGGGAAAATGAGAGAGATCAAAACTTTCAAAAGATACCAGGAAGGTTGATCGGAGGAAAGCAAAGTTGTTCTGTGTTATTCTTTTTAGGTTTGAAGTTCTATCTGCCATGGAACATGCAGGATTTGAAAATATTCTGAATTTTGGAAATCTAATAGTTAAGGTAATGGTCAACATGCACACTGAGACCGAGGTTTTGGTAGTGCTCTCTCTCTCTCACACACAAGGTCCAACGTCATCTCTGTTCCTAATACAAATAAATACAAAAATGCTCACGATAGGAAGAGTGGGACAATTATGAAAGCTGGTCTTCTATCTTCCAACATTAAAGTTCTTTAAAAAAAATCTGAATCAACTAAGATCTGCATCACACAGAAAAACAGACCATAGATCGGCCACAAAGTTCTGATCGGTGCATTTATCAAATGCCAGCCGGGTGCAAGTGTTGTGTCAGGCTGCTGGGTGTGCTCTGTAGGTTAGTTCTGTGTTTTCTAGGTTTTAACACTCAGTCAAATACTGAGTTTACAGACACTTTAGACAGCCTAAAGATATGGTAAACACTGCAATGTGCCATTCTCTGAGAGCTGTAAGAATTTACTAGCGTAAAAAAGCAACAATGCATCTCATCCCATTGGCTCAACCCTCCCTGTTGCAGTTTGGGAAGAACATTATTTCCAATTTTAATGCTTTAATCCTTTAAAAAACACACCAAATGCACCCTCCAGGGAAATCAGCACCTTTTTGTTTCAGTGGATGCTCTCAGCGCTCCTCTATGCCCAAAATAACCCAAGCCCAGTTTTACCAGCTGCACCTGAGACACAAACAGCCTGACACATGGCCTCACTCCACCTCATCAGCCAATCACAGGAAAGCATCCCCATAAACGTTTAACGCTTAGGGAAGGGCCTCTTTCACTACTAATCAAACAATGGAGGATTAACATGAGAACACAAACCATAAAATGACAGGTGCGATGCAGGTAGCAAAATTAACTGTATATGAAAAAAAGAACAAAGAAAGTAGAACAAATTCAGAACTAAACTGTTGACAGTTTTGGAAAACAAAAGCTAGTAAGCAGATAAAATGAAAGCTGTTGCCTGTTTCACCTAATTTTAAGCTGAAAATCCTCTTGTGTCACAGGATTTGCTGGACAAAATGAAAAATGCAAACCTTTCTTCAGGGATTCTGGAAAACCACTGATGGCACTCATTATTCTCTCACATTTTGAGGAAAATATCACCCAACAAATGTTATAATCCCATTCACCATAATTAGCATAATCCCTACTTTCAAACTTAAATGAATTCACTTTGCTGTACACTACAGATGTACAGTAATTACAAAATAAATTAGGATAATGTACTAAAACAAACCCAAACTCACCTCTCCCCAACACAGGTTAGCTGTTCAATCTCATTCATTACTTCTGCGATCTCAAATTTCAGCCGCTGCATTAAAAAAAAAAAGTCAGCATTTTCATATACATATGTACTTGATCCATGCTGAGTCCACTGATATATTTCACCCAAACCCTAAACTCAAATGTGTAGTCAAATGAAGGAAATTTTGCCACTTACTTCGATATCATCAAGAAGCTCTTTTTTCCTGCGTCGTATGTTTGAAAGCTCATCTCTCTCTTCCAAAGACAGGTCCTCGGGCACTGGGGAAAAAAACAGTGGGGAAAAAAGAAACTGCATGTGAGTGAGAGAGAGGAGCTGGGTTATGACAATGGATTAAATTAATTCATCTTTCGAATAGTCAGTCAGAGTCATGGGGATTAAGCTCTGCAGTGCATACCTGGTCAATGAATCCATCTAAAAAGACACTACATATGACCTAAATTATTGTGCCAATGAATGGGGGTGCCATTCAATTTTGAAATCAAGGATTAAAATTCAGCAAACAGGTTGGAAAGGAGGAGGCTCTGGAGCACCATGCTGTTTCTAACCCAGCAGGTGGCTGCTCTGTTGAGGGGAACAAATTTTGGCATACGAGTTAACAACCTAGTAGTATAGTTGGATGAAGAATAAGCTGCGCCTTGCACAAGTATTGACACCCTCTTGAACTTTCCTATCCTTGCTATAAAATAGAATCCCCACAGTATAATGCTGCCACTACCCATCTTCCACTGTGGGGGTGTTTTTGTTCAGTGTCAGGTGCACTGTTAGTTTTAAGCCACAAATAGCATTATGTTTTTCATCTTTGCTGTGTTGCTTGCACGGCTTGTGGCAAACTTTAAACAGGACTTCTCATGGCTTTCTTCTTGCCAATCTTTCCTCAAAGGCCAGATTTGAGAGTTTCATGACTGAATACTTGGGGCTGTAATATAATAAACTATTTTCTGAAATATTATAATTTGATTTGGAAAATTTTTACATCCATAAAGTAGTAAAATTAATAGTGACTGGTGTTTAGAGTAAAAAAAAAACTTGCATATCCTCATAGAAGTTTGAACAGGTAAACTGATATATAATTGCTTTGAAAACCTGAAACCTGATGGTCATGGTTGATACTGCTGCTTCCCCTTCTCTGAAAAAAATCACCTTGTGAGACAGGATATTTATCAGACGTCCAGGAGTTTCCATAAAAACAAAAAGTGACTTGAAGGAATATTCAAATTTGGTCTGGCCGGGCAGAAAAAGTGAGTTCTAGCAGGAAGGAGGAAAAGCAACAATATTTTATAATGAATGGTAAATAAAAAGCGGCCATGATGTAACATAACTTTATCATTTGAATGTCAGCTTTTTTTGAGAACTGGACCTAATCATATTTTACGCTAATAGTCAGACTATATGATATCTCTCTTTAAGGCCTTGAAGTTAGAAAGACAAAATCATATTGTGGAGGAGTAAACATACCTAATGAAATAATGACAACATTGGATCTATTCACTTCAGATGTCAAGAGAATTTGCAAGGTTTTCACTTTTCCTGCCTGTTTGGCTACTTACATTTTAATTAAAATCTTTTGCATATCCTCACATACAAATACATTAGTTTGTGAAGCGAGTATTGGAGCTACAACTTCCTTTTGGTGGCTAAAGGAAATTACAACTTACGAGATATGTTTCTCAAGCAGCAGTAAGACCATATTATTTACTTAAAAGCAAAGATGCTAACCAAAACAAATTTTAGCTGAAGCTCTGCTATACAGAATGGAAATCAGAAAAAAAAATACCACAGATGAAACTTGCTAGTGTTAGCACTGCAGTGCAGCTAGGTGCTACAGGAAGTTGGAAGTGTAATTGCTTTAAAAGTTGACAATATAGTTATGCTCCATCTATTGATTTTTCATCAAGTGGCAACCACTTAGGTAAAAAACATGTGACGTGTTCATTAGCTCTCAAAAGCCAAGTTGCTGATGACCTTGCTTTGACATTGGTGCAGCAATAAGCCCCATACAGCAAGTATTTACAGGAAAGCCAAAAATGTGAATGGTTAAAGCAACATTGCTCTCATTACAAAAAAAAAAAAACTGCACACCATCTTAAACAATTTTACTTTATTGCGGCAGGAAAAAATAAGTTCTGTATAAATATGACAAACTTGTCAGCAAGGCTCTAATTATATGTACCACCAAACAGTTTTCACCACAACAGTGTCAATACTGCAAAGCTGTTTTTGTGTTCTTACATGTTTCAGTGTAACAATTTTTTTCATCTTTTTTACTCTTGAGGGAAATAACCTATAAATGCTCTATATTATGTTTATCTGCTATCTCCAACTGTATCTACAATTCTGGTTTGGTTAAATGCGAGGACCCTAATATCATATGGAAATTATGACTAGGGGACTTTCGAAGGGTAAACCCCACCTTTAAAAATGTCTTCCAAAGTTTACTACAAGGTACATCAAAGGATGGACTATACAAAGTATTGTAGGCCTACAAATGTGTGGTATGTGTCAACAAACTTCCCTCTATGGAGATAAACAATCAATAAACCCCTTAAGCAATCTATTTCAACTATGTAAGGTTTTAATCAAACGTGCAATTTTGTTTAAAAATCGATATTGAATTTTATTTTACACTTTCATATTGTTGTTTAAGCAATCTGTCTTTCAATCATGGAGTGTTAAAGCAAACTTAAAAATATATATGAGGTAGCGCAGAGGCAAAATGCAGTGGGTTAGGCACACAGTTTCTTGAAAAATATTTATACCCTTTTCCACATTTCATCACGTTATAAGCACAAACTTGAATGTTTTATTTGGATTTAATGTGACACAACAATACAAAGTAGTGCATGATTGTGAAGCACCCTGTATTTAGCCTTACCCCCCGCCAAATAAACTCTGACCAGTTCTGCTGTCCCTGCTGAAGAACAGCTTCCCCACATCATGATGCTGCAACCACCAGATTCCCCTTAGAAGATAGTGAAAGTGAATGACCAACCCAGAGTAGTGCATAATTAAGAAATGTCCTGTATTTAGCAACATTCCTTTTCCAAACCCTGTCTCTGCAGAAGAATAGAATAGTAGCCCCACAGAATGATGCTGCCACCACCATGTTTCATAGGTGCGTCGATGTGTTAAGAGAGATGAGCAGTGTAAGTTCTCCACCACTCACAGTGTTTTGCACGCAGATCAACAAGTTCAGTTTTGGTCTTATTTATTTAGACAGCCGTCTTCTACATGTTGGCTGTGCCCCCTGCAGGGCTTGCAGAGTATATTTGCAAGGCATTGTATTTACACTCAACTGGTGGACATCTGGCAAGGCTGGCTTCCTCAAATATTGGCTCACCGATAGTCAGCTGTCATCAACCCCTCTTTTAGGGTAATTAAAGCTGAAGAGAGCGTCACATCATGCAACACGCTTGCCTCACTGCATGTGCTCATATAGAGCGTTAAGTGCAGATTACATTTAGAGTGCATGCAGAATTTACATTTCACACACATTACATTAATTTCACTCCACACAGAAAGTCCCAGAGGCCACATACTTATCCCTCATTTTGCCGTGCCACGTCAACCTCACCCCCCATAGACCCCTTGGAGGACCTCCCCTTCGCTCCTCTGCACATCAGAGGAAGTAGGTCATTTTCACATGGAGCCAAACCAGATTGCGCTTCTCCTATGCCGTTTCCCACTATCTCACACATGCACACACTCCCCTCCATCTCACTTTCTTTGTCCGCCTTCAGTCTGGTGCTTGAAGTGGGGGTGAGCACAGATTCAAATCCCCCAGCTAAATCATTCCACTAAGCAGCTTTACAATCTAGGCATACACCCCCATGACTGTAAATAATAGTGGAAAAAAAGGACAGTTATTTCCATCCCTCTGTATCTATCTCTTTTTCACATCGTCTGACTCAATCCACCTACTTTGTCTTGCGCCCTGAGAAAAAGCAACAGAAGTTGCATAGACCATTAGGTTTATATGTTCGAAGGGTATGAAGCTTGTGTTATCAGATGCAAGTAGTTGGTCATGAGAACAGGAAACCTAGATGAATGGATTTACTGTGGACTTTCTTTTTCAAACTCACCAATGCGCAAACTACTGAGAACTTAAGAAAGACAGTGGAGTGCAGTAAAGCAAAGTGATTTCAAAAATCTGTATAAAAGACTCAAAGAGAAAAGCAACTTTTGCATTAGGTTATCCGTTAGGTAAATGTAAAGAGGGCCAAGAGTTAACGGCTTACAAAATACAAGCCTTATAAGCAATGAAAGATGACTCCCTCTTAATATGTAAAGATGTCAAACGAGCTCTTTAAATGGCTTGACTGCATCTCATTTTGCATTGAAAGACGTGACAGGCTTTATGGGTGTCCACTTTTCAGTTTCTATTGACAAAATAAAAGAGCTGCAATTATACTGTTACATATGGACTACTATGTACATTTTAAAGTGATCTGCCAGATTATATGATGGACTGGGGTAAACACAGATATCCCTCTCCTCAGCATCACTCTCCAGCTTATTCTGGGCGATATCAGGGCATTTCCAGGCTAGAAGGAATATAAGGTCCCTCCACTGGGTCATGCATCTGCCCCCGGGATGTGCCCAGAAAACCTTTAATAGAAGGTGTCATGGAGGTATCCTGATTAGATGCCCAAACTATTTCAATTGAAAACCTTATGAAGCAGAGGAGCAGCAGCTCTATTTTGGGCACCATGGATGACAGAGTATCTCACGTAATATCTAAGACAGCCACCCTTCGCATTTCAGCAGCTTGTATCTGGAATTTCACTCTTTCATTCATGATCCACATCTCATGACCATATATACAGGATGGAATATAAACAGACCGGTAAATCTAGTGTTTTGTGTTTTGGCACAGCTGTCTCTGCATGGCGGCAGACCGGATCAGCACTTGCAATACAGAATAAAGGCCTTTATCTGTTTACCCATCTCCTACTCCATCCCACCATTAAACATGAACAAAACATGAACAAAACACCAAGATGTCTGAACTCCTCAAATCTAGGTTTCCCTTGGAGCGGTTGAATGATAAGTTGTCGAATATTGATTATTCTAACCACAGTCATTTATTTCCAACAGCAGAACGTTTTTTTTTTTTTTGTTCTTTGTCTTTATTTCTGTTAGTCAGGTTTGTTACTTATGTGTCTCAACAGTAAATACATGTAAAGATAGATTAGCCCCATTACTAACAGCTTTACACGTTGATTCAAGTAATAGCTCCCAGTTTTTTCATCATTAGCTTTGGGTGATGTGTTATCTCTGAAATAAAGATGTTACAGTACTAAGAAATAGGTTCAATTCCTGGTCTTTTTTTCATATATACTCGATCATTCAACGGAAAAGAACAAGGATTTACGTAGGATCGATCATTAGATTAATTAATAGTTAAATATTTGAGACTGATTTCTTCAATTATGTAGTAATATGATTTAACATAGCAGTAACATACAATACCTTCAATTAATATCAAAGTCTATCTAGGTGTTTTCCCTTCTTCAAACAGCCTAGCTAAACGCTTTCCTAAATGTCATCCTGTAACTAACTGTGCAGCTGACTAACCAGAACTCAAAAAACATCCACCTACAGGATAAATGCATAGCATCCCTGTGATCTGTAATACTGGATCTCAGATAAAAGCAAGAAAAAAGGCAAAAAGTTTATAAAACAGAATGCCACCTTTTATAAGAGAATTAGGGGATGCTCCTAGCGCTGGAGAGCAAAGAAAAGCAAAGACCAAATAGTGACATGGGAACAAACACCAGCCCACTAGTGATCTTCACACTCTTTCAATCTGTTTCTCTCGTTTCTTGGCTTTAGTTACGTTGCCTCATAATGCAGTAATTGTGGAGCAAAGAGACCCTGCAGGCCACCTACGTCTGTAATGCGCACAACACTTTAGCCCTCCTACTCAGACTGTAAGCTCTCAGCTGGACCAGAAAAAAGGGGACAAACGGTATATTATATTATTGTGTGGGCAACTAGATTTCCAGGTACAACCCACAATAAACATCCAATGCATCATTCATGAAATATATCCACAGGGAGAAGACCTTCAAGAATAAAAAAATCCATATTAGGTCATATTAGGTATAAAAACACTTCAAATTTACATACATCGACATACATTTTCAAGTCCTGACTGCTCAGCCGTTACATATTGTGACATAAAGAGCTGCTGTTCCTGTACAATCAATATAGCATCATAATATTTCAAACATACAGCGGTTCCTTTTTCCCTTTCATGGTGTATGTGGTGCAAGTCTAAATGCATATATAACTGCCAGGAACCTAATATTTTTTCTTAAAAGACCAGCAAAAAGTTTTCGTTTTTTTCTGGCTGCACTGTAAACCAACACAGTTTTTATTTTTGGACAGTTAGACAGGTCAATGAGACAGATACCAAAATCAACCAGAACCAAATTTGAAAAATGCAATTAACTTGTTCACAGTCCCCCCTTTGTTTCGGTCATCATTGTCAGCACTTGTGACAGTTTGCAAATAATCAGTTAATCACTGATAACATTACTAGCTAGTCACTAATGACGTCTTATGACTCAATTTAAACCGGAACATATGACCTGACCTGCTCTAAATTTTAACAGAGGTTGTAAAAAGGAAGAGAGATCACATGCAAATTTTCCACGGGAAAGACAAAAGGGGCTTCGTTCCGGTCTGCTCTTCATGCACTCCTACACATCTATATTCTCAAAAAGATTCTTTGTTGGAGTTGTACCTGTCTTAGTTGTAAGCAAAACTACCCAGGGCAAATGACTGTTCTGTACATTCAGTTAGGCCATTTTTGCAGGGGGGATGTCAATGTAGATTTGATTAGAGATGCACAGAAAAATTGCCTGATGACCGGAACCAGCAGATTTTCAGCTTGATTGGCCAGTTTTATCCTCAAAAATCAAATTTTTTTCTGATCAGTGATCAATTACTAAGCACTACCAGGTTGAACTGGCAGCAACACTCGCCTGGGGTGACACTGTTAAAGAATGAAGATTGCTGTTTGCAGTATCGGTGAAGTGTTGAAAATTAAGACAGCAAACTAATTTAAGAGTCTATTTAAAAAAATGTTTGGACATTTCTACGGTTCATTTAGGCTGTAAAAAGGCGAGAGAGAGGAAGACTTTCATCCGAAACTAGGAAGGCTGAACAGAGTACAGCAAGGTTCCTCTGTTTTATTCTTTTGAGCGTTAACATGCAGTTGTGGAACATATTGGATTTGAAAATCTTATCGCTAAGTTAAAAGTCTAAATTCTCAATAGAATACATAAAGAAAGTGCTATTTTTATAATGCTAACTGTGCTAGTTGCTAATGTATGACACTAAAGACAATTTATCAACTCCATAATTACCTTGTCTTCTAAACTGTTTTATTGCTACTGCTCTCTCACTCACACAGCGGCATTAAGTTTGCAGCTTCCACTACTAGATAATTAATTAAGTAATTAATGATCACTCACAGCAGGAAAATTATAGAAAAAAAGCCTCTCTGTTCAGTCTTGATCATCATGATGACGTAGGACAACAGCAATGGAGCCAAAGAAACAATTCTTGATTTTTGCCAAGCTTTCAATACAACAACGGAATGGATGCATGCAGATATTTGGGCTTTTCCCCCATCGATGTAATCATTAAGCACTTCCAATTCCATTTAGATAAAGTTTTCCACCCTTTTAACCATGCTCTATAACATGATATTACATTTCCACTAGTTTTAGCAGCTTGTTTCAAACAACTGCAGCAGCATGCAGTAATGTTTGGTAAATGTGCAGTAACTGTTTTCTCCCCCTCTGTGTTACACCTACTCACAGCTCTCAAAACACTTGCATAGAAAGCACTTATACACACATGAGCTGACAGCCTTTTTGCAAACTCCTGCCTCCTGACAGATGACAGTAGTGGTATGAAAATAGCCATCATTCGTCCAACTACAGTCGCCCAGTCTGGTCCAACCGGTTGCCTGTGCTCACTTTGTATCTATCGTCTCCATTGTTAAATCCTTACACTTGGGTTATTTTGCTTTTAACGGTCTAATTTTAGTCTACTGTATGTTCTAAAAGTAATAAATGCACAGCTGCTGCTTCAGCTCAAACAAGTATATGTCATTGTTTGCCAAAGAAAGACCTTGCATACTTTAAAATTTTACACGAAGAAACAAGTGCAGTCATGTATATTATCATAGATGGCAATACAAGGGGATAAACACACAGTATACCTCTGCCCCTGTTTTGTCTTCCCTTTACCTTTGCTTTTAGCTGACCACCCCAACGTTTTTTTGCATATATGCTAAACCAATGGTAGACATGTGTCACAAAACCAAAACAAGTGTACCAAAGAGCTTCGATTTCTTTCCACTGAAACCACCATTTGGGATCAGTTTCAACCTTAATCATCATAGGATACAGAATAAAATAAGGATAAAGGGAAACAAGTATCCTCAGTCTCAGACACAGGTCAATAAATTTGCTAGTATTATTTCCTAATAAAAACCCAAACTAGAGGTGTCTGGTCAGGAGCTGAAACTCCAGGCCTGGGTGTCCAGAAATCCTTTTAAACCAGTTCACATCAGATAAAACTCAACTCCAATAACCTGCTCTTTCTTGCCTCGTCTTCCTGAACACCTTTTTGTGAAGACTGAAATGATCTAGAAGGAAACCCTGGAGTAGACACATGTATGCCCTGGGAACTCCTCGTTAAACTCCTGGAGGAACTACAACAAGAATGCTGTGAACTGAGAAATATATGTTGCACTGCAACTAAATTAATGAAGCTGGGTTTTTATGCTATATCCTTACAAGGTGTTTAAGCACCTCTGAAAGAATGAAATTTGAATTAAAGACTTGTAACATCTAACACAGAACATGTTAGCTGATAAGCCCAGGAAGGTTACTTTATTTGGCTTGATTTTTGATTAGATTCATTTAAAATCAGGTCCAACTATAATCTTGTTTTGAAACAGAAATTTCCAAAGTTGAAACTGTCGTTTGTTGATAGCCAATCCTAGAGGACACATGAACAACTTTTTCTTCATGAAAATTAGATTACAAAGAGGGCACATCAAACACAATCTGGACTTTTTGATTCTTCAAAGACATATAGACTTCATAACACAATCCCCTTGAAGCAGCACAAAACCCACTACTTTAAGTCACTTATTTATGAACATGTCTCAGATATGCCATGCTCTACTCTAAAGCTTCCTTTCTCCTTTGAATGAGAGAATCCTCCAGTGAGTGGTTTGTTTCTGGGTCATTACACCCAAGGATTATACAGTTGTTTTACTAATAACCAACTGCAGCAGCAGAGGCATTTTCAGATGATCTCTGCTATAGCTTTACTTTTCTTTCTGCATCTTTTATTGCACTTATGCTCTCTGCAATCTTTCACCCTGTCTAGACAAGAACTTTCCTAATTGACTGTGGATTTGACAGTTACACAACAACACCTACTCCCAATTCAAGAAACATGCTTGTGGTGTGGCAAACTAAGCCCTGAAGAATTTTCTGTTAGGTTTAGAGTTAGATGTGTTGAGATGAGATTAAAGGTCCTCTCATTAAAAATCATCACTTCCCACACAGTGCTACTGTTGCCTAAACATTCTTAAAGTTATTTTTTCCCCCAACACTGTTTCCTGAATTATGATCGTAGGCATCGCCACAGGAGTTTGCTGCAGCAAATATTACAGCCAACACTGCTACAAGAACCTGTCACAAACCAAACAATGCGGGGCCACCTATTTCCTGAACAACCAACTGTCTAATCGGCCCAGGTTTAGCGCAGTTAACTATCCCCAACAGGAATCTTTGGATGCCAGAAGAATAATCCAGTTTTGGGAAGGTGTATACTATATCTTACTAGTACAATGTTGAGCTAATAAAGAAATTTTTCTTCACAATTTTGTACTACCACACCTACAAAATACATACTGTAAAAGATCCTCACAATATTTAGGATTTAAGGGATAAGTCACACAAGCACGCAGCATGGAGCCTTTAGATACTGGTTTTCATAACATCATTTACAATGTAGCACAGAAAAGTGAGAAAATCAATTCAAGCAGGGTCACACAGACATACACACACACAAGCTTAAACCTACACCTTAGGTGGGTGATGAAAGAATCCAACCCCGAGTACCCAGCCTCTGTTTCCACCAGGGAATGCGTGATGGCAGGATTGAGGAGATCCTCGAAGTACTCCTTCCACCGCCCGATAATGTCCCCAGTCGAGGTCAGCAGCTCCCCACCTCCACTATAAACAGTCTTGGCGAAGCATTGCTTCCCCCTCCTGAGGCGCCGGACGGTTTGCTAGAATCGCTTCGAGGCCAACCGGTATTCCTTCTCCATTGCCTCACCGAACTCCTCCCAGGCCCGAGTTTTTGCCTCTGCTACAGCCCGGGCCGCAGCACGCTTGGCCTCACGGTACCCGTCAGCCGCCTCGGGAGTCCCACAAGCCAGCCACAGCCGATAGGACTCCTTCTTCAGCTTGACAGCATCCCTTACTGCCGGTGTCCACCACCGGGTTCTGGGATTGCCGCCCCGACAGGCACCGCAGACCTTACGGCCGCAGCTACGGGCAGCAGCATCGACAATAGATGCGGAGAACATGGTCCACTCGGACTCTATGTCTCCAACATCCCCCGGAATCTGGTCAAAGCTCTCCCAGAGGTGGGAGTTGAATACATCCATGGCCGAGGGCTCCGCCAGACGTTCCCAGCAGACCCTCACTATGCACTTGGGCCTGCCAAGTCTGTCCGGCTTTCTCCTCCTCCAGCGGATCCAACTCACCACCAGGTGGTGATCAGTGGACAGCTCAGCCCCTCTCTTCACCCGAGTGTCCAAAACATGCAGCCGAAGGTCTGATGATACGACAACAAGCCGATCATTGACCTCCTGCCTAGGGTGTCCTGGTGCCAAGTGCACTGGTGGACACCCTTATGTTTGAACATGGTGTTCATTATGGACAATCCATGACTAGCACAGAAGTCCAATAACAAAGCACCACTCGGAAACAGATCGGGGAGGCCATTCCTCCCGATCACGCCGCTCCAGGTGTCACTGTCCTTTCCCACGTGGGCGTTGAAGTCCCCCAGCAGAATTATGGAGTCCCCGGGAGAGGTAATATCCAGCACCCCCGACAGGGACACCAAGAAGGCAGGGTACTCCGCACTACCACTCGGCCCGTAGGCCGAAACGACAGTCAGAGACCTATCCCCGACCCAAAGGCGCAGGGATGCGACCCTCTCATCCACTGGGGTAAACCCCAACACGAGACGGCTAAGCTGGGGGGCAACAAGCAAACCCACACCAGCCCGCCGCCTCTCCCCGTGGGCCACTCCAGAGTAGAAGAGAGTCCAGCCCCTCTCAAGGAGATGGGTTCCAGAGCCCACGCTGTGCGTGGAGGTGAGCCAGACTATTTCTAGTCGATATCTCTCGACCTCCCGCACAAGCTCAGGCTCCTTCCCCCCCAGCGAGGTGACATTCCACGTCCCTAGAGCCAGCCTAAGCATCCGGGGATCGGGCAGCTGAGGTCTCCACCTTCGTCCGCCACCCAATCCTCTTTGCACCGGTCCCTCACGGTTCCCCCTGCAGGTGGTGGGCCCACTGGGGGATAGTGGCTTTCATTGTTGGATTATTTTTACTTGCATTATCTTTTTTTATTACATACAGAGGTGAAGAATAAGGCGAAGCAGAGCCTAAGATTAATCATCAGACACTATCTAATGGTCTGATTATATAGTACAAATATATATTTGCATAACATGTATGAAATAAAAATCTTTAGTTCTTCCTAAAACGTGTGTTTTATAAGAATGTATGTAAAGCTATGACTTAGAATCATGGCAATCTTTTAGTGTCTGTGGATCCTCTTCCATAACAAACTACATTTAAAAGGATCGGATCCTGGTCCAGACCTGAAGGATTCATTTATTTATATGCTGCATCCCATTTGTACTCTAAAGTTGGAGTTTCAACATTCAGAGTTGGACAAACCAACCAGGATGCCCTCTGAAGTCAGATTTTGTCTTGAAAAGTCAGAGGTCCTTAACTAACCGGACCTCAAAATTCAACTATCATCACACATTTAAATGTGGCAATAGTTGCAGAAATAACACGTGTATGTGCACATTGATGGCTTAAATCACATTAGGGCAGTCACATAGATTGCACTATACAGCCTAAATTTAAGAACATGTTGCTGTCAAGTTTACACACAAAAAATTTAAACTATACTATAGTCTGTATCACAAACAGTAATGAATCAGGTCCTTGACCACAACAATGAGCAACAATCATCAGTTTTTCCTACTTGCAAATGAAAGAACTACAATATTGTTCATTTTGAGAGATGAATTTAGACTTGCAATGTAAATGAAAGGCAACATAAGCACATTGGGCATGTATCTGTTGAGCTGAAAAATTAGAAAGGGTTCATGTAAAATTAAAGACACAGTACTAATACTTTTCATCAACCTGTAAAAAAGACAGCCTTTTTAAACATATGTCAGAATCAAAAAGCAGAAATAAATAAATAAGCCATAACTTTTAACATTTTAAGACAGGTAAAAACTATGTTTAAAAAAAAAACTGTGGGTCTAAGAGAAGTCATACTAAAGAGGGTGAAGAGGAAACTAATGTCCAAGAGATATGTAAATGATGACAGAGCAGACAGGATGGGGCTAGCTGGAATACAGGACTGCAAGCATTTACTTCCTCTAGAAATGCAATTGGGGGAAAAAGGTTTTGACATATTTGTCTAAATATCTACTGTTCCCATCTAACAAAAAGCCAGCGCATTTATTTCCCTTTTCTGTTGAATCCAGGCACATACACCACCTCCTGATAGCTTGCAGGCATGAAAACAACCGCATCTCCAAGGATTTCTATGCTGAAGTTTTCAGTAACCCTTACAGATTGCCCCCTTTGGGATTCACAATCATTAGTAGGTTAGGTACCAGTGAAGACAATCTATCAGGAGAAATAACGACGAAACAGTTGCATCATGTATATAAAATAGAAGTAAGCTTTTTTCAAACATTTGTGGCACCCATAGTCACTGATATTGATGTAAATCCAGCATGACAGAGGTCAACAAAGCGATTAAATGCATGTGTGAAGAAACTTGTGTCCAGGAGCTACAGTAAATCACTCACTCTGGAGATAACTGTCAAGGAGACTTTATGGTGGCACACGTGTATGTGTGAGTGTTTCAGGGGTCATGACCCACTGAAAACTACAGAAGATTATCAGTCATGTCAAATCTTCATCTCTCTGAGCTCTGACACTGATGTATGTATGTGCTGTGACTGCGAGAACGTGCCCAGGCAGAAAAAATGTATGCATTCATAAGAGCAAATGGAGGGTAAGGGTTCCTCAAGAGGGGTCACAAGTTTAGCTGCCACTGTCCTGCTGGAAACACATGTTTATCAGTACCCTTCTGGAATCTTGAGCTCCTCACCTTCAAGGCTATTAATTTAATATTTTACAGTCTTTAGAGCAACAACAATGACCAACTTTCTTTGAAAACAATACAAGTATCTAGAGGGTTAGGGAAAAGGAAAAAAAAAAAAGGTCTTTAAAAGGTGTCATAAATCACATGAAAAACAAAAAACAAAGGGGAGGTATTGTGCTTTTTCCACTCTTTTTTTGTGAGCATGTACAGCAACCTCAGCACCTAATTGCATTCCTGGTAAAGAGGTGTAAAAAAAATATATATATATATTTATCACTCTAGAATTAATTCATAATTATTGCCAACGCTGAAAAAAAATCTAAAATTTCCAATCTTTAATCTGGGCACATTGAGACATTTAGAAATTTTATTTTATGTTAAGCAATAATTTATTAAAAAATCATTGGAGCCACACATATTGGGAACTCACAAAATAAATTTGACAGGGGCATCTTTTTAAATGCTTTTTTTTCAGTTAATCAGATTGCCTAAGAAATATTAATCCATGATTTCTGGTTTCCCTGGAAATAAATATAATGCGACACAAAGTCTATTTGTCATAGCCAATCTTCAAAATGGGAAATACAAAAGAACGTACGATTAAATAAAAAAGGACGTTTTGTGTTATTCTTCATAGGTCAGAAAACTGCTAAAAGAAAAAAGCTACTCGAAAACATTTGCTTATACAGTCAAAACAATAATTTAAAAAAATCCAGAAAACTGGAACTGTGGTATACAACTCTGTAATAGACTAAAGTTTAGTCTATTTAGCTCTCGCCACATCACCTGGAACCAAGTGCTTTGGTCAGATGACACTAACGCCCCTTTTCGACACGGCTCCACTCCACTCCAAAAAAGTTGGTACCAGTACAAAATAATAATAAATGCAAACGCTTGCAAAGCAGGCCAAGTGGAATGGAGCCGGGCTAAATTGAGCCAATTGAAAAGGGACATATCAAAGGGAACAGATTCTCTTTAAAAGGCCATGAAAAGCTAGTGAAAGTGCATGGCTTGATTTTCCTTTGAAATACAATTCTGGTGGACTCTACCAGTAAATTGAAGTGAACTTCCTCCATTACCAAGTCAGTCTGAAGTCCTAAATCCAGTAGAAAACCTGTGAGGTGAGCTAAAATCAAGAAAGCATAAGATAGGACCTGGGACCCTGGATGATGTAGAGTGGTAATACAAAAAAAATCCCTTTTTCTGCTTGACCCAACCTTGTGAATCGTTATAAGAATAGAATAAGTGTCGTCTAACTGCAAAAGGTGGTTGTAAAACGCCTTATAGATCAAAACATGTAAAAGCCCAGAATTTAAAGTAGGTGTCCATTCTTTAAGCCATGACTATATGTATCCATGTGCGAGTATGTAAAAATCACAACAAGCGCAAGAGTCCCCGCCCTTTAATAGACAGCCATCTGAATCCCTCCCCACTTGATCTCTTACATTTGTCTCCAACTAATCCTCTCAGGGAGAACGTGCCCACACAAAGTAAATACATGTAAGCCCTGACAGCCATGCATATACATTTAGTTTTACGTACAAGCTTATATAAATAATAAGGGAAGAACGGGACATGCATAGCCGAGATGAGCTTTGTTCAACTAACCTACTTTAGGGATCTGACTGCAGCTGTCAGTCGCACTTTTAAACTGTTCTACTGCTGCACTTCTTCATCTCCATCTACCAAGCATATATAAACATAACACTGCAAACACACGCAGGTAAAAATACACAGAAACAGGTTGCTCAAGAGTCTGCGCTCCTCAGAAACAGAGCACTGCTGCCTTCCATAATAGCACAGTCATTGATGACTGCAACAACGTTGAACCTTTTCACTGCACCAGCAATGCAATTACACCCACTATGAAAGCATTACGAGTTTAGGATCTTACAGCTAACAAGGCTTGAGAGGCAGGATATTAAACCTGGACCACTGCATAGATTAGGGGAGTTCTGCTATAGTTTACTGACACATTAACCATGTTACTAATTCACTAAGTGTTACTAATGTGATCTAGAAAGCTAGACTAGCTGATTGGTCTACCAGGCCTTGGAAGTGGTTGGGTGAGTAGGCTGTGAGAGGCTGGAGGGTGGCCAGGGCCTTTCCAAATACATAAACTGGACGTCCAAGAGTTGAATAGATAAATAGAAAGTTGAGAACTGGAATTTGAAACTTTGTTTTAGTAAAACTGTGATCAGTCTGTATGTGTTCTGCAGACTGTGTATTCATAAGAAGGGGTCTGGGTTCCCATTAAAGCCCTAAATTCATACGTCTATCTGTAACAAAAGAGTAACTGAATACCAGTTACTTGTATATAATATAGTATAAGTATGTGGTCCCTTTTATTCAGACCAAAATTGCACTCCACTTCTCCTATTTGTGATTTGAATGCAGTGGAGAGTATACGTCCGGTGCGACGGTATACGTTTTCAATTGCGCTTTTGGACAGAATCTGACCAGTTCGGTGGGTCTCATCCAGTCTGATAGAGCCCGTCACGTGTACATCATATGCTTACGGAGAAGTTTTCCTGTGTGTCTGACTGCTTTTTAAAGCCCTCCCACATTGTGTTTGAAAACCCTATGTTTTTTCATATTTTGTCACATTATAACCACAAACTTCAGCTTTTTTTGAGGAAATTTAATAAAACCAACACAAAACAGCAGATAAGTGTAACGTGGAAGGAAATTGATCAAAGGTTTTTTTTTTTTTGTTGTTACAAATATAAATCTGAAAATTGCTACGATGATCTCTCTAAATAACCAACTGACTTCAGAAGCCACCCAATTAGTAAATGACAGTTGGTACTGCCCCACAATCTGAACACAAGATCCCCACAGTAAAACACAGAGGTGGCAGAATCATGCTGTTGAGATGCTTTCGTTCAGGGGGACAGGGAAGCTGATCTCAATTGATGGTAAGATGGATCCAGCTAAATGCATGATGGATGCAGCTAAGCCTGACAGAGTACAGGTCTTCAACCCCAGTCTTCGAGAGTCACTGTCCTGCAGGTTTCAGATGTATCCCTACTCCAACAACTTATGCACACTCCTGTAAATGTATGTATAGAGGCAGAGTATCAGTCAATTTATTATCAGCTTAGATTTTTTTTGTCTCCACCAGCATCCAAATCAAGCCCCCAAAATCCAGTCATTAGTGAAGGTCAGGGTCTACTATTGGCATCCTAATAATGTGTTGCATTTGTGCAAAGTCTCAGAGGGATACACCTTTTTCCTGTAGGTTAAACAATCTTTGTGCTCTTACATAACTGTTCCAGCACTCCCTTTCCTGCCAGCTCTGCTACTTGTCCAAATTTTATTTCTGCGTATGGCTTTTGGGAGTTTTATGCAAGCACTGCTTTCTCTTTCCAAGAGAAAATTAACCCTGTTTGGATGCCGTCAATGAGCCCCTTGATATTCTTGAAGTAAACAAAGAATCCAGTGTGTGACTGTGTTGGGCTCTGGGTCAGCTCTGGCTGATGAAGAGGAAACTCAAACTTACTTGAAAATCTTTGCGCTGTTTTTTTTCCCCCTCCACTTCTTCACATAAATATTAAGTCTAGCCATCGGTCGCCTAATAGAAGTGACTTAAAGTTGTTTACAAAGCAGAACTTGGCTCCAAAATGTACAGTGGCTTCATGTTGAACCAAAAACAAATGCACAGAAGCAGGCATACCCAGAAATTTGATTTCCATATGGGTCAGTCAGTTGTAAAAGTCTGCAGAGTCCCATATGAACGATCCATTCAACGTCATGGGTAATTATCATGTGCAATCAGATATCTTTTTGAAAGCAAAGCTTAACAACGGGCCCTTTGTGTTAACTGGCCTTTTGGTTAGAGATGAAACGCACGCACTTGTGCTGAGTTTCCAGCCAAAGCCAGACATCTTTAACATCTCCTCACAAAACGTCAAGGCAGCGACTGAGCCATGTTGAGTCTGACTGCTGGTGTATAGCTACCAGCATGAGAGAAGAGCGATAACTATTAAAACAGAGGACAAGACAAACTGTTTACCAGAGGTGAGTCATGCTGGTAAGAGTGCAAAATGCAACCATCCCGCAGGAACCTCTAAAGCAGATGTTGGTTTCACATTGCACAGGTCTAAGGATAGATTTTTGGGGGAAACAGGCAGACGACTTAAAGAATAAAAGAAAACACATTTTTCTCTAGTAATATGAATCTACCCACCAAGATATTGGGAAACCTTATTTTGGATTTACTTTTGTTGGAAGTCTAGCATTTTATTAAAAAAATCCACCTTCTTTTGGGTGGCGTTTATTCAGGTTTTGGCCATAACCTAACCGTCAAAAACAGGCATGGCACAGTCACAGTAGGATAGCCAACAGAAAAAAAATATTTAATAGTATTAACACAGGAACTTAAAACCAAAAATATATAACATTATCTCACTAATATTATAAAAAACAACATATTTAAAAATATTTATTCCAGTGCCTTCTCTGGCATCTCATTAAATCTGATAAATGACTCTAAACAGCTCAAATGGGACAATGGGAAGTTTTAGAAGTTTCGAAACTAAAACCTTTTAAAACCTTGGTATGCCTTGATACCAGAAATCAGCCCAAGGCCAAGTCCCAAATAAATTTCCTTTGCAGTTTTAACAGTGTTAAAAGTAAGAGTTTGTATATTATTTGTTTTAACCATACAAAATGTGTAAATAGAAGAAGCAAGAATAATTTTAGAGGGTTAAAGAGCAAATGCATTTGTTTTAAGGAAAAAATAAGTAATTTTGTGATTATCATGATGCCTTCTAAAGTAATCAAGGAGACTAAAGTTTTGGTGCCGTGTAATGATCCTCAGTAATTTTGTATCATGCTTGCTAAAATCTTGAAGGTCAAATTTGAAACATATTCAGAATTCAACCTAGTGTCTTAACTAGAAAAACTTTTATAAATACCTGCAGCTGACTGTAGTGAGTGAAAGGGACTAAACCTTTGGTTTAGTTAGGACCCCTCGTGTTTTGTGCATGACTTCAATGAAACCCACGTCTGAACTACATGCTCCACTGCTGCTCCCTGACATCCTGCAGGGCTCTCATGTTTTCCACAGGCAGCACACAGACTGTCTGCACGCCTCCTTCTATCAGCTTCCTCAAAGCCGCAGTTCTCTAGATTCCTTTTGATGCAATGAACCAGGTGAAACCCTCCTAAAGAGTTCAAGCGTGGACAAGAAAAAAAAAAAGTATTATTTGCTTCTTTTATTGCTTCAGGATGTCCCTCTGTTTACTACTTTACAAAACGATTTTATTTTCCTGAAGCAAGAAGCTGCTGGCTCGGTCCTGCAGCTTGCAAATGAATTAACTGAGATCTTAATGCCAAGCTAATTGCAGTCCGAGTTAGCCTGTAATGTGCCATAAAACCCCACAAACCACGCTAAAGCACACAAAAAGCTGCAAACTTTAAATGGCTGATTTCCCAGGATGTACACATAGCGATCTGTAGCCAGAATCAGAGTAGGGAAATAAGAGTTTAGCATAAAAACCAAGAGTATTGTTTGTAATTTGCTTCCACAGCTCAATTGGTAATTAAAAGTGGACACAGAATGGGCAGGAGCAGAGTAGGTGTGTGCATTGAAGGACAATCACAGTTGATCAAGCAGAACAAAAATGCATTACAGGATGTTACATTTTGTCTGCTCTGTCTGACAGGCTTTACTTTTACAAAACTTTGTTGACTTTTGTTTGTCCGTGGAACATTCAAGTAGAACTATGGAAGAAGCCATTGTGTTGTTGAAGGTTACGCATGTCAAACCAGATACTTAAGAGCTTGTTTCTAGAAACCTTGATCAGTTTCACTTATTCTACCAAGACCAAAAACCATACAGTAGGATTGCATGAGATACGTGAGAAAAACACAATACACAGATACGTTAACTCCAACCCCTCACCAACTCAAGCCCTGTTTCATATCCATTTGTTACAATTTTAACCTATTTCCATTTCTACAAACAAACCAGTTCATACACATGTACTTAATTGTTGCACATGAGCACTACCAAGTTGCACTGACAACAACCCTCTCACAATTGGCCGATTTTTGCATCAGTAAGGCGTTGAATTATAAGTCACAGCTGGTGACCAAGGTTTAAGAAGCCATTTAAAAAGGAAGCTGTTTTTTTCTGCTTCATGCCAAGAAAAGTCCACACTCATTCAGGCTGCAAGGGAGAGTGAGATTTAAAGCAGCTAACAGGAAGGCTTAATAGAGTACTGCTATGTTGCTCTGTTTAACCTTTCTGATCTTGTAATCTCCATCTGTTATGGAACAGGTTTTTAGAAACGTCTGCAGTCTTTTGGAAATCTCAGAGTTAAGGGAAGGATCTAAGTTTGATGACTTCCCACTGAAGGCATCAAAACAATGAATGAACACATATGGAATTATGTAGTAAACAAAAAGTGTGAAATAACTAAACATTTTTCTATTCTAGATTCTTCAAAATAGCCACCCTTTGCTTTGATGACTGATTTGCTCTCTTGGTATTCTTTCCATGAGCTTCATGAAGTGGTCACCTGAAATGGTTTTCCAAAGAGTCTTGAAAGAACTTCCCAGAGGTTCATTGAGAGACGGCCAAAGGTTAATATTTCAGTCATCCCAGCAAAGGGTGCTACTTAAGGAATCTAAAATATGAAACATATTTAAAGTTTTTTGGGGGGTTTTTTACGATTTTTTTGTTTGCTACATGATTCCATATGTGTTCATTCAGTTTTGTTGGCTCTGGTGAGAATCTACAATGTTAAAAGTCATGAAAATATAGAGACCCATTTAGTAAATCTTTTGACTTTTAGTGTATATTGCAGCTGATTTCCATTGATTGTGGTTCTGATCTGCATTTGAGTCAAATGATTCTTATTAAATATGGCGTGCTTAAACTCAAATAACTCTGAGTGACCTGATGATAGACTGTAAGTAAATTATAGGAAATTACTTTAAATGATCAGTTGACAAAACGCATATAAAATGTCCTCAAATATCCTGTGGAAAATATGTAAGAAATAACCCAAACTGAAAAGTTTGAAATGTAAATATTGAAATGACCAATACTCACAGATGGATAACAGAAAAGGAAAGAAACACAGGGAGAACATTTATTTTGTCATCAATGGAAGGTAAAACTCTTCCTTACGGACACTTGGACAGGTGGACAGATGAAGGTGGAAACAAATCACAAACCCCATCTTTATTGGATGAGCTACTCTACTTTTTCTTAACATAAAGGAAAGAGTAAAATAAGCTAAAATGGAGATTAAACAAACAGGAATGCAATCAGATTTGGAAACTGTCAAAAACACTGGCACTGGGAATTATTGGAGTCATAAAGCTTAATGGCAGTCTATTCTAGATAAATGGAACACCCTAAAGATATAGCTCTTTTACTTGCTTGACTAAAAACATAAGATACTGGTTTCACAAATCATTTTCCAAGAGAATATTTCAGGCTGAAGTTAAAATCATGAAAGGAAAAACTGAAATAGAAATGAATCCCTGTTGGAGGCCTGACCTGGTCTGATAGATGGTCTTGGATGGCCACTTGCTGTTCACTAAGTTAATTATGATAGAGCAGAGGGACTTTTACTGACAGAAGCACTGCAGAATTGGTTCAGAAAGAATACCCAGCTCATTGCATCTCTCTCTCACTGCGTTTCGCTTGGCATTGCTGCAAACTTCATGGGCAATTTTCCATCTTGGTTCTGGCACTTCATCCTGCCTCCTACTCACACAGAAAAACACATCTCACCATCTCTGTTACTACAACTAAACTACACCCTGTGTGGTCGCACGTGCTTTCCCATCCTCAGCCACTTCTCGCTCTGTTCCCTCTGTGACACTCCATACCTCAGTATGTCTGTCACTCCCCTCAGTCCTCCCTCGCTCTGAAATTGTAGCCTGGAGAAGTGTAAGCCACATTTGGGGTGATGACAGTCACATACTGAACCTTGTCAGCCATGCTGCCACCTACCTTCAGTGTCGCTCTGTATGGGCTCAACGCTGTAATCGTACCCAGCATGACTCCCCATTCTGTACTTTGGTCCGACCCCCCTCACAGATCCTGTTCTGTTGCTGTCTCTTGTGTAGGCGTGCTTGATACGAGCTTGTTCAAATTATAAGAACAAAATTAAGGCACATGAAGACAAAATAAAAGAAAAATTGGAGCTCCGTAGCATATTTTGCAGCATGTGGTGAATTACATATTCCACATGACACTTTGGCATAGACATTCCTGGTCACTATCCATGCATTCGTATATCAGCCTTCAGAGCAAACAGAATATCACTTGTGTGTTTTATCCAGCTGCTCTGAATTTGTGACAATGTGTTTACACGCTCCAGGCTGTTGTCAGCTCTTCCTGTTCATCATCACAGCAGCGGCGTATATCTCTCTGAGGGGGCCGAGTTGATATGCACCACCAATGAAAGCCAGGCAGGCTGTACACAGCACTATCCCAGTGTTACGCCCAGGTGTAACATATGCATCACTCCCGCAATTAGTCATATCCCGCAACTTTGCAAGAAGTGAACACGTGGTGCAAATCAACCTCTGATGATTAAAGGAGAGATCACTGGAGTAAGTGTGCCTCACTTGCAGATTATGAGCTGGTGTTGATAACCTGGCTAAGTAAAGTTTGCTAAGTTAGGAGTGGGGCCAGTTGGGTGGAACAGGTCACCCCTGGAATCAGATTGGTACCCTTATTTGCTTGTTACTGTTAGGAGTACATGGCAAAAGTATTCACACCCCGTTAACTTTTAATTCATTCACATTACAGCTACAATGTCTCATCAGGGTTTTAAGTGACAGACCGACACGAAGAAGCACATTATTGTAAAGTAAGAGAAAATACATACCTGGTTGTATTCAGCTCCTCTGAGTCAATCCTTTATAGAACCACCTTTCGCTTCAGTTACAGCTGTGGGTCTTTTGGGGTACTGTTTATCAGCTTTGCACATCTACAGACTGAGATATTGCTCATTCTTCTTTTTCACAAAATGGCTCAAGCTCATTCAGATTAGATGGAGCACTTCTTTGAACAGTCTGGACCTTGAATGGGCCATACATAAATATGCTTTAAACTATCTCAGCTTCAACTATTGTGTTGTTGGATGTTTAGGGTTGTTATCCTACTGGAAGATGAACTTCCACCCCAGTCTCAAGCCTATTGCAGCTTATAGCAGGCTTTCTTTCATGACTTCCCTGTATTTACCTCCATCCACTTTCCTATCAAACCTGCCCCGCTTTCCTATCCCTGCTGAAGAAAAACATCCCCACAGCATGATGCTGCCACTACTATGTTTCACCATGTGAATGGTTATAGTGTGCTTAATTTTCCTTCATGCATAGCATGAAGGAAATGCAGATGTGCATTTTGCATGTAGGCCAAAAAGTTCAATGTTGCTCTCATCTGACCACAGTATCTTCTTCCACATTTTACTATGTCGCCTATAAGGCCTGTAGCAAACCTTTATTTCACTAAGGCTTTCTTTTTCCCACTGTACCGTAAACATATGTTGTCTTGTCAACAGTCTCCCCCCTGAACTAATAATCTCTGGAGTAGGACTGAAACAATTAATCGGATTAATCATGAATAATCAATTATTGAAATAATAAGACAGCTGATTGCACCAGATTTTATTTAGGCGTATCAGATAAATGAGGTCTAAATGGATGCCAAACTTCTAAGATTTGTATTTTGAAAACAATCTAAAATTATCCTCCCCCTTCACAAGTATGCCCTACTTTGTGTTGCTCTGCCATATAAAACCCCAATGAAACACACTGAGGTTTATGGTTGCAGCATGACAAAATGTGAAAAAGTGTCATAGGTCTGAATGCTTTTGAAAGGCACTGTCCTATGCTCCTTTGACCAGAACCTTAAAAAACTGATAATAAAAGCTGTTTATTAAATGTTCAGATTCTAGACTCATATAACCTGTGCCAAAACAAGCTAGGAGAAACTGTGACTTACTAAACTGGCCATGACTGCAGGATATTTAGAGTTATAACACAAATATTTATAGATCAAGTTTCATTGCATACCATTTAGTCAGAGGAGTATAGGGCTTGCACATCTGCATTTAGTTTACAAGTGTGCTACACATCCAAAAATTGACCTGTATAGTCTACAAAAATACTGACATTTTCCAAGCATCTCTTTGGGATGCCTTGCCTTGAAGATCCTCAAGTTAGTAAATAAATCCACCCTCAACAGCTATATGCTCTGGTGACCGTAGGGAGACCTGTTGGGGCCAGAGTAACGCCAGCAGCACAGCTGGCAAAGGCACAGAGACACATAAGTCCATTAACTTTAGCGCTGACTGCCTTCAGTCATGACAGTAATGCTCTGTCAATCATGCATACTTATCCATTCACACCTGATGGCCTTGCTGAGTCTTAATCATCACCTGTCAAGTTTGGGTCAGCTTTTATTCCCTAATTAAACCCATCCAGCACAGGAAGGGAGCCTGTGAAAGTGAACCTGAAACCATCTCTGCATGAAAATAACACAGGCATATCCATTTAGGATGTCAGTCCGGGAAAAGAAAACTATTTATATTGTGGTGCAGCTGCAGCGTGTATTTAAGACCAAACATGAAATAATAATAATTATTATTATTATAAACAGAGATATGCATTTAATGAAATAACTGAGTCTACCTTGGTTATCCTCGTCCATGTCTGCTACCAAACCAGAAAAATCGATCAGAAAAACTTCCAATGCGTCTAAATTACTCCCGGATGAACGTCCTATTTTCCAGAACGCATTGGGTGCTCAGGTAGTCTCACAGGCAGGAACGTCTCCCCTCAGAACATATTGTGGCCATTTACCCCTTACACACAGTCCCAGGTCCCGTCCTCCGGGCCCCTTGTGTCCGTCCGGCACTAAGCGACAGGTCTCTGCAGCGGCGGCAGATTGTCTTTAGGCTCACAGTGGCCAAGTGCGCGCTCGTTATGCCTCTAAATACGCCTTCACTCCACTAGTATGTGGAGAGCGGCTGATGACACGGCTGCACCAAAGCCGTCCACGCTCTGAACGGAAATAAAGTCCGCTGTGGAGTGGACTGGCATCAGAATAAAAGCAATGGGACGCACTGCATGCAGTAGGCTATGGATTCTCGACACTGACGCTTTTACTTTGGAGTATTCCTTTAGGAAACTAATTTCAGATTGTTTTTTGTGAATATAGGTGTTAATCCAATCGCAGCTCTGTTGCACAGCTCGAACTGCGCGTCAGCGTCGATCAGCCGTCACGTGACTCAAAGCACTGATAAATAGTGTAAACTTGTTACATTTTGGTCAGTTTTGTGTTTTGATTTTTGTTAGCTTTTTTATTTCAGAATTTCCACTATAATAATGCACTATTTGCTGACAATAGCAGCAATAACACCAAACATTGTCTTCAAGAAGCTGGGTGATGCATTTGGCTTTTTGTTTTCAGCAAAAAAAAAAAAGAGATCTTATTGGGAAAAGAGCAAATGGCCATAAAACGATCAAATGCATACTATATAGTAGGTGAAAAAAGAATGTATAGAATGGCTTTTTTTTACGTGAAAATTTGAATAAAACCAATACTTACCAGTCTTAAGACCACATTTGCTCTTCATCAGAGCCACTGTCTATTGTGGCATACACTTCTGTTACTTTCACAACCTTCTATCAATTAGTAAACACTATTTATTTATTGTCCAAATATGAATAAACAGAAAGAAAAACCAACAGTGCACTATATAAAAATATTAAACAGCATCAGCCACAAAATGTGCTAAGCACTCACAGGAGCACAACGACTGGGTGAATGTTTAGGGATCAAAAATCAAGTTTATCATAGTGCAATGCCACAAGGTAAAGTACAGTTCCCAATTTCATATTAGATTTCTCTGTATTATACAGTTTAGCCTTTTAAAATTTGAAGTGCTCTCTGAACATGGTAACTTTTATCTTTATATGTTGTGTCAGGTTTTAGCTGGTTAGATTTATAACAATATATGTATTTTTTTTTATTAATAGAAGTACATCTTTAACTTGGTAATCCAGCAGTTAAATAGCTTTACAAAATGTCTATTATTGAAAGAAATGTACTAGGCATTTAACAGCAAAACTCTTGTATTTAGTTTTTTGATGTCTTAGGATTTATATTTCATTTTAGTGTCAAATATGCAGCATATTTTAAATCTGCTATAGAAAGCTTTTTGAGGATGCGATGAGGCACTGGTGCTTAGGAATGTCTCCAAAAGTGATTCATCAAATTAATTTAAGTACTCAACTGCACAAATTGCTGCTGGCCAGTATGTAGGATGCAGACTCACAAATAGGTCACAGGCGACAGTGTGAAACAAAATTTCCAGTTTGGATTTTGGGCACTTCTGGATGACATCCACATTCAGAGATATTTGCAGAGTTTGTTTCTGACACACGTGTCTTCAATTATAGCATTCCTTCTTCCACAGGCAAGGAGGGGGTCTCGCTTCCTGTGCGCATTACTCCAGCGGTCAAGCATGAACAGATGTTTAAATTTATTCATTTGTTTATTCATAGGTGTCACTTTGAAAAAAAAAATGTCTCTGCCTTAGTCTAAACAAAAAAGACATTATCCAGCCATAATCAATCCGTCTGACATCATTTCATCTGCAAGAGAGATTTATGCTCATATTCACAATCCTTGAGGCAAACATACAGTCTTCTTTACCATAGTTTGACTTTTCTTTAAAATTGGTAATGCTGAAATGAAATGGACTGAGCAGACACAGAAGAGCTCAATCTATTTATTTTTGCCAGTCCAAATAATTACACAATGCATTTAACATCTTGAGTCCAGTAAACTCCAGTCTGGTTCAGCAGAGAAAAAGAAAAGAAACCTACACCCAGATCCTGACATTATATCTGGATGAAAATCATGGATGAAAAATGGATTATTAAGGAAGAAAGCATCCAGGGAGAAAAGTATTTTTACTCAGCCTTGTAGTAAATGGAACTTCTGGAGTAGACTATACGTTTTGGACCAATGAACAGTTAGTCTGCTCTCCCCTTCATATATTAGGGGATGCTTTACATACTAGGAGGACTGATGCAAATGAACGGACACCAAAGTTCCAATTTGAACGCTCTTTGTTGCATTTGGTAAATAGATTGTATGCGTAGCATCGGGTATATCTTGGTAAAATGGTTGCATTAGTGGTTCTTAAACTTTTTAGAACACACACTAAAAACTGTAGGATTCAAAACAATCCAAATTGGGTTATTTTGCTATATGAGTCCAAAACCAACTATTGAATGATTTTGTCCTGGGTTGATTTAATGCAACTGGGTTTGTTATGGGTTTAACCCAGACCACTGAGTTAAGTTTTCAACACAAAAATGAGGTTAAAGTGACTAATGGCTAACATGGCTAACATTACCAAAGAATGGGCTAAAAAGAATAACCCATAACCTGAATCACTAAACAAGTAATATTTTAGCTAAACTGAATGATTTCTGACTTCATACAATAACAATTATCTGATTGCAAAGGAAAGAACAACCTCATAACACCCAATTAGACCTTTATTAACAAACAACTGAATTTGGATAACAAAATTTATTATTTACATATTACATTGTTTAAGTTTGCTGTCTTTTGTAATAAGGTAAAAAAAGAAGGTAATTGAATTGCGCTTTCCATTATTACATAATGATCAAGATCCAAAATTGTCAGGGTTTGGACATTTTGGACTAGAGGTTTCTCGTTTATGGTTTTGTATTCATGGTTCATTGTTTTCTGTTTCTCCTACAGTTCTGGTTTTCTTCTGTCTTCCAGTGTGTTCTCCCCTCGTCATTAGTTTTCCTCTTTTAGTTGATTATTACTCGGTTTTAGTTCCCTTTATTCTCCAGCCCTTAGTTTTGTTCCTCCAGTTCATCTTTATTCTCCAGTCCCTCCTTTTAGAGGTTAGCTTTAATTATTGTTTACTTTTATTCTAGTACTCGTCTTCCGCCGCTTCATTCTCAGTTTGTTCTAGCATTGTTGGTTTAGGTTTTTTTACTTTTATAGTCAGGGTTTCTTTATGTTTTCTATTTTGTTAAGTTCTTAGGTTGTTGTGTTCCCTCCAGTTTCTCAGTTACCTTTTGTGTATGTTTATTCTTGATTCTATGTTTTATTTATCTTGGTCCATAGTTTTCGTTTAGGTCTGTTTCACTGTTTTGTTAATTAGTCCCTTTCCTCATGTCTTAGTCTTATTAGGTTCACCGCCTCCCTCTGCCTCCCTGCCTCTTTTTCACACCTGTTCCCTGTTCCTTTGATGACCTGCCCTTTGTATCCTCTTAGTATATTAGTTAGTTTGGTTCATTTGATCTTCGCTGGTTCCTCCGATTACCTTACCGGATTAAGTTCCGTGTTTGCTACGTTCCTGCAGTACATTTTAAGTAAGTTTAGTTTGTACTCATGCCTTGTACCTGCACTGAGTTTTGCTTCGACTTGTAAATCTCTGAATAAAGCTGAAGACTGCTTCAGAATGCTGCTACCAAGCTCTTGTCTGCGCTTCAGTCCACCCCTAAACCACAACGTGACAAAAATGGGAAAAGTCAGAATTCCAGGTTAGAAATCAAAGGTTCCTAAAGAAATTTTGCACAACCCATGAAAGTGAGTTTGGATGCATAAAATGATGAGAACCACATCGTCTTCATCTTATATTGCTAACAGTAGTTGGCCTGGTTATATGTCCCATGAATTAGTTAATCCTACTGGTTTTCTGGCTTGCAGCAACAACATAGTTCAGTTGGGTTCCCTCCCAGACCCAAGTTCGGAGTTCAAATTCACCAGGAGTTCGGATTCACCATGAGGTTACATGTTTCACAGCAGAAAAAAAGACCATTCTTGTTTAATAAAAAAACAAAGCTGCCACTTACTTGTAATTTATTTCTCCTTGCAAATGCCTGCTTATGTGTTTAAGAGTGAGGAGTAAAAGCTCAGTCTGGCCCAGATATCCTCTGTAATGAACAAAAGTAAACAGATTTTAATATTTAAGCTAATACATACCCAGTTTGGCTTCCTTAGTGTGTAAATTCAACAAGGATGTTTGGGTTATTTCAAACAGAAGCCCTAAAGTGACCCCAGTTCAAAGGGCTTCAAGTAAACATGAGTGGGTTTGTGTCTCGTACTGCAGAGGGTACATGCCCTCAGGGAGGAGCATGTCTGGCAGATTAGGCCAACCATCATGGAAAACGTCTGCTCTGCTCCTGACCGATTTCACGTGACCTGATTGTCAGTCGAAGCGCTTCATATGCTCCAATCACCACAGAATGCCCAGAGGGTGATCACCTTTTGCATTTAGACCCCCCTTCCCCTCATGTTAGTAATTACTCATACAATCAGTCCCCAGACATTCTCAGCCTAAATCACAAGATGTTTCTCCATCTCAACTGAAATGTATCTTAACATATAAAGATTTTTCCCTGAAAGCCCATTGTGGTTTTAAATAATTCATGACCAACTGTTAAATTTATTTTATTATATAACTGCTTATTGGAGACCTGAGCATTTATTTAAACTCACCAAATTTGTACACGTGTCAGTCGTGTGTAAAATTTTACTTTTTGTATGGTTTTGCAAAAGTCGCAAAAGACATAACTCCACAGCGCCCCTTGTAAATTCACCCCTTCTCATTTACCTTTTTTTTTGTAGAGGTATGAAATTTGGTACGCTTGTTGAACTTCCTGAAGCCTACACAAAACTCTCTTGCACCCATGTTCTACAAGACACTGGAAGTTGGCCATCTTGGATTGAATTTCCAATCTTGACCCCATTTTGGCCATTTCTAGCCTCTGTATTTCATCAGACTCCTCTTAGAGGTTTTGTCCAATCTGGTTAAAATTTTGTGAGTTTGCTAGTAAGGCATGGGCATCAATATTCAGCTCTGCTTGTACAGAGACCGGATGGCCCCTAATAAAGAGCCCTTAACAACATACCCCTGGAGAGTCTTCCACAGGGCACCACGAGGGACAGGGTTGAATGCCTTCTCCAGGTCAGCCTTACTCTCCTCTCCAACTCCCTGGCAAGAACTTACTACAAGAAGGGTACCACCGGGGCGATTTTAGGGATTTTATGGGACAGACTAAATTTAAAGTAGTAGCCTTGGACATTAGAGATTTAAATTGTTACCCATACTTTATTACAATTAGATCAAGTTAATTTACAGGACATATGTCCTGTAAAGTCCTATTCAAGACCTCACTCAGGTGAGTTATTTCCTCTATCAGTTAGGTTAAATTGTGCAAAGTAGCATTTCTGAGCTCCAACAGCTGGTCATCCTCGGCCACCAGAATGTAGAAGTTCCTATGAGTTGAGTTCAGCAGTTCTTTCATCTAGCTGTTCTCTTGTAGTTGCACAGTGTTTTTCACTGCGAGCAGCATCTTCTCTGGAACCTGCTGTAGACTCGCTTTCATACTTTGCTGGGTGTTCCACTGGAAAACTCAAATCACAGAGGACTTTCTTGGGAGGACTGTTGGTTGATTTATTTTAATTTACATCAGCATTTTGTGTTTTTTGGTGGTCCTAGTTAGCATTCTGTCAGTCTTTTCACTGTTTTGAATCATGTTGTCATTTCCGTACACAGCATTTACCCCCACATTCACGGATTAGCTTGTGTTGACATGAGAAGTGTAGCTTCTAACGTTGTTTGATTCTCCAATCGAAAGCGATTAAACTTTAAAAAAAACGAAAGAAAACAGCTGAAAAATCCTTCAGTGTCACTGGTTTAAAGTAGGAAGAAGTAAGGAGTAAAAGACTGCAAGCAAACAGAGAGCAAGAGGAGAAAGGTGCTTGTTTATGTGTTTTCTTTTAATATACAGAAATCTCCTCAGGGTGCTTTTATTTAATCAAGGCCGGTCAATGGAAAGTTTAGAAATTAATCCTTTAGAATGATTTTAAGGTTAAGACACTGATAGATTTTTTATAGCTTGTGAGACTCATTGGTTTATCACCTTAATAAAATTTAAATTGTCTTATCACTCTACACTTGTAGCCAAACCAAAGGATGTGACCACCCCAGCATGTCCTTCCTGCCATGAAGGGTGATCAGGGTGGATTTTTAGGGTGATACCTTGTATTTGTGTGTGTGTCAAAGGTCAAAGGAAGCAGGACGCTCAGAGTGGCAGGATTTCCTCCTTTGTTCTACCCATTTTAAAGCCCAGCTCTGCACTTTTGACTATGTCTTTCCTGCCACCATCTGACTGAAGGGAAATGTTGTGCTGATTTTCTTCCGTCCAACGACACAAATGAGTGGAGTCTTTATTTGGACTCACAAAGGTGGCAGTGTTTGTCCTAGACCTTGAACGTAAAGCTGGGAGTGAGTTCCTACATATGAAGAGTGAATCTTTTAGAACCTGCCTCAGTAACATAACAAACTATAAACTAAATGCTCACTACTAATCATATAGTTCAGTTCTGGTTTTACATATGTTGTATTTGGGATTGGTAAAAACTATGAAAGAATAAACATATATGTATCATGATTAAATACACTTAACAGCAAAAAACAAAAACTCACATAAGGTTGTGAAGCATGAGAGCATCCCAACAAACAATAAGGCCTAAAAAAAGATCCTAAACATAAAAAAGCTGCTGAAAAGATTTATAATATAAATGTACAATCATATTTGAGTCTGCTAAAAGGAAATTATACAAACTGGATGACAACAGTCCAGGTTTTTTAAAATACAAACAAGAAAGTTCAAGTATGAGTAAAGCAAAATGTCACACTAACACCTATCAAAATACTCCCATATTTGCATTTGCTTTTTTTCTGGTATGACCTATTTCAAGCCTGCAGAGTGACTGCTGCAAATAATAACCCCCACCCCCATCTTTCAAATGTTCCTTTCATTTTGCTTCCTTCTCTCCTCCTCTATCAGCCCTTTGATTTAATTTTTAGGTCAACTTGGAGTTCACCATGGCCCCTGATATCCCTTTGATTATGCATCCTCTGCCATGTCAATCGAAATCACTGATGTGTATCTAATTTATTATATACATCACAACCTGGTGATTTTGTCAGCTCGGATATTTATATTCCAGGAAGATGTTAAACTAGATTGACTCCCAGCTGTCAACTTTGAACATTCATTACAGCAAAACATCACTTTTGGGCGTGGGGACGTTTATTTATGGATGATACTCTGAAACAGTATCTTTACAAGGTGTAATATTTTTAAGGAAAGTGCAACAGCGTTGACCATTTTGTGTCAAAGTTAATTTGATTTGCATGTATGGAGACCTACAATAACCAAATGACCGAATATGATTTTGAAAAGATTTGTATTTTCAGTAGGACAAAATTTCCTACTACCCAGTTATTATATTCAAGTTATTGAACAGTTTTCGTGTTCTGAATTCTGATAGAAGTTTAGATTTGTTAAGTTGATTATGTTGGGCAGTTTTTTCTTTATTGTACATTGTTTTTTGCACCCCCGCTGTTGCTATTCTTTGTCAAGTGGTTTTCCTTTATGTTTCTCCAGTTGAAGTCTTGTTGCTGCCTTTTCCTTTGTTCTGGAGTTTTTTTGTTTGTTTGTTTTTAGTTATTTTTTTATCGTAAAAAACAAACTTGGAAAGGAATGTGCACAGTAAAGCTGCTGTTAAACTGTTCCAACTGGTTTACACAAGTCTAAACATCTGAAATCAAGTTGATTTTGTGTAGGTAATTATGATGCTTTTGATCCTTGCCTGGTTTAAATAGTGCATGTGTATTGAGATTTAGATGAAGGGTATAAAATGCACAGAGTCCAGCTGCGTTAGGTCACTGGTATGTAACTTTACCGTCTCTTTTTTTTCATGTTTAAGGATCATTAGATTAGCTAATGCTATTATTGGGTCATTGCTGCGATATTTGACTAGCAGCTGTGTAAATGCTGCAGCAATTGCACACATATAAATTGTAAAGGGACTGATTTTTATGGCAATTTTTTTAGTCATACTAACCACTCAAAGCGTTTTACTCTACACCAATGCTCAGACTGGTAGGCAAATTGAGGTTAAGTACCTTACCAAGGGGTGTATCAACAAATGGCAGGAGGAACCTGGAATCAAACCCACACCTTTCTTATGGCAAGATGACTACTAAATATCCCTAGAAGTAGATTACGTTACCTCTAAGATAACTTGATGTAGATGTATGTTTTCTAAGAGTACAAATGATGGTTGTCAAAAATTAGGGTAAAAATTAAACAATCTATCCTTCATCTCTAGAGTTTTCCCTCTCTTTACCAGTCATCTTTGATAACCCCATTAAAACATTTCCCACAACAAATTCCTGAGAAACAAATCCTGTCTTTTTACCAGAGATGGGAAGGCAAGATTATCTGTCAGACTGAGACACACTGTTGCCGTGGCAGCCAACGATGGTTTTTATGCTGCTGTCTGGTGTCGGAGAGAATAAGTGAATACGTTTACTGAGGAGATTATGGCAACTGAGTGAGGATGTCAGCAGTTCTGACATTGACTTAAAGCAGGCGCTTGTTCACATAGATCCAAGTGGTTTAGTTAAGTGTGGTAAACACTTTTATTTTGGTTTTGAAAGATAAAATGTCTCATAATGCTTTTAATAATGCCTATCATTCTCTTTTTTTTACCAATCTGATTCAGCCTCAAACACACAGTTCTTTCTGTTATTATCAGATGGAAAGGGGACTGACTCCATTATTGTGATCGGCTGCTTCCCCCTTATGGCCAGTTGCTGCCACTACATCATCACGTCTAAAAATGCTTAACTGATTAAACAGGTTCACTATGAAGTTCAAAACATAACCCATAAATGTTTAAAAGCTCCAACCAATGATTATGGAAAATTTAAATAAACATTTGCTAATACCCAAATAAAAATTAAAATATTAACAACTGAAACTAATGGCTGTCCAACTATTGCTTAAGGACTATCAAAAAAGGTGTTAATGGGTTTTATTTATTAAAAAAAATATTAAATCAACACACTAAACAATAACTGTGATGCACAGTTTGCTTAAATTTCTCCCCTCTGTAAAACTTTTTGCAGTATCAATGCTGTTTACAAGCCTGTTCATTGCTGATTTTGAGTTTAGGTATGGTGCTTTGCAAAAGTACACATACCTCTTGAACCGTTTGCGCAAAGACACACCAAAAACAGACATGCAGGTGTAACTGCAGGATAAAGAGGCTGTAGAAAACATAAGGATAGTGTTGGATGTATATTATTAAATGCATTAAATGCACCTATAATGCATGCTATGTTGTCATTATTTAATCATCATTTATATTTTGGGGTTAACATACATATTTGTTTCAAAGTATATGTGCCAAAGTATTTCAATTGCAAGTGAAATAGTATGTACAGTTTAGGCATGGGCTAGAGTGAGATTCTCATGGTATGATATACTCGAGAAAAAAATACCATGGTGTCAAAGTATTTATTCCAAATTATTTATTATTCCTACTGCTCCTAAAATGATAAAGATTGATTGTCATGGTTAGACTACTGTTATCTTCAATATTTACTTGTTATTTAGATATGCAGACTTCAGTATGAATACAGATTAAACCATTATTGAAGAAATATTTTTTTGATGTTTAGCTGTTAATAAAGTCTAACAAGCTATTAGCTGCTTTATTAGTCAGGTTATCTGGTTAGGTAGCGAGACAAGCCGCTTTAATTTTTTTAATGAAAAGAATAAGGAAAGAATAACTTTTTCCCCACATTCTACCTCAGCATTATGGGTTTGCTTATGAGAGACCACATTATTTTGCATTAGTTAAAAATGGTTTTCTAGACTTGTAACGTTTTTTTTTTAACACTTTATTCTTCCATTATAAGACAGACTCTTGTCATCTGCAGAAATACTCAGATGATTCGGTAGTCGTGGGGTGGATCAGAGATGGACAAGAAGCTGAGTACAGGGAACTGGTGGACTGCTTTGTGGCATGGTGTGGAAACAATCATCTCATCTTGAATGTGACTAAAACAAAGGAGATGATTGTAGATTTTAAGAGAAACAGGATTAGGTCTAACAATATTTCCATCATGGGAGAAGAAGTGGAGGTGGTGGAGGAGTATAAGACAGCAACAGACTGGAGTAGAGATGCAAATGTGAAGCCGTCTACAAGAAGAGACGGAGCAGACTGTACTTCTTGAGGAAGCTTAGGACCATCAGTGTTTGCAGCAAGATGTTGCATATCTTCTATAAGTCTGTTGAGGAGAGTGTGATCTCTTCTGCCATCATCTGCTGGGTAGCAGCATCAGAGCCAGGGACTGGCTAATAAATAAACTAATAAGGAAGAATGGCTCTATTCTGAGGACTGAGATCATTGTACAAAATGAAGAACATTATGGAGAATCCTGAGCATCTTCTGTCGTACAACAACAGTGTCTTCATTCAGAGGCTTTTTCAGATCTGCTGTAAGACAGACCGCTACAGGAGATCCATCCTGCCCACAGTCATCAGCATCTACAACGGCTCTTTGAAGAATCCTGCATAATATGAGCTACAACAACAATTATTTTCCCTTTGGGATTAATAAAGTATTTTTTAATTTAAATTGAATTTAAATGTTTTTTTTTTTTTTTAATAAGAATCATTAAAAATAAACTGTCAGCAAGAACAGTTTGAACCCAAACACATCAGACATTCACTATACAGGCAAAGACATACAGCTGCAATTTTACAAGTTTATTTCTTCCAGCAGATAATTTTTTTTTTACTACCATCAACTCTTTAGTGCAACTGGTTTGCAGAAACAGTGACCTATGAATGTAACCACCAGTGCAACACATGCATTGTCTCACTCCATTACTGTACTTGTGTTATTTCCAGTTGGAGCAGCCGCCATCCTCTGTGTTAAAGAGAAAGAGTACCTTTTGTTCAGCTAAAACCAACCTCAGAGTCACAGAAGACAAATAAAAACCATGCTTGTTCATGTCATGCTGAGAAGTTGCTTCCATCGTAAAGGAAGCTGAACTGTGTTGAGGTTTAAGTTTTGAGATGCAACACTACTGATAAACACACGACTGACACACACACTAAAAAGGGTAAGCTACAAAGTTTCACAGCCACAATCGTCTGATTTCAGGATTAAGTCCCCCCGAACAGCTCCTGATTCAGCAGCTGAAAGGCCTCTTTCCCCTCCACCGTATCGCTCTGCACCATGTCTCACATTGAAAAACATCCTTTCTGTCCTTCAGCACAGAGCTCGTATGACGACTGCAGAAAACAAGCAGCCGCCTCGCTGCGTTGCATTGTCACACCAGCTTGCAGGATCGGGTGTCCTCTCCTTCGACATTGCTGTTCAGATTTGTCGGCTGCACATCTTTAGATGGCTGTAGCGTGGCAGTGCTCGCTTTTCACTGATTTAAGTCAAAAATGCAGGTGTTGTGTTTTTCAGTGGATTTCAATATGAACCTGTGAAAAGATAAATACTTTATTTACATTTCATTTTGGAGCGAAGAGAAAAACTAAACAGTGGCATTACAGTAGAAAATATCCACTGGACACTTTATTTTAGGCCATCACACTAACAGTGCATGGACAAAAAAAACTAATTACGCTTAAACTAACACCGCACATCCCCATAGTGAAACATGGTGGTAGTAGTATCATGCTGTGGGGACAGGGAAGCTGGTCAGAGTTGAAGGGAAGATAGATGGAGCGACAGGGCAATCCTAAAACAAAACCTGCAAAAAACTTGAGACTGGGGCACAGGTTCACAGTCCGGCAGGACAACCAACCCAAAACATACAGTAAGAGCTACAGTTGAACGGGTTAGATCAGGGGTGCCCAAGTACTGTCCCCAAAAGCCACGATCCTGCAACTTTTCGATGCATCCCTTCTCCAACACATCTGAATCAAATGAATGGCTGTCTACCAGGCGTCTGCAGAGCTGAACGACATGCTGATGAGGGAATTCAGGACTGAGAAGGGATGCATCTAAAAGTAACGGGACAGTAGCTCTTGAGGACTGAACTTGGGCATGTGTGCAAACTATTGACTTGGGTTGAATACAAACGCATGCTACACTTTGCAGATTATTTGTAAAATAAAACCAAAGCAGGAACCGCGTATCATTTTGCTGCAGCTTCAAAGTTAGGCACTACTCCATGTAGTTCGATCACATAAAATCTCGATTAAAAAAAACTGTAATGTGACAAAATGTGAGAAAATTTAAGAAGTATGAAGACTTTAATAAGGCAACTTATTTTCAGTCAGTCTATAAAAGATGCTAAAGTGCAGAACCTTGAAATACTTACTTTAAGAATTTCAGTGATTGTTAACCATTTCTTTTTCAAAACAACCAGGAAGAAAAAGACATTGGATAGATAAAATAAATAATGAAATTTGTACTTTTAGTTACTTATTTGCTAACCATTCTTTTTCAAGGTGGAATTACAACACTGGAGCTAACTTCAAAGATTTTTTAAAACAAGACATTTATTTTTCCTTTTCTCTAATCCACACAGGTTGATACATACAGTCATCCCTTGTAATATTTGGTTAAAGTTCCCATAGCGAGTTGCACCTCGACTTAACATCTTTTGAAGCTGCCAGCAAGCATCTCTCATAATTCCAGATGGACATATTACAGCTCTTCTCATCAGAATATGTACAGTTTATTTAAAATGCTTTCGAACATGGTCCATACATTTTTAAAAACCATGACTACTCCATTCCAAAACCAGTTCTGATGTTTGGGCTTGATACCCGGTTGGAACAACTGTGCCTAGGTTTTAAACATATGAACCAAACAGTCTCAGACAGATGAAAGGAAATGGGTTAGAGGGTTCTGGAACAATCCAGGTACCTGTAAGGCTCAAGCAGGCTACAAAATAAGAACTACTGGAACACCAGTATCACTATCTAAAGTAATCCAGTTTTACATGAACATGGACTGAGATAGAGCCAACCGGAAAGAAACGCCGTCTACAAAACTGACACCTTCAAGCTCAACCGAGGGTTGCAGCTGCCCATGTGGACAAACCAAACACCTTCTGAAGATAGGTTTTGGCCACGACATTTGGAAAAGTCGAGCTGAAGCTTTCAAAGTTAACAATACTGGACAAATTGTCAAGAATGGTGTTGGCAGCGTCATTCTGAGGGCCTGCTTTACTGCCAGTGGCACAAACCACATTTCATGCGTTGGATAAAATCATGAAGAACAAGGACTACCTTCAAACTTATCGACTTCAGTTCAACTCTACAGCAAGATAATAAAAACCTGAACAACTTCTGCTGTTCAAACTTAACAATACACTAAACATGCAGCAAAGTTGCTTTTGGAAAGGATGAATCAGGCTTATGTTAAGCTTCTGCAATGGCCCTGACATCAGCACAAATGCAAATTTGTGAACTATGCTTAAAAATGGAAACCAACTAATTTCAATATGTTCTACCTTTTCTGACAAGAAGAGTTGTCAAACATTGAGCCAGAATTTATGCCAGGACCTTGTTGATCACAACAAAAAGCCTTCTGTTTCTCTAAGGCACATTTATCCAAATATTACTTAGAACGTATGTACATATTTGAGCCTGCATGTATAGTTTTGTATCGTGTGTGGATTAGAGAAAACTTAAACTTGTACATCCATTTATTGTTCTTCAAAGCATTCAGCCCTGAAAAGTTGGGGAAAAAAGCAGTAAAAGCCTAAAATGAATTTGAAATATACATTTATAAATGTAAACATCCAAGTAACTGGTTCAATGTGAAAAACGAACTTATATATATATATATACATATATATACACTAACAAAAAAGAAATAATAGTTTAATACACCTCAAACTGATGTCAGCATACAATTTAAATACGTTAACTTCAATTGATCTAGATAAAATGAGATACAAATTTAGCTTCTATCTACATAAAGGAGACACTTCTTTAAAAATTCAGCACTTTAGGCCTTTTGATCAGCTGTTGGCATGGCGACGAGCAGGACAGCAAAACCAGAAGTTTTGGTAAACAAGAAGGAAGTAAAGAAATACTTACTTGGAGTCTGACATTGAACACCATCGAAGCAACGAGGTATATATAAGGGAATCTGATTCTCAGCCGCCATGCCAGATCAAAAAATATCAACAAAGTCCTCGTCAAGCCTTTGCAAAACACTCCGTACGTCCGACCAGCGGAGCCCGAGAACCGGAGCACCAGGTACGACAGACCCGCCATATAGGCTTCTCCCTGGATTTAATCTCGAATCTACTAAATCGACTGGCAAGCAGATGAGACATAAGTGGCGAATGATGAGTGATTCTTCATTATTTCTCAACGCTGCCTGACACCGAGCTCCATTTTTAAACATTAAACGCTGGCAGAGGCGCTCCACCCCGACAGCGTCTCCAAGGAGGAGCGAAGAGGGTGCGACACACGGAAGTGGACAGAGATGAGGGCTAACCCGCCCTAAATTCAGACTCACAGGCACGTCCGTACGTTTAAAATTAAGTTCAATAACATTATGTGACACGAATAATTTATCATTTTGATAAAAATAAAAACGAGACGGAAAAATATAAGTGTGCACATCCTTAAACTAATACTTTGTTGAAGCATATTTTATATCAATTTCAACTTTAAACCAAGAAACCAAAAGCATGTCACTTTGGTGACTTGGTAATTTTCACTTCCCCTGCAAAAGCTCTCAGAATCTATCAGATTGTGATCTTTTCCTGTTTTTCATCTGGTAAAGTCATTCTTTCATCAATTTTGATTTACGCCTGGACTCCTTTAAGCAGTCTGCATACTGAAGGTCTTGGGTCAAAACTAACTGGTATTTGGAACTTTTCATAATTTCATTCAACTCAACAAACACCCCAGTTCCAACTCAAGAAATGTAATTCCAGAGCATAATGCTGCCACTACCACGTGGGCATTGTGATGTGCAGTGCGGTTTCTATGCCAAACCTACCTTTTGGAGTTGTGATCAGAAGTTCAAGTTTGGTTTCATCAAAGCAAATTCTTCCACAAAGTTTTGAAAGATTGTTGTCAGAGTTACATTTTTTGTTTGGAAAAAACAGGAGTCCTGCCATTCAATTTTAATTCTCTGTCTGTTCTCTGTTCTCTGGGCAGCCTCTTTGATCAGAAAGGGATGGGGTGCTGGAGCATATCTCCAGCGTTACTCCCTTGACAGATCGCCAGTCTATCACAAGGCAACACAGAGACACAGGAAAACACCCACACACACATACTTAAGGAAAATTTAGAAAGACCAATTAATTTATCAGTCATGTTTTTGGACTGTGGGAAGAAACCGGGATTTGCTGGAGAGAACCCACACATGGACCGAGAGGGCATGCAAACTCCATGCAGAAAGACCCCAAGCTGGGATTCGACCCAGGACCTACCTGCTGTCAAGCAACAGTGCTACGTACTGCGCCACCCTGCAGCAAACAGAAAATAATGTTTTGACTTCAATATGATGATTCCCAAAGAGCTATTAGCTGAAAACTTGTACTAACTATATGATCAACAGAAGGATGATGGATTTATCGGGTCCTGTGTTAAGTCTTTGCTGAAATGTTTTCCTCTTCGACATCTTGGACTAATGAGTAGAAATATCCAGATATTATATGGTTCTTCTAAGAAATCCTAACAGCACAGTTGAATGAAAAAAAAAAATATTTAGACACATTTCTTTTTTTTTTACCTTGACAAACTTATTTCTTAATGAATCAGCCCCTTGGCTCTATTCACACATGCTCGGCCATCCACAACACAAACATGATCGTGAAGTTCGCCAACGACACTACCATGGTGGGTTTCATATCAAACATTGATGAGACTTATTACAAAGAAGAGGCCCACAACCTGGCACAATGGTGCTCCTGGAATAACCTCATCCTGAACTCCAGCACGACCAAGGAGGTCATGGTGGATTACAGGAGGTCCAGCAGGACTGAACACGTTCCTGTCTGCATACAGGGGGAGGTGGTGAAGCATGTGGACAGCAATATGTTCTTGGGCATTTACATTTCCACGGAGCTTTCCTGGACTGAGATCACCTCCCATCTGGTGAAGAAGGCCCAACAACGGCTCTTCTTTCTCAGGAAGTTAAAACGATCTGGACTTTCTCCTCTTTTCTCCTCTCCTACTAACAAACCTTTACTGGACTCAGTTTATGTTACACAAGTCCAGAAAAAGGCCAGACGCATTGCCTCAAATCCCACCAACCCAGGTGAGATGTTTGTTCCACTTCCATCAGGAAGGCAGTTCCACTGCATTAAATACAAAACGAACAGACTTAAAAAACAGTTTCTTTCCCAGAGCTGTGAAAGCAACCGCCCTCCTTAATAGTCCATTTCATGACCAATGTCTGTTAATAGGCTGCTCTAGGACGAGCTGCGCTTTATGTAAATACATCATGCTACCTCCCCATGTACATATTTCATATTTCTTTTAAGGGATGTTTTTCATCTGCTATAAGTGCTCCAATTTTCATCCTGACGTGCCTAATGATTTTTAGCTGTGTTTTTTATCACTTACTCTCCAAAGGGTTTTTAATTGTTATATATATGTGGATTCTGAACCGAGTGTCTCGACAAAAATTTAATCATCGGTCCCTAATGAAGATTCTTAATCCTCTTAAGCACGAAGCAGTACCTTTAAGACGCAGTTCAGGAAACATGCAACTAAACGAATTCCATCATAATTGATAACGCAAACGTCACTTCCTCCCTCCGTGTCACACCCTAAATCGTCCGTGTTTTTTTTTATTTATTTTTTTTTAGATTTATTTATAAATGGCAAGTTTAAATATTCTATTTACGTTAATGAACAGAAATCGTTTTAGTTGTAGTCCAACCGTTTTTTTGTAAAAATTGTGACTTTCTGGTTGTTTGTTTCTTGTGAGCTTGCAGTGAGTTATGTGGGCGTATCAGGCCGGTGTACCGGATGCTCCATCTGCTGGTGGTTGACTTCATTTTTTTTTCCTCAGGGGTGGTGGCCGCTGTTTTGCTCCATAGCTCCCAAAGTGAACCCACGAAAGCATGGGAATGTTGCGAGGAGATTTCTGAGGAAAGTTGAGATAAAGTGTAAAATAAGTTAGCGTAAGTTGCTCAGACGGCATTTTAACGTCTCAGGAGCTCAAACGGTAAACACCGGAGGCCGTTAGCGGGAGCCTGTTGGGACGTTTTTCCAACGAGCAGTTCCGGACAAAGGAAAAGAAACCTGAGCTAAAGCTAGCTGGCTCTCTTAGGCAATGCAGGCCATTAAGTGTGTCGTTGTCGGAGACGGGTAAGTGGACATAACTGGGCTTACTACAAGTTTGTTCCTACTATCTGCTGTTTATAAAGTCAAGTTATCTTAAATGTTGTCACCACGCTGGCTAACGTTAAATCACTTTGCTTCCCAGTTTTCCAAACGGGCAAACTTAGCTCTCAGAGCTTTAACTACCTGTTAATCTGTACCACTTCAATGTTGCAGTTAACTGATTTTTTTTTTGTCTAATTGTGATTTCCACGACGTTCGGGCGTATATATTTTGTGTCGACATGGAAGAGCTGGCTAATGTTTTACTTTGGTTTTCCACATACTTCGGTGATTCAGGCAGACATAACAGCGTAGTGTGTATATTCTACCCAAACCCGCTTTTATTCGTTTCTTATCAAATCTGAGCAAATCAGAAATCCAAGGAATGGGGAAATAAAAGTGTGGGCGTTTAAATATTTTGCTCTTGGGTTTCGCTCTTAGGTTAACATGAAGCGTGTTTTCATTTTCCTAATAACTAAGGTTTGGGCTGTACCAGTTTTAACTAGAGGATTAACACATTGGCCAAGACTTCGTGTCAGATGTGTAATTGTATGTGAGAAGTAAACATGCGCATATTACCTCTTGATCAGGGTGTGGTGGACACCACAAAACAGCCATTCACAGGACTTCTGACTGAGCCACTTTTTTCGATTCGGATTAAAGGGGAAGCTCAAGTTTCGTAGTTGGGAAATATCGGTTCCCCCTGGAGCTGAGAATGTCTCACAGGAACTGACCCCTGTCTGGGCTGCTCGGCCAGTTTCCCTGGGATCAGGGCTCGTTTCTGCTTAGTCCAAGTCGATTTTTGAACTAAGTCAAAATGGTTAATAGTTAAAAAAATCTGTCTTAATAATCTGAATAATTTTATTTAGTCCATCCAGACTTTGCATAATAATAAAACGGCCATCTAGGTGCATTTACTGACACATTTTTATCTTGGTAATTAAAACGGTGCGATTGATTTTTCTAAACTGGAATATAAAAACAATCTGAGTTGAAGATTGAGCCATTTAAATTTCTCATGATCGGGTCTGATCTATGATCAGTAAGCTGCATACTAAAAGTTCTGATTCTATTAATCCCAACTGTTTTCAGTATAAAAAAACTTGTACTTTGTTGCATTTTTTGAGTTTAAGACATTTCAGAGAATGTCGGGTATTTGATGCAAAAATGGAAATATTCATTTGTTCATTTTTAGTTGGATTTAAAATTTCTGCTTCTATTAAAAAGGAGACACAGTTTCTCGGTTTTGTTTGCTATATTCCTTAGAAACAAGCAAAGTAGGCAGATCTGACTTCGAAGAAAATGGGACGTCAAAGTCAGTCAGGAAATGCACGTGGGGTCGGCGCAACATTATTTCCCACATCACAACTCGAGTTTTTGCTAAACTTAGCATCTGTGGAACATACAGAAAACTGTTTTCTGCTGAAATGTCCAGAATTGCTTCAAAACTGGCATAAAAATCAAGAAAGTTGAGTTGGGATATGGATGTAATATTAAAAACGAAACGCTTTAGAAACCCTGTTAACTTTGTGTAAAATTATTTCAAGTCTATATCAAGTCTCTTCTCATTTCCAGTGCTGTGGGTAAGACCTGTCTGCTCATCAGTTACACCACCAATGCCTTTCCTGGAGAGTACATCCCCACAGTGTGAGTATCTGGGACTGCAGTGCAGTTTCTGTTTATTTATTTATGACAAACGCATCCAGTGAATCATTGAGGTAACTTCTTTATTTCTCTGTTGTTCTTCTTGCTCAAATATGGCTTGGTTGTTTGCTTGAGGTAAGATTTAAAGTAGTCGACTGTAACTGAGAATGAAGGGAAAACATTATTGGAAGTAATGATGAAAACTGGCTCCTTGTCTGATTAAATACCCGCTTTTTTATCCTGCTACTGGTTTATAGAGAAGCTGAGTAGGTATTTTATATACAAGCTCTTGTATCTGAAAAAAACCCTAAAGGTGGTGCATGATTATCTTTGGAAAAGCGAAATGAAACTACAGAATTTATGTTCTGTTCATATTACGCTCAATGGTTTTTGCTTATTTGCACGTCACTGTTTTCCTCAGGTTTGACAACTACTCCGCCAATGTTATGGTGGATGGGAAACCAGTGAACCTGGGCCTTTGGGATACAGCAGGACAAGAGGACTATGACAGACTCCGCCCACTCTCCTACCCACAGACGGTACAAAAAGGCCACACAATGCAATATAATACTTCACTTATCAACCCCTGTGAATAATCCACTTGGAACGTGTGGGTAAAGACAGTGAACAAGGAAGTCTGGAAGAAAAAAAGAGACATCTTGATAAAAATAAGACTTTTTTTTTCAAATGCTCTTAACAGTTATTGGTAACCTCAGGGTCTGATTGATTTGTCTCCTTTGTTTTATCAGGATGTGTTCCTTATCTGCTTTTCACTCGTGAGTCCTGCCTCGTTTGAAAACGTCCGTGCCAAGGTGAGAAGAGTCTGTATTAAAGACATGAAGGTTGTTACAGTGCCTCACAAAAGTATTCTCTTCATCAACAGTTTTCATACTTCTTCACATTACCACAACTACAGATTGACATGCCAAAATCCCTGGTATTTAATGTTATAGGCCAACATTAAGTGTGTTTGTATCAGCCCCCTTCATGCAGCTAGGTAACATGCAGTGCAACCATTTGCCCCTATAATGTAATTTAATCTCAGTGGCAGTGTGTTTTTGAAGAGCTTTGTTTATTTTTTGCAAGGCTGTGTAGGACGCCTGCATGGAGCAATTTTAAGATGATGCATGAGAAGAAGTACCAGGACAGTTTGCAATATAACCTAATAGGACGGTCAGTTGGTTGGTGTTATCCTGCCGAGGAACTGCTCATCATGCAGCTTTGTTGCATGTCAGTTTTAGATGGAAACAGAATCCTACGTGCACAAAACCATTTAAACGGCTGCATTTTTGGGGGTTAATCTGTGAATTATCTCACAGTAAATGTTGCATTTGCAGCAATCAAAGCATCAAATTCTGCAAAAAATAGAGAAGTCCAACATGTTTCACTTGGATTTAGATAAATGTTCATTATAAAATAGATGCTCCGTTGGTGGGTGGGAGCAGAACTTACCAGCTTAGGGTTACATACGTAGTTGTGATGCTGTTGGCTTCAAGTCCATCAAATATCTGGTAGTTATATGATTCAGTTCAGTTTATTTATGCAGCGCTAACTTACAAAACCTTAATTGAGTTTCTGTAAGTCAAAAGGTCCAATTCATTCAGTCTAGTTCATTTCAATATAATCCAGAGTAGCTCTATGCTCTTTTGTTTATCAGTGTTTGTTTCAGGGCATTAAGTGTTGACAGGAAACAAGCCCTCACTGACTCTTACCAAGCTGAGCACAAAATGAGATGTGTTTATTGTTACATATAACGACTAAAAGTTATCCGTTGCCTAGCATTTTTCAGCTATAGTTACAGCTTTTGAGTCCAGTTTTTTATACTGCTTTTTGTAAGCATATGCTTTAGAGACGAGAGAGCAGGGATGGCCATAACTAAGACCACACCATAAACTTTTAATTGTGTTTAACTAGACCTTTCTATTAGACCTCAAGCTAATTTTTAACCTTTAAAGATAACAGTCAGCAGAGGTTTGTTATTGTAATAAAAAGTGAATTCAAATAACTTTAACTGGGCCAATAATTGGTGAAGTTGTTTTAAGTGTCTCCTCCATCTTAGGCTTTCATAACCAGGAACTGAAAGAGGTCTGGTTGGTCAGGACTGTTTTTACAATGGATACATTTAGTATTTCTCATAAATGGTATAGCTAAATCTTTTATATACACTGACGTTGTGTCTTAGGCGCCTTTATTGTGCTTCATCACAGTACTTTGGACAGACGAGTTTCTCCTGGTGATAAACACACACAGGAAATTATTATCTGCCTCTGCAGTTCCTCCTCAGCTCTACAAGACGGGAACCACCGTTCGTTTTGTCATCCCAGCTCACAACTTCGCTGCTGTTTTTCTGTTACCGACCTCTTTTTATGGATTAGATTAGCATGCAATAAAAACCTAGCCTTTTTTTGTTGTTTTAGATTATTGCTAGAAGTCTTTGCTCATCTGTCTTCACACGTATGAATTCTAAGTGACATCCCATTAATTTTGTGTCTGTCCACCATTTGCAGCTATAACGGCCTGAATTCTTCTGGGATGGCCTTGCATGAGGTTTAGGAATGTGTTTTTTTTTAAATTTGTGACTATCCTTTTAAACGTGTGTGAGGTTTTATGTTGGACGTGATAGCCTGGTTCATAGTCTCCCCTCTAATTCATCCCAAATGTGTTTTATCGGGTTGAGGTCAGGATTCTGTTCAGGCCAGTCAAGTTCTTCCACACCAAACAAATTCATCCGTGTTTGGTGGACTTTGTTTTCCGCGCTGGTGCTTAGTCATGTTGGAACAGGAAGGGTCCATCCGAAAACTGTTCTCACAAAGCTGGGTGCAGGAAATATCTTGATGTGCTGAAGGATTCAGAGTTCCTTTCACTTAAACTAAGAAGCCGAGACCAACTCTTTTACATTTGACCCCAGAGAAATGTCTCCACTGCTCGAGAGTCCAGAGGCATCATGTTTTATGCCACTCTAGGATGCTTTGAATGGTACTTGATGCTGTCAGGCTTAGGCACAGCTGCTCTGCGTTAAAACCCATTCCTTGATGCTCTCTAAGCACTGTTTTTGAGCTTATCTGAAGGCCATATGAAGTGTGAAGGTCTGTAGTTACTGACTCTGCAGAAGTTGATGACCTCTGTGTACCATGTGCCTCAACATCTACCCACCCTACTGTGATTTTTACACAGCACAACACTTTGTGGCTTAGTTGCTATGTTATAATGCCACCAACCACTAACTGTGGAATAATTATCAGCTAGGAAAATTCAGGATGAGATTTACTGCATAGTATAAGTGTTTTAGAGGTGGTTGGCATACCTAGGTGCTGGATTTTATACAGCTGTGGGAGCAATTCAAACTCCTGAATTGAAGTAGGGATGGATCGATATGATAATCTGCGTTGATATCCAAACCTAATATTTATATTGCTGTCGATATTTGCAGATATTACACATAGATTTCCCTACCCTTTTCAACACTGAAAAAACATCCACACGACTGACATTGCTTCTCAGCTTCAGTTAAACACCCCTGAATCCTGCACTGCATCACTATAACTGTCACATGACCAACCACCCCCACCTCTCCTCCCGCTCCTCAAACTCAAACACAAAGGACAACAAGATGGAAATAAATACTGGTTATTAATGACAGATACCAATCTATGTTAAAAAATGACTAACATCGGCCAATAACGACGTTAATGCATATATATCATGCATTCCTAATTTGTAGGGGTCAGGAAATAATTTTGGCAATGTAGTTTTTTTTTTTTTTTTAACAATCTGATAAAAACAATGTAGTGTTTTATTAAATTTAAGATGTATAAAAAGTCTAAATGTGGTTGAAAGGTGGTTGCTGTTGGTCAAACAGGCTAACCAGGTCTGGCTTTCAGGGGAAAGTACGGCTTTATATAGTTTTATGTGGGGTTAAAGAAGGAAGCTCAAATAATAATAAATATTATAAAAATAATAATAAATAAAAAGTAGTCTCCAGTATTTGGTGTGTGGTTATTCTCATACAGTTAAATCTGAATTAATCTAGAATTTGGATATGAAAAATGATGAGGAACCGTGCTGATGATGAAACAAACCTGTAACTTTTTGTTATGTAGTGGTACCCTGAGGTCAGACACCACTGTCCCAACACCCCCATCATCCTGGTGGGCACCAAGCTGGATCTGAGAGATGATAAGGACACCATGGAGAAACTGAAGGAGAAGAAACTCTCTCCCATTACCTATCCTCAAGGCTTGGCCATGGCCAAAGAGATTGGTAACAACTTCATGATCAGATCTTTCTGACTCGCTTTGGTCTCTTTTGTTTAATTAACTTTTTTTTTTTTTAACGACAGAAATAAGTTGCTTTCTCTGTCTGCGTCCGCAGGTTCCGTCAAGTACCTTGAGTGCTCAGCCCTGACTCAGCGTGGCCTTAAAACGGTGTTCGACGAGGCCATCCGGGCCGTTCTGTGTCCCCCACCTGTCAAGAAGAAGGGCAAGAAATGCTCTCTCCTCTAAGACCCCCTGCAGTTCGAACGGTTGCATTGGAACATGAACGCTAGCGGTGAGAGGGTGGCTCAAGACAGCAGAAAAACGCACCAGTATACACTCACAATCAATGTACTTCAGATTCTGTCCTTAAGTGTAGATCAACCAGTTTTCATGAAAATAAATCGTAGGTTCAGATTTAGGTGAAGGGTTTGGGCGATTAAGAGTCTTAATAACTCTTTACTGTAAGACTAAACACTTTTTGAGGCCTTCTAAAATGAATTGGGTGTTTTTCTAAAATGGACTACAGGAAGTCTTGAATTTCCTCTTCTACCCGTGGTCCACTTTTATTTTACTTTAGTTTTTTGGTTTACAGTCGGGTTGTTTGTTGTAAGTGGAATAATATTGCCAAATACATTCTGCACACATGCTGAATTTTAGCCGAAAATGAGAAGCTAGATCTGTCGATTCAGGTCTGTAAAGTTCGCTGTTCATTCAGCTCCTCTTGTCAATGGCATTTTTAACTCACATGTTCACTAACCTGGGAAATCTGTATATCTTCAAATGAGTCCTTAAGCACCATAACGTCTTTGCCACTAGCTTGTCAATCCTAGAACGATTCATAACGCCTGAAACAGAACGAGGGGCAAAGATCCGAAACCAACAGTGCTATAAATCCCTGAAAAATGTAAAGAATCCAGTATTTTCTGCATTTTGTCTAGTTGAATTTGTCCTTTTCTTTTTGTTTTCCCTAAACAGCTGCCTGCGAGTGCAAAAGCTGAATACATGATTATATATTGGAACAGAAATGTTCAGATGACTTTGGTGATGGGGGAACAAGAGCACACTTTTAATGCTCTGTGGGCATTTACCGAATACCTTTCATGCATCACTTTTGATTTCTTTTCTTCAAGCATCACTACTGGCTAAGCAATGTCACAATGAAGAGAATCTATGCCTGCTAATAACAGTAACAAAGCTACTGTCAGTCATGGTTTAGTAGACAGTCTAATCATCTTTTTGTTATATTCGTGATTTAACTATTTTGTATCATTCAGACGTTACACACTCACTGTATTGTTTAACTAACACTATGAATATCCTTTTTTTATTATTACCTCTACAGTTAACGCTACCTTAATCTCCCTACAAGCCTAGCTTTTTGTAAGTAATGCTGATAGCATGTCTGTGCATCATATACTGAAAACTAAGATTAGAAGTGCTACAGTTATATATATTTTTGCCTATTTACAAAATGTATTTGAACTACTAGATCAGGGGTTAAGTACACGTTGCTCATCGGTATTCAGAAATCAAGCTGTGCTTTTATCCAAGCCAATGTTGTGACTCTTTAGTTTTGAGGATTAAAAACTGTCACTTTTTGAAAAAGCCAATAAATTCCTGCAGAAACACTTCTTCTGTTGTACAGTTCAGTTTTTCACCACTCTAAGAATAATACTTGTACAGTACTAGTTCCTGGAAGGTTGCTTATTTACCATCTATGAAATCCTGTCTGAATTAATTCTAGTTTTTAGTTTAATCCTAACCAGCCATCAATGCATAACTGTTAACCAGGGTAATCCTCTATTTTGAGGTTTAACAAAGCCATTTTTAATTAAACTGAAAAAACTGGTTAAAACATTTACATACACTATTAGTCTTTTTAAGGATTTATTTGAGAGGTATCCAAAGTGTGGTCCTTGGGCCATTTGTGTGGCCACCGACCACAAGAATGGTCCAAATGTGGCTCTCCACAGGTGGTTGATGCAGACCATTTTTTAAAGCATGAGAATTTTTTTTTTAATTCATTGCTAAATAAAACCACCTTAAAATGGAAACTATTAGGCCCAATACAAAGTATATGTCATGTTTTGATGTCAGTTTGCAGGGCCACAAACATCCAGCCACTTGCTGCAGACTCTGGAGCAACTATGCATTGATCTTGGCTAAAGAGTGAACAAGAGAACCAAGTTAAAAGCTGCTTTTCTTTAAAGCAAGAAAATAAAAGAAAACACTAACTGCAAATTGTATTTCTTTTGAGACTTTTTGTTTTGGCTTTATGATTTACAAACTATTTTCATTAAAATATTGCTGGTTTTTGATAAGCAGATATAAAACATTCACAAAATAAAAATGTTAATTAAAATATTCATTTTTGTGGCCTGCAAGTGCTTTCAACATGACGACTTGGGGCCCACTTGGTAAAAAAGTTTGGACACCACTGATTCATTCCTGCCATTCGTTTTTTGGAGCAGAATGATAATTCACAATTTGAATAATTAAATTTTAACCGTATAGCTGAGGTTAATCTATTCAACAAGCTTTATGTTGGAATGGTTTACCCTTTCCAAAACAATTTTTATGATTTAAACGATCATTGTCCTTCAGGAAAACTCAACTGTTTCTAAGTTTTAACAATCAGACCCAAACCGCCAACTCCAGATGGAAGAAAATGGGGTGTTCAGGGACCAGAGGCCAAAGCCTCCTATGAACTGGGAACTGCTAGAACACCAGTGTCCCTGTCCACAGTCAAGCCAATTTATTATACAGAGAAAGTGCTGACTTTGTCCGCAGAGGAAAGCATGAAGTGTTCCGTGCCTCTCCAGTTGTCCTCCAGAATGTGGGACCTTGTTTTAAGATCAGATGCTTCTGCCGTGGCCTTTCGCACATGAATTCACATTCAGTTTCAATACAGTTTATTTATATAGCGCCAATTCACAACACACGTCGTCTCAAGGCACTTCTCAAGTTCCACACCTTGAATTCTTCCAGGTGTGGAAGATCGGAAATCGCTGACCCCAGCTTCAGTCCACACATCAAAAATCTCCCCCAAACTCCTAAATGGGATTTGCAAGACTGTGCTTCTCCCTGTTGTGCTCCTTATTCAGCAAGTTTTTTCCTTCCACTCAACTTTTTAAAACTATAGCCAGATACAGAACCAGCTTCTTTAACAATGACCTGTGGCTTACTCTTCTTGTGGCAGGCGTGTATTCAGCCAGATTATATTTTATACCAAGTGATTCTAAAGGGAACTAATATAAGACTTTTAAATTCAGCTAATTAAAAATAATCTTTGTTAATCTAGTATAATCCTGGTCCTGCTCCAACCATATCCGGCTTCAAAAGACACAAAAGTGAAAATATTTGGGCATACATTCAGACAGCAAAGATGACATGCTTGATTTAAATTTTGAATCATAAACAAATACATCTGACACCATTTATACTTCTTATGCAACTCTTACATCTTAGAAATTTTAAGTCTAAAGTCATTTTTATTACCAACATTTAACGTCATGTCAATAAAATGTACAATTTATTAACCCACATAGGGTCGGCAATGCCTATGGCACAAACTTTACATCTCCGAATGAAAAGTTGATTCACTCAGTGGCATTCAAAGGCTTTCAGCCTGTAGGGTCGTTTTTTCACATTTCTCATCTTCAGAAGCTCACTAGCTGCCTAGTAGCAGCTCAGGAATCTGCAAATCGCAACAAAGTCCCTGAAGTTGTAGGTATGCTGGCAAGAGACGAAAGGTAAACTGTTAGAAAATCAGAATAAACTCAAACTCTATCCGAACATAATCTGAACAGCTCATAAAAGTTAATCAGAAAGTAGAGGATTAGATAACTCCGCTTGATATTTGACATTTTACAGAACCCACTAGCATTATCAATTGGTTGTAAAAAACAAACTAAATATTACCTTTCTACCAATTCTGCCCCAACAATGTCATGGACATGATATTTTATAGGAAATTTCACTTGTGAGGTTGTGCGTCGCTCCTCTAAATCGGCTCGTAACACTTCGTTATATTTGGACTTCTTCACCATGCCAAGCACCGCTTTACGGCCTGAAAGGTAAAAAGGTGTCAGACAGCACGAAACAAACTCCTAAAGGTGGAGGATGCCCTAAATCCGGCACAAATTAATCTGTGGTGAAGCTCTAATAATAATCATGCAAAGACCAACCTTGAATAAAATACTTTGTGAATTTGCCAGAGTTGGGAATGGAAAGCCACCAGCTGCCGGCATCCCTCACAGTCAGAACGCCTGACTTCACCAGCTGCCTTGGTGGCGAGAAAACAAACAAAGTGCTGATCTCTGAGAATACTGCAAATGAAAACAATGATTTGTTTTCTTTTTGCCGTGTTGATAATCTAAAATATCAATCAATACGTCACAGATTGAGGGTTCTTCATACGTTATCTCCGAATCTGTGAAGAGAAAGTCTTTCAGCATCTTGTCTTTGCTGAAGCTAAGATCTGGGCAGGAGGACACCACTTTCTCCAAGAACTTGTCAACAGTTGTTCGCGTTACTTTCCCCTCTTCGCCAGCCAGAACTTTGGCCTTGTAGTCTGATGCAAAAACCAGCCCAAACGCTTCAGAGTCAAACCCGAGCTGGAACATCAGGAGCTCCCCGCTCTCCTGGAGTTTATTCTGCTCAGCAAAAAGAAGTCATAGAAGTCAGGACTTGGATCAAAAACGCAGAGCCTTGCAAGATAAATCACATCCCTTGAACCTTTCGTCGCATTTTAACCACACACTTCTGGATTTAATCTGACTTTTTTTTGATAGATAAGGTTTTTCACAATTGTGCAGTGGAAGGTAAATGATGGGTTCCAGTTTTGATGTTTTAATCAAATGATCTGAAAAGTGTGGCATGCATTTGTATTCAGCCTTTACCCATCATTGTCTCACTTCCACTACACATTTTTCTTCATTCTTCTTCTGCAAAAAATATATTTCGCAGAAGAATATTTCCAAGTGTTGCATGTGGAACAGAAAGTTTAATATTGGTCTCATCAGCTCTCCTTGCCCAGCCATATCTTGGTAGGTTTGCATTTGTGCCATATCCCATCCATTTTTGGTGGATTTAGGTGACTTCTATAGGTAATTGCTTCCACTGGATTTTAATTGTTGAAGGGGACAAATACTAAAACATGCCAAACTTTGCTCTTTTTTTGTGAAACAATGTTTCCTTCAACTTCATGGTCATGCATTACTTTTTGTTGGTCTATCACATAAAATCCCAATAAAATAAATTGAAGTTTGTGGCTGCACTATGACAACATGTTAAATTATTAAAAATCCGACAGCTGGCTTACCACTTCCTTATCCACCAGGGTCTTGTCATCGTGTATGCTGTACAGCTGGTGCTTCAGTACAATTGGAGGCAAGGTGTCGTTAAAGAGCTTCCTGGGAAATAGTGTCATTAGGTACTCCAAGGTAGATTTCATGTCAGCTGGTCCTTTTTAGAGGAAATATGGGAGGACGTTTGTACAGGTGGCATTTTTTTTTTGTTTCAGTAAATTTAGAAACGGTTTTCCAGGTCACTCACCACCTCCTTCGTCAACAGCCCCAAACGTTTTTGTGCCATTTCTCTTTCTCTTTACTTTGAAAGCGTCGGAAATCAGAGCCCGTTTTCTGTTCATATCTGAAACAGAAATAATACAGAAATACCGACTTTCATCCAGATGACCTTAGCAGACTCTGGGTATTATTTTTATTTAAAGCTAAGGTACCTTCTTACCCCAGATACGACCTACTAGATGTGTTTGTAAGAAGTAAGGTTTTCTCTAAAGATTAAAGTTAGCCAAGCTAACAATATTAGCGGCGCTAATTCAAGAGCAAACGTTTTTGCTAAGCTACCTAAAACCGTCACCATTTAATTATTGTATTGAGTGAAGGCCCATTCTCGCAATTTACCATGTTAAAGAACCTTACCGTTTTTCATAAATCCATCAAGTCAACCAAATTTAAAGCTTCCTTTATACACTATTATGTCGATTCTATGTGGGTAAAATGTCGCGGGTGCCACCCAGTGGATCAGTTTGGAATAACACCCGGAAATTACGTACAGTTTGTTTTGTAGCATGTAATGCTAGTTAGCAGTCCCGCTAATTTAAAATCACGTTAGCGACCTTTTCTGGACCCACAAGTTATAATAAATTACGTGTATTTTGTTCTCAGTAAGTGACAAAGTGACAGATGAGCTGTTTTGTTGTGTCCTTTTATTAAAAGGTAGGTTTGGATTTATTTACCCGTAATTTTAGTTGCTTCTAAGATGGTTATGTAATGAAATGAAAACCTTAAACAAAATGGTTAATACATTAAAAGTATGCATATGCAGGTGATACAGTGGCGGCAAACTTTAAAAAGCTAACGCTACATTTATATTACGCAAATTGCAACCTCATTTTAATCTATTACATTCGTTTGTATCATGTGTATTAATTCTACACACAGATTCAAATTCAAAAATACGTTATTTATCCCAAAGGGAAATTAAATTTTGTTGTAGCTCATATTATGCAGGTTTCTTCAAAGAGCCGTTGTAGATGCTGAGGGCAGGAAGGATCTCCTGTAGTGGTCTGTCTTACAGCAGATCTGAAGAAACCTCTGACTGAAGACAATCTGATGTTGTACAACAGTGTCATGAAGAGGATGCTCAGGGTTCTCCATAATGTTCTTCATTTTATGAAGAATCCTTCTTTCTACAATGATCTCCAGAGGTTCTAGATGAGTCCCCAGAACAGAGCCAGCCTTCTTTATTAGCTTGTTGAGCTTTTTCAAGTCCCTGGCTCTGATGCTGCTTCCCCAGCAGATGATGGTAGAAGAGATCACACTCTCCACAAAGTAGAAGATTTGCAGCATCTTACTGCAAACGCCAAATGGTCCTAAGCTTCCCCAAGAAGTACAGTCTGCTCACAGTTGCATCTCCACCCGTCTGTCGTCCAGGTGAACACCGAGGTATTTATACTCCTCCACCACCTCCACTTCCTCTCCCATGATGGAAATATTGTTTAACCTATTTTTGTTGGTCTTAAAATCTACAATCATCTCCTTTGTTTTATTCACGTTCAACATGAGATGATTGTTTCCACACCATGCCACAAAGCGGTCCACCAGCTCCCTGTACTCAGCGACTTGTCCATTTCTGATCCACCCCACAACTGCAGAATCATCCGAGTATTTCTGCAGATGACAGGAGTCTGTCTTGTACTGGAAGTCTGAGGTGTACAGAGTGGAAAGGAATGGTGAGAGTACAGTCCCCTGTGGTGCTCCTGTGCTGCTGACTACCTGGTTAGACACACCTTATGTCTGACAAACTGTGGTCTGTTTGTCAGGTAGTCTTTGATCCAGGAGATTGTTGAGGCCTCCACCTGAGTCTTTTGGAGTTTCTGACAAAGCAAATCGGATTGGATTATGTTAAATGCACTGGAGAAATCAAAGAACATCGTTTTGAGTAATTTCATATTTTAAGACCTTAAATTTAAGTATTTTGTATAATACTACAGGCATTTTGGGCATTTTGCATCATTGGGTTTATATGTTATTTATGGTCAGTCATGTAATGTAATTTTGGATCTTCCTTACTTGCATTTCTTGGATCCATTTAGTTTTAATTTAAGAACCATTTGAAAATCTAAAATAATTTTTTAAAAATGTTTTCAGATTAACTTTGTAATGCTTGTCGTTTATGTCTCAGATCAAGCTCTTTTCTGCAACAGGAATGGACCGGCACAGATCCCGCAGCCCCGTTACCAGCTCCCACGACCACTATGCACCAAACAAACGAGGAGATAACAGGAGAGCAAATCACTGTGACGGAGCACACTTCAGACGCACAAATCACCACTGGCAACAGTCCAGTGCAACTCCAGAGCAAACCCCACCCAGGTCCCAGACGTTATGCACAAGCAGGGAAGCGTATGAGAGAGCCTTTCCATTGTACAAGCAGCCTGTGGAAGTGGGCTGTTTCTCCCTGGACTCTCAGCGTAGGTTTTTCAGTGACAGCAGGCAGATGAGATACTACGTGGAACCTGACAGAAGTCCTAATTTTGATCTGAGCGATGGGTACAGGGAACGTTATGTGAAAAGGGACGAAAACGTAAAGGAAAAGCTGGACCACATTCTGCGGTGGATCGTAGCCAACAGGTCAAAGCTGAAATCAAAGCTGTCCCCAGACGCTTCATGGTGAGTTCATTGTACAGTTTTATAAAATAAAAGTAGAAAACTGTAGTATGAGAGTGAAATAGTCCAATTCTGGCTAATTTTAAGGTGAAAGAGGAATACATTCACTACAACATGCATTAATACAAGAGAAATTAATGCACTGTCACGCTTGCCCAAAAATGATCTACAATCCCATCCCTTCCTTTCGGAATAGCTTTAATTTGACCCACCTCTGCTCCTTTAAGCCCTCTAGACTTCGACTTTGTGACCTGGCGCGGCCACCTGACAAAGCTGCTCACTACGCCGTACGAGACCAGGGAGGGCTGGTTGCTGGCTGTGACCAGGTTTAACGGCACGCTCTACATCAGCGAGGTGGAGACCGAAGCTGCTCGCAGAGAACGAGAGAACCGCCCTGAGAGGAACCAGCAGATGATGTACTGGGGATACAAGTTTGAGCAGTACATGTGTGCAGGTAGGTGGCTGTTTGCTTTGTTTTTAATAAGAGAATAGCCTCCGTATAACATAGGCTCAGCTGGTTTATGGCAATGTGGATTTGTAATTACTTCAGTTTTTGGGTTTCATTTGTCATTTTCAGGAAAAGAAAACGACAGATGGTGCCACCAAGGTGACGCTATGTGAAATATTCATACATAAAAAATCTGCAAACGGTGTAAATATACATTTAAGCAATATTAGTTTGAAAGCATTAAGCTACAAAAAATATTTGCATAGTTTTTTTTTTGCTAAATTTAACAGGTTGCTTTAAAAAACTAATATAAATAATCACAGCTAGAAATACATCACAAAACTTAAGGTGGACAACTTAACTTAGCAACTAGTACAAAATATGATTGGGTATAACACGTATTTTCCAGAAAGACCTTCAGATTATTTTAAGGTTGGTTACATTTGCTACATTATGGAACTTTGAGGTGGCAAAAGTTGAGCAAAAGTGACAAAATAGTAAAAAGTGTCAGTTTCAGTACCTTTCCACCAGTATAAGATTTATGAACGGATCAACAGAACAAAAAAACTCAGGAGGAAAACAATGACAAAAATCCACAATTTATTCTAATATAGTGAGAGAAGAATTTCTCATATATTTTTTATGACGAAACAAATCATTTATTTTAAAGAGCTTAAACTAAATTTTCAACTGAATAAATCAACTTTATTTGTAAAACAGTTAAAATAACAGAGATGACTGAAGAGCTACACAAGAAATCCTCCAAAACAGGCAAACATTTGTGGAAACAGTCTGGAACTTACTTGTGTCCCTTCTACCCTTCTTCGACGCGTCTTTTATTCTGTTTTTTTACCCAGTTTTCACATTTAAAGCCTGACCACTGTAGACATATGTGCCATAAAGTCATGTTGAACTTTTGTGTTTTACGTTTTAAAATCAATCTAAAGCACTGGGAACAATTTAAAGTTGAGTCTGGAATTTTTGAAGAAAAATGTGTAGGACCACATGAACAGACTCTAAAGGGATCACCTTTGACCTCACCTGCAGATAAAACATACAGTGAGCCTGACCCCAGCGGAGTGGTCAACACCAACGAGGCCTTCTGCACCGTGGTCCAGACCCGACTCACAGATCACAAACTTCTGTTCTCTGGCGAGGTGGATTGTCGGGACAAAGATCCTGATGCTCCACCTCCTCCTGCCTGTTACGTGGAGCTGAAGACCTCTGCAGAGATCTGCACTCCCAAACAGCGCAGCAACTTCCACAGGTCAGGACCACGGTTGTAATTATCTCACCAGTAGTCTCTGCTTGATCTGTTTATATGGATCCCTATCATGCCTCCTATTATTTTGACGGGTGCATCAGGTTTAAACTGTTGAAGTGGTGGGCCCAGTCTTTTCTCCCTGGAGTCCCTCGGGTGGTTGCAGGTTTCAGGGATCATGATGGGATCGTTGTTTCTGTGGAGACTTTTCAAATCTCCAAGATTTCCCAGCTCATCAAGGTAGGAAAAGGTTTAAAACATTCATTCCTTTAAGATACCAAGACAGTGGTGGAGTTAAATCCAGCTGCAGATTTCAGTAATTGCAGTCTTGTCTTTTTTTCTTTCAGAATGAATATAACTGCTGGAAGCCAACAGTTTGCATGAACTTCTGCTGTGATATCCTGTCTTTTGTAAAGCGTGAAGCTACTGAAGACAATCCTAGGTGAGGTTAAATGAAAAGCAAGAATTTTCACAGTTATGGGGCAGAATAATGGACAGAAATGAAAGCTGATGTCTCATCTGTGTATACATCTAAAGTTTGATGAGTTTGGACGGGGATTAGCTCCTAAGAAGTTTTTTAAGTCACCGTCTAAAAAAATGCACTGCTGCCTTATATTGAAGGTAACCATGTTGTTTTGGATCAGTGAGACAGAATTGCCAGGTTGTTTGCTATTGCAAGGTTTCATTATGCCAACATCGCTCAGTCGAAACAAAAGCACAGCCTTGTTTTACCTTATTGTGTCAGTATGGTGTTTGAATATTACCACTCCTTTTTTCCAAAGTAGGAACATTAACAGGAAAGATGTAGTTACTTTATGCTGACTTACTGCATGCACTTTGTAATGAATCTTTCTTACATTATTTAAGGTGTTACTGATCTTTAATCTGTTTCAGAAAGTCGTTTCTAAAAGATAAAATTAGACGCTCTGGATTAAAATCTTCTTCTTACCCATTTGAAACTTTATTTTGAAGAACACCACAACCAGTAATGGATGGTTAAGTCTGATGTTTATAAAATATTTCCGTTTCAGTGTGGTGTACCTGTTTTCCTGGGAACCGCACAGGGATGTCACCTACTCAGTCCACCGGGACTCCCAGTATTCCTTCCTGCCCGACTGGTACATTAAGGAAATGACTTGTTCTGGAGAGTAACACCATCAGCTTTGATGTTAACAATGGGCATCCTCATTCAGGGTTCCTGTGCTGTCTGGAAAAGTAGGATTCAAGTATTTTCTAGATGTTGAAATTTAAAAACCTCCAGAGTTATTTCCTTTTCCACCGTCAGTAAGTTGTATTCTCTTAACTACCGTCTCTAATTTTTGCAATGACAGTTGTGGAAAATAACATTTTGTATTTATATTTCTGAAAATAGGTTTAAAAAAAAATCTGGATTTTGATATAAAAAGTGCATATGAACTCTGAACCCTGAGGTTTTCTGACAGAATACAAAAGTTCACCAAATGTCTCCAATCATTGCTTCATCATTTTCTGAGGACCTTTTTAATCAAAAACATTGTTCTTCGTTGCATGCATGGTGATTTAAAATAACAGTCTGTAATAAAAAAAAATGTTTCATAGATTTTATTGTTCCCTTATAACAGTAATCTTGAGTTAGAAAGCATCAGGTTAATTACGTGAAATAAAAAAAATGATATTAAATTGTAATGAAAAAAAATACATCAACTAATCAATAAATCATTATTTTAAAAGTATTTCATGTAAACCTATATTTAATATTTTTAAAAATAAATAAGACAATGACACTTAAAGTAATTGTCCAAATGTGTGTCCTTTTGCTTTGTTTTGATGAGTTCTCTGCATTTCTGTTAGGCTCTACTTCAGTACAAAGAAACGTCATGAAACAGCACAGCACATTGCTACAGTCAGCGGCAGCTCAAACTTTCAGTTACCAAATAAGAGCTGGAGAGAGAAAACACTGATACATTCAACCGCAGCACCAAGGAACCTTAAATAATGGAAGACAAAATGCTGAAACTTACAAAGATTAAGACAGGAAACAGTTTCCATAGTAAATCTTCCACTACGTCTTGAGGCACTTGTGTATTATTAACAGTGTAACTTATTGTACAATTAGCTCTGACCTCCATGTCTGTTATTATCAGTTTTAAATGCTTGCAGTTATTGTTAAAAAGGAAGTGATTTCTGTTATTTTTAATCTGGAAAAGTGCATTCGAATGATAATTTTCATAAAACCATCACAGAAATCACAGCTTTTTTATGACCGTGACATCCACACTCTGGCTACTATTTTTTTTCTAGTACTTTCTAAGCAGGGAAACATAAACGTGATCGTTTCACAGTGTAGAGCACAAGTTAGGAGAAGATCCAGTGCATTAAAATACAACTACAAGTATTTACTAGTCTCTAAAAGTACAGCAGACTCATGATATGGTGAGATTCATTTTAGGTCTTCCAATTTATCAGAAACAGCAAGACTGGCCCTTGTCAGATTACCCAGAATTTGTACTGGGTTATTACTAACTAGTAATAGTTTGTGCCTCTGTGTGATTTTTTTTTTTTTTGGTCCTTGAGGCAGGCTTGCAAACTGTATTAGATTTTCTTCCAAGCACAAAAAACATTTGCTTTAATTAGTTAATACTACATCGTACTATTAGAAAACAGTAATACAGCTGCTGTTTAAGAAGGCTCAAATGTGGAAGTAAAATAAAAAAAGTAATCTGTCTGCATAGATGGGAGCTGTTAGAAGCTCTGGTGGGTTTTAAACCCATCAGTGGTCTAGATAAATATTGTATACATTCCCAGAAATCAGTGGCCTTACTGGCATCAAGTCTAACTAATTACTTAAGACGATAAATTACTTCAAAGCGTTAATATAAATCAGCAGCAGGCACTGTGCTCTATTCAAGCAGAAGCTCTCAGTGCTTCGGCTTTTTGTTCAGGCCCATGACTCTGAAGGTGGCGGAGGTGATCTTCTCGTAAACTACAAACATGAGGGCGGCCGTCAGCACAGTCTGCAGCAGCTTGGCCTCCAAGCCTTTGTACAAACCAAGAAAGCCGTGCTTCCTGCAAGAACACAGACCTGTCAGTGGCCAGCAGCCCATTTTCATCACCAATCGCGTAACGGCAGCACTCACTTGATCCGGTCCATGAAGAGGAAAAAAATGTTGGAGATGCTCCCCATCAGGCCTCCTTTGCCGTCGCCTTTATACTGACCGAACTGATGAAGAGGAAAGCGGAGGTTACTGGAATCCAACAATTTTTTGAGAAGCGAAAATGAATTTAAGTAAGAAAAACATCTCATCCAGTGAGCATTTGTGAAAAGATATCAGGAACACCAGCTAATGTTACTTTCAGAATTCTACTGGAAAAAGAGAATAATTAAATGAAGTATTTACCCTCAGGATGGCCTGGATGGTTTGGAGGGGGTATGTGGCTGTGGTAGCGATGGCCTTGGCAATTGCTCCAATGAGAAAGATCTTTGCTGAGGATATCTGTGCCAGGAGATAAAGATGTAACAATTTTCCCAATAATTGCTCGACTGTGACAAAAGTGGAATTACAGAACAAAATGATACTGAAGCATTGCGTTTCAAATTAGATGTGAAAAATGCTGCAGCCTCCAGGTCATTCGGTGACTTCCATTTGTGTTGCTCTTCTCACCTTCCTGCCTCCCTTGCCTGCCTTCCTCTTCATGGCTTCATAAATCATGAACTGCACAGCCGGGTTGACCACGAGGATGAGAGAGGGCAGGGTGCCGTTCCACAGAGTTCCCACTCCCTCGTCGGCAATGATCTGCGAGAAAGCATCTACAAGGAGGAAAGCCAAGGTGTTGGGAGAACTCAAACTTACATAAAGAACAACATCTGACGTTTTTTAATTCAAATACAGAGAGTTGCACGCACTAAATATGCCTCTGTAATGGGTTTGGTGGAGGTCTTCATTTCTAAACCTCACCCCCTGCAGCTTCAGTCGGGTGTTGACTACCCACATGGGAGTGGTCAGGATCACATTCACCACACCTGCATGAACACACGATAGTCAGATAACACAATTCACAAAGAAACGTGGTGGCAACATCATACTGTGGACATGCTTTTCTTCACATAGTACAAATGTGGCAGGAGGGGAATAAAGTTGAACCTTTTGGCCTGCATGCAAAAGGCTTTCAGTGGAGGAAAGCTAACACATGATAAATCCCTGGGAAACATGGTAGTGGCAGCATCATGCTATGGGGTTGCTTTTTGTCAGCAAGTTGGAGGCTGGAGACTCTCTACTGGCAACAAAGTTCACAACCTTAAACGTGCAGCCAGAGTTACAATAAAATGGTTTAGATCAAACCATAATAGCCCAGCGAAGGTCTAAGGTCCAGATTCAACAGAGAATCTATGAAAAAACTTGAAAATAAATTGCCCTAGACATTCTCCATCTAATCTGAAAGATCCATGCATGGATTTTCCTCCATTTGGGGTATGAATACCATTTCAAGGCAATGTAAACTAAAGCTAACAGAAAAGTAAAAGAGTAAAACACAAATACTTTTTAATTTGCATTAAATATACGCAAAAACCTCAGCAATTTCCTTTAATACTGCAGCATGTTTGGTTGATTAAACTGAAAATGAGCATCACTTTAGCATGTTTACCTGCTACCATCCCCATCAGCAGGTCCTTCCCAGGTCTGGGCTTGCCTGGTCCAGATGCAGCCACCTTCTTCAGTGCATTGAAGGTGTAGAAGTAGACAAAGTTGGAGCAGCAAAGGCTGGAGATGACTGGAAACCAGCCTCTGTACAGAGCCAAACTGAAAGAAGTGGTGGAGAACTTTAGATGCAGAATTACGTACATCTCTGGAGAAACCACACTTGCTTCTACTGAAACTGCATTGTTTTACCACGAAAGTTCAGTGATGTAAGATCCAAAACAAATGAACTTACAAGCCCTCTTCTTTTGCAATTTCAGCCAAAATGACAGGAGTGGACTGAGACTTTCGTTTGTCATCCACTGAGAAGAGAGCATCAAAATATCAGGAGTCCTCTAAGCCAGAGGAATGTTACAAAGCAACAACTGTAGCCATATGTCAGCTGACTACTCCCAGCAGGTGAGCTCTGCTTGACCTTTCTAATTTGTAACAGATGCTCTACAAGCGAGGGGTGTTAAGTTTGTACCACAAAGATGTTCCTGGCATGAAACCTTTCTTATACTTTATGCACTGTCTCTAAATAGACCGAATGGATGGTAAGACAACAAATCCTTAAGCTGAAATCCTTCACATTTTATGTTGAAAGGATTTTAGCATATATTTACATGTTCAGACCTACAGTCACTGTAAAAAGGAAGTTAATTATGTTCATATTGAGGGTTTTACATATCAGGATATAGTAAAATTGATCTGGTCTTTACACAGTTCTAAATAAATCTAACTCTGAGGGTAAAAAAAAACAAAGAGAAGCATTTAGTCATTCATTAAACAAAATAGGTGCCCAAGTCCAGTCCTCGAGAGCTACTGTCCTGTAACTTTTAAATGCATGCCTTCTCCAACACACCTGAATGAAATGGCTAAATTCCCTCATCAGCATTTAGTCATTAAGGTCCCCAGAGGCCTGGTAAACACCCATTCATTTGATTCAGGTGTATTTTAGAAGGGATGCATCTAAAAGACTAAACCTGGAAACCCTTACACCACAGAATATGGCACAGGTAAGTTTACAAAGATGCATCTGAATGAATCTAGATTTCTGTAAACATTTTCGCTTGTCAGACGAGACAAACGTAGGGAGTTTTGCCTATAATGGACAGACATTAATAAACAAAACACAGCACATCTGCACAAACACGTCATACCAACTGTCAAGCATGGTGGTGGAGGGGTTATGATTTGGTCAGTCATTGAGATAACCATTAACGTCTCTGCAAACCAAAGTATGTTTAAATCAAATATAAGACTATAATGGCTGAAACTGGGTCATCAACAGGACAATGACCCAGAACACAGCAGCAAATCTGCAACAGGTTGACTGACAAGAAAAGAATCCTGGTGTTGCAATGGCCCAGTCAAAGCCCAGACCTCGACTTTCAGAGGGCTGTGCTCAGAAATATGTCTGTACACCTTCATGAACGGATGCAATGTTGCAAACAACAGTGAACCAAGGATCCTCCACAATAATGTGAGAGTCTGGTAAAGTCACGCAGAAAAGCACTACTGAGAGTTATTTCTGCTAAAGGTGGCTTTAACAAGCTATGGCGTGTCTACACATGGCTTTTCCATTTTGGCTTCATTTAGTTTAATGAAAAATGACACCGCAGAATATGTTTTGCATTATGGTATACCTGGGATTAGAATATTTCAAAAACCTGATAAATATTTTTTCTTTTTTGTTGAGTCCTGTTGGCAACAGGTAACTAATATCCAACATCACAACAACCCAAACTCACCCTGCAATCTGCTTTTAGCTGTATCCAAAGGGAAGAACACTGTCATGGCTGTCACACTCCCCTGGAAGATAAGACATTACAAAATCACCACCTGCACAGACATCCACCACTACAACACACCAACCCGCTCTGTCACTCCATATTTTTATTGAAATCATTCTGCTTCCTCCCACGAAGAAGTTAAATTTAAATATCAGGACGGCTCACCATTGCACCTGCCACCGCATGGACCAGCGTCTCGTAGGACAGGAGGCCGACAAAAGAGCCACCACTGTTGGACATCTCTGCTGGATTTTCCCGGTGAAACCTCAACAATTAAAAAGCCGGGGGAAGTAGCCAGGAAGAGACCCGGAGGAGGGCAGCTGGGAGTCGGCCAGACGGGTTCTGACGCGGTGGGAACAACTAGTTTTTACTGCTACTACTCCATGATGTTCCGAAGGGCGGAGATCAGGAACAGAAAGGAACGAAAACAGAAAAGAGACACTGAGTGTTGACAGATTCATCTTCAGGTTTATTCAGTAAATCACCAAAAGAGGCGTTGAGCCACCTGCTGGACAGGAGGATTATTACACCACTTGAAAAACTGTGGTCTGTTGGCTACAGTAAACAAGACGGAGGTTTTACCATGTTCTTAAATTAGAAAAAGATGAATGGATCGCACATTCCTCTAATTAAACATGGTGGTGGCACCACCATGCTGTGAGGATATTCTTTTCTTCACAGAGCAAACAGTGCTGCAAACGAGACTGAATTTGATTCTTCACGTATCATTGTCTGTTCATTTTTTAGAAATTTTGAAAATGAATGTGTTTTAGTAGAAAAACACCTAAATTTAGTCTTGTTTTACTGCTTAAATAAAACAGAGCAATACAAATGTATATTCTAACTGAGGAAAGGTGAGGACACCCCACCACCTCGCTAGTGCTATCCTCTGGTTGGAAAAGTATCAGTAAGATGCTTTTAGACATCAACCAGTCTCTGACATCAGTCTGAAGATGGTTTACCACATTCCTCACTTCCAGCTGTTATATGTTTGAAGGTTGTGTTCTTTTTTGCATGTTCAGCCTATTTGAAGTCATTCCACAGCGTCTCAATGAAATCAATATGTGGGCTTTGATTTAGCCCAGTACTTTCCATTCCTTGTTTTAGCCAGTCCTATGTGGATTTACTGGTATATTTTCTCACATTTCCTTAAGCATAATCAGACACATAATACAATCGTGGATTGCATAGTGGAGTATCCCCAAACCATGACACTTCCAGCTCCATGCTTCATATTTCGGATGAAATTTCCTGAAATGCTGCATTTGATTTATGTCAAAATATCCTTTTTACTGGTGTCCAAATAATTCAGTTTTAGTCTCAGCTGTTTAAGGACATTATATCAGGAGTCCTGGTATTTTTCTTATGTTATGTTTTCTTAGTCTGGCCTTAATGTCTTTCTTAGAGAGCAAAGGTTTCCTCTTCACACACCTCTCATGAATGTTAAACATACGCAGTCTCTTTCTGATTGCACAGGCACTTTCATAGCAACAATATAGATCCTGATGCGGCTCTTGTGATGGAATTTTAGGCTTTTTGGAGACTTCTTTCTGGCAGTCTGCTCCTGGGATGAACTTATTTGGATGATCCCTCCTCCACCTGTTGGCAATCGTTTTGAATGTCCCTTTCTTAAAGACTAGTTTTTGTCTAGTGAAATATCTGATTTCAAATTCTTAAAACTCATAAACTGGTTAAATCTACCTTCTGAAGGCTTCGGGCAGATCGTTTAAACTTATCTTGTAGTTCACTCTCCCCAACAGTCTCAAGCAGACTGAGATAAATGTCTAAAGGTTTAAGCAGGGCAAACCTCCTTCAGAATGCCTAGTGACAGTGTTGTAATCATGTGCATGGAAAGCATATTCATTCTACCCTATACCCTATAAACAGAATCGTAATGCCTTTTACAAAATGTTTAAAAAAGTGTTTTTTATTTATCTACATAATACTTGAATTTCTCAATATTGTTAAAATTCATATTAAACATCAAGATGTCCATATTATATAGATTACAAATTAGTTAGCTTGACAGAGATTTTGTATTAATCTTTTAAAATAAGATTTCAGAAAGTTCTGTTAATTATTTAGGATTTGTTGAACAAAAATTTAATTCAATTTAGTAATGTACAGAAGGACCATAAAGGAATTGAGAATGCTCTGATATTGTGCTCAAGGTCTTGAGAAATCTTTGTGAGCTCTGGGTAAGACACAATGATAAGTGGAGCAGGAAGTGATGTAGCTGACAGCAGGGAGCTGGACTTTGCTTTTGTTTTATTGCTCAGCAGCTCACACACCCAGTGATCACTTTGTGTGCTCGGGTCCACAGTCGCCATCACTCATTTGACACGAGTGAAGGGCAAAAACAAGAGAAATACCAGGATTCTGAAAAGTTTTCAAAGATGTCTCGGTACCACAAGGCAGCGACTGATGGCAACGTAGACCTGTTGAAGGAGGCCACAAGGAAGCACCTGAACACTGCTGATGACGATGGCATGACTCCCACCCTGCTGGCTGCTTTTCACGGACACGTCGATGCTCTTCAGCTCATATGCAGCAGAGAGTAAGCTTGATGAACTTCTCTATTTCAAATGGCTTATATAGACAAAGTCCTTCACTTGACATGTTTAAAACCTCACATATCAAATGTTTTTAGTTTTCACTAAAGCTGTAAATCGCTCCTATAGAGCAAAGGTTAACTACCGGAAAGCTAATTTTATTGAAATATAGGATTTCTTATGACTTTTTTTTGCAAGAACAATTATCACTCACCTCATTGCCATGAAGAGAAACCTAATTTTGCCCACTGGACTCCTCTCTCTCATGAGCTGACCTAAAAGATTAGTCATCCAAATTCATGCTTTAAAACAATAAAGCCCTTCATCTGTCCATGAACCCCTTCCACCCCCACCGCCTCCCACTGTCAGCTCAACAAAAGATGGAAAAAACTTGTGAAACTCAGAGAAGATATGTTTGAGATATTTTGATGGACGCAACTTGCATACAATAGAAAATGTGGTCAAATCCTTTTATTTTGATCATCACAGCAAGAGCTGGAATTAGTGATATGATGATGAAGAAAGGGTTTCCTCACGTTTTTATTAATGTGACAAAGTATTTAAGAACTCAAATTCCTAATAACTTATCAACTACTTTCAACCTTACTCAGTTTTTAGAATTTTTTTTTAGTAACACATTACTTAACAATTTTAGATTTCTCTTTGTTTGTGTTCCTGGCAAGAAGGGTGGTAAGCAACAGAAAGCAAACAGCCTTACAGAAACTAGAAACAGAGATATGGGCAGGTTGTGTATCATTTCATGGAACCAGCAGCACACATTTATAGCTCCCCTCCAGTTGTTGTAATAAAACTTTATTGGCTGACAAGGTACACACTGGACGTTGCCATAGCTCTTCCTCAGAAACAGTCAAACCTGTCACATCCAGCAATGTAAAAACGGTCAAACTCCTAATCCCTAATCTGTTCCCCAGATCTTTTGTATCTGATCAGCTCAAAAACATTAAATTTGAACCAACATTTAGGGCCATAAATCTACAGTTTTTTTTTTGTCTGGGTATTTCTAAACATTTTAAAATAACAAAATGCTGGTGATTTCCAACCTTTTGAGTTCAATAGGTACAATTACGTTATTTTAATATTTTTATATTGATAACTGTACAGCAAAACCATATAGGTAGGAATCAAAGCTGAAAAATACCATATACAGTGCCTTCAAATATTCATACTTCTTTTAAGCTTCCACATTCTGTCATGTTACAACCACAATTTTAAATGTACTTTTAATGCCTCCTTTACCCTGACAACTCTAAATCAAAATCCAGTGCAAATACTTTTAGGTTTAACAAAATTTCCACATTTAAAACCCACAATTCAGATTTTTTTTCCCCCTTTGTGTACCACAGAGGAGATCCTAACAAGAGTGACATCTGGGGAAATACTCCGCTACACCACGCAGCTGCTAATGGCCACATGCACATCATCAGCTTTCTGGTTAACTTTGGAGCCAACCTTTTTGCCCTGGACAATGATTTCCACACAGCTATGGATGTTGCTGCTTCTCGTGGCCACATGGAGTGTGTGCGCTTCCTAGATGACGCTGCCTCACAGCAAACCAACCAAAACCCAAAAAAGGTTGCCAACATCAAGAAGGAGGCCCAGAAAGAGGCAGAGAGACGAGTGAAACTCTGTGAGAAGGTGAAGAAGAAGCACCAAGACAAGATGGATAGAATGCACCGCGGAGGAAGCATGAATGGGTCGGTTTCAGAGGCGAGTATGGGGTCAGCGTTCTCAGATGGCGGCACTATGAGCGGTGTCAATGAACAATTCTCCAAGCTTATTGCCGCAGACAAATCCGGCTCTCTTACAGCTAGGGTTAAAGGCACTATCCAGAAGATGGGGAAGAAAGAGAAAGGTACATTGCAGAGGCCAGGGTCAGATGGGAATGTTATCTTCCGTAAACAGGAGAATGAATCCTCTGATAAACCAGAGTTTCTAGATGTCTTTGACGAACAAGATGAGAGTGACTTGGTCAGTGGAGAGATGGAGGGATATGAAGATGACGACACCAGAAACGAGCCAAGCCAAGTCAAACAATCCATCTTTAACCGACCTGGCTTTGGAGGCCTGATTTTCATGAAGAAGATGAACATGGAGGCAGAGGATGTACTTCCCATTGGAAATAATGAAAATCTTGGCTACCTCGTTGAGAACCAGTTGTATGAGGCAGATGAAGATGCCGCCGGCTTTGGGGAGGCAGGTGATGGTGACCTTCCTTGGGATCAAGAAGATCTGGGACTGGATGATGATGAGGATGGGGAAAACTCTCCTTTGGAGGTTTTCTTGTCTGCCATCTCCTTGCCAGAATTTGCCCCCTCTTTCAAAAGAGAGCACTTGGACTTGGAAGCACTCTTGCTTTGCTCTGATGATGACCTTAAAGGCATTCGCATCCAGTTAGGACCCAGGAAGAAGATCTTGGAAGCTGTCGCTCGCAGAACAAAGGCAATGGATAACCCTGGCACCATTAAGGACAGCAGCTTGTGATCTACACATCCACCACATTCAAATCCTTTTGTTGTCGAGTAAAATTAAGTCTGCACATTTTGTTGAGTTTGATTTTCTGTACTGCACAAAGGTGATTCTGCACTCTCTTCCCATGAACACTTTTCACGTTTTAAAAGCAATGTAAAGCATTGTACAGTCATTTATACATAATACCCAGTGTGTATTTTAGTTAAATTCTCTATAAATAGTAAATGGATTGGTAATCGCCTTGTTCTATTTTCGATAAGTCAGCATTAAGTTTATTGAGACTGATCTAACAGATACATAAATGAGCTGTTATATCTCATAATTTTCAGGGGTTGAGTTTGAATGTTTGAGGCGCACTCAATCATACTTCCTTTAACCATTTTTGACCATTTTACCAATAAACAAGACGTGTATGCAAATAATCTGTTTCTTTGTTATATTTATGTTTAACATGCATTTAAATCTTGACCAAGAAAGGACTAAAGGTTTAGTTTGACTGGTTTTAAAGTACCTGGACCCAAGAGCCCAAACCAAGCTACGATAAATGGAAGCGCATCATACATTTTAAAGGTTTGATTGAAATGTCAAACTATAGTAACTGTAATGAAAAAGGTATAAAAATATAGCTTTTATTTAAACTCTAGATAAAAAAAACGTCTTTTGGCACATTCTATTAAAAATTGCAAAAAAACGTTTCTAGCACAATTCAACTTAAAAACAATCAAATTTATTAGAGAGAGAAAATATAAAAAGGTTTAATAACTGTCTTTCATAAATGTTCACATACCTGAACTAATATTTATTTGAAACACTTTGGATTTAGTTTCAACCATGACATTTGCTCTGTCACTCTGTTTTGCCAAAGCTAGAGTTATGAAAGATATTTCAAAGGATTAAAAATTATCTTGTTGTTCAAAGGTATCAGTTAGAAGGTTACAGAAACTCCACAGAGTTATATTTAAACCATGGTACAGTGAAGGGACTTCGTAGTAATTGAAGATAATATGGGGCAACTGGGACATTACAAAAACTTTTTTCCTAAACTAGTGAAAAGATGTAACTCAAACTGGTCAGTGAATGTGCTGCACTGAATGTGCTGCAAGAATTTCAAAGAAACCACTGATTGTGTTTTGGTGTTTTCCATTTTTCTGGACTGAGAAGGGGTAAAAGTAGGTTTTGACTTCAATCCTTCATCTGTCTGTTAGAAAACTGAAGATGAAGAGGGATCTTAATTCTCCGCATAACAGTTGGCCCAAGTATAAACTCAGATTAATAAAAGAATACTTCTTGAAAGGAAAATTAAATTTTGGTTATGGCCAGAGTCCAGAACTAAATTTGACAAAAAATCTGCTGGGTCTCCTGAATGGGGCTAAGGACAAGAGTCCTTCCAGTCTTATAGATTTTAAGAGCTTTTTGCAAGACAAAGTAGCAAACATTTGCTAACATAGAAATCACTTTGTATTTAAGACAAGGGTAGCAGAGATAACTGAATGACAACAATGAATTACAATTTTGTTGAACAAATTTCGTTAAAAGGCATAACACTAAACAGGAAGTACTTAAAGGAGAATGATCTTGAGCGTGTAAAGACCCCTCGAACTATGATTGGTGGTTAGTTTCTGTTTAACTCGGTGATTGGTTGTTACTGTGACAAGGTAGCCGGAAATGTAACCTCAGCTGATCCAATCACCGAGCGTCTTGGAGTTTATAGTGTAGATGGGCGAGGCTTCAATTAAGAGGCGTAGCTGAAACTGGTTTGCCTTGTATGTGGGAGAGTTGTCCTTCTGTTTCTGTCACGACTATGTTTTTAAGGTATTTTGTGTGAATATTTCAATCCCCCAGTGTTTAATATTGTAGGTATTTTCATGTCATGCGTGGTCCCGAGCTTTGGGCGGGGGTTCGGTTCGGTCTAAAGTGGCTTCTTTTTGCTTGTGAAGCTGAGCTAAGCCTTATTAGTGAGATGTTCTCAGGGCTTCTCTGCGTCCAACGTACAAATTTCTCTTGATTTAAAACTAGTTTGTACTAACTTTAAGAATGATACTTTAATAGTTCGTTTATAAGCATGTTTTAAGTTGTAGCTTAAGTCAAACAACTATATTTTACCTCAGGAGTGCCTAGCACAGTCACTTATGGCTGAAGTATTACCCGTCGGCGCTCCCTTGCTCTTGTCGTCCGTCATGAACGCCATCTTCCAGGCTCAGGAGGACGCAGGCACCGCAGCGGCTGCTGTTGGTTCTCCCGTGGACCCTCAGTGCGGGGAGGACTACCTGTTTGTGGAAACCACGCATCCAAACACAGTCCTGCGGGGCCTGAACAGCATGCGGCTCAACAAAGCCTTCTGTGATGTGACTCTGTGCTGTGGAGGACAGGAGTTCCCCTGTCATCGCATTGTACTTGCATCCTTTAGCTCATACTTCCAGGTAAACATCTCAGTTTCACTGATTACACGTTATGTCCTAGAAGAGCTTGGGGTCTATGTTTTATTGTTCTCCCTCTCTGCAGGCAATGTTTTCAGCTGACCTGCTGGAGTCCAAGCAGGAACGTGTTGCCATTAATGGAGTTGAGCCCCAGATGATTGGCAAGCTGGTGACCTACGCCTACACATCAGAGGTCTTCATCACTAAGGCAAACGTACAAGTGAGTGATTCCCTCTCTTTTGTAGCCTTTTTTCAAAGAGAAGTGCTGCTGAGACTGCTTTGCTTCTGTAGGCGCTGCTGGCAGCGGCCAATTTGTTGGATGTGATGGCTGTTCGAGAGGCTTGCTGTCGCTTCATGGAGCGTCAGATGGATGAGACAAACTGTGTGGGAATTCACTGCTTTGCCGAGGCCCACTCCTGCAAGGTGCTGGAGAAACGCAGTATGGAGTACATTTTGGAGAACTTCAGCACTGTTTCTCAACAGGTAGTGGTTTTGCATTTAGTTTAATAGACTTCCATATAAGGGATATGTAGTGGGGAAAAGTTGGATTTATTTTGCATCAAGTTTCAGTGATGTACAATTTGGCAAATTTATCCTCAATTGGCTTTGAAAGGGGATTTCAAATCAAATATTGATTTAATATGGTTTTTTTTTAGTTTGTAGGCATTATAGCCTTGGAAAGAAAATCGGAACGTGGTCAAGCTTCAAAGAGAGCCTGAAATCTGTGTCACCCGTTAAAAGCCTAATTGGTAGTTCCCAGTATTTATTTTTTTATCTTAAGCATAAAGGAACAGATTACATAAAATCCCAGCAATTTAGACACCACGGTATCCTTTGGCTCCTAAACGTTTCATGTCAACAGTCCACCAAAGGCTATCTGAATTTCCTTCGACTCATCTGCCTATCTTATAGTTTTTACAGGTGCATCTGCACAAATTGGAATATCATCAAGAAAATGATTTGTTTCAGTTATTCAAATTAAAACCCTGAAACTCTTCAGTATACACAGAGCAATTGTGGGGTTAAATGCTTTTAGCAATATGTACTAATAACAGAGTGTTTCCCATAGACCTCTAATTTTTCTAGGTGGAACTCCATCTTTGACGGTCGTTCTATCAGCTGTATTGAACGTCATTGTACCTCCACCTGTCCTGTGACCAAAAGTGATCCAATAATAGATGTTTTTAAAGAAATGTTGCCAGTCTGCGTAGTGTCATTCAATCAGCTATGAAAACAGTGGTCAGTATTTCTTAAAGGCAATGTACCAAAAAAAAAGTGCACAATATTGTCATTTGACAGTTCATCTGTGAAAGGAATTCACCTATCTAAATCAGTCAAACAAAATCTGCTGATCTCAATGCTCCTTGTCGTTCTCTCTCCAGGAAGAGTTCCTCTCCCTCTGTGTGGACAAACTTACGGAAATCATCTCCAGCGACCTTCTCGATGTGCCTAAAGAGGAGATGGTGTTTGAGGCCGTCATGCTGTGGTTGAATAAATGTCCCTCTCGCAAGCAGGGCTTTGAAAAGGTATTGGTGGCGTTTGTGTTGTGTGTCTCAGGCATACATTGGTGAGGTCGCACCTGTTTTCTTTTGCTTTGTCATGGACAAAATGAAGAGTTCTTAGGAGAATACGTGTTTTTCTTCTTTTTTTTTTTTTTTGGCTAGCATTAAGCTATCGTGAAAGAAAACTATTCTTTTAGTTGCAAAGACATCCATATGCAAATGATTATTTGCCATCATTGGAACCTTACCCAGAGTTTTCCCTTTCACAAATGTAAAAGGATGCTAACTGTCCAAGCTTATTTGTCATTATTTTTATTTTTTTACTATAATAAATCCGTTTTTGAGTTCTGCCGTTTTGTAGAAATGTGGTGGTAAAGGGTAAAATGAACATTTAAAGTAAAAACCCTTTATCTATTCTTTAATTAAGGATGTCCCTGCTTCCATTTGTTCCTCAAAGGTGCTCGAGCACATCCGCCTGCCTCTCATCAGCCCTTACTACCTCCATGACCTAGTTGAGTCTTTAGATGTGGTGAAGGAGAACCAGGTTTGTCAGAAGCTCATCTCTGAGGCCAAGGATTACCTGCTGCTGAAGGATCGCCGTGGAGAGCTCTACAGCTCCAGAGCAAGACCTCGTAGATCCACAGGTACAGGCAGTCTCATCTATAACTAAGGCCTCTGGAGAAATTAAATCTATCTGTGTAAAGTCAACTTTGCCAGAAAATATTTGAAAGTATGTTGCCTGGAATTTACCTCCGTTCATCTAATCCAGTCTGACTAGCTTTACTGCTGAAGAAAAGTATCCTGAGAGTATAATGTCACCTCCATCATGTCTTACTGCAGGGCTGGTGTGGTCCGGGTGATGTCCAGTTTTAGTTTTACGTCACACAAAGCATTTTGTGTTTCATGGCCAAAAAAGTAAAGATTGTTCCCTTCAGATGAGAGCACCTTCTTCTACGTCTATGCTGTGTCTCCTACATGGCTTGTGGCAATTTGCAAATGGGACGTCTTCTGACCTCCTCTCAACAATTGCTTCCTGCCTTCAAAGTTTCCATAAAAGCCATATTTGTGGATAATATTAATATTAGTCCTGTTGACATATTCTCCCACTCAAAGTTAGGGATCTTAGCAGCTGCCACAGAGTTACCATTGGCCTACTGGCTGTTTCCGTGGTTATTGCTCTCCTTCCCTTGTTGGTCAGTTTAGGTTGACAGCCATATCTTGGTAGGTTTTGCTATTACTCTTTTCCAATAATGTTAGGTGGATGCAAAACGTTCCGATTTGGTTTAATGGTGTAAAGTGGTCCCTAAAGACAGGAGTTCGGAACCACAACCAAATGAGCTATTAAAGGAATTTTTTCTTTTTAAGTTTCCTCACTAGTAGGAAGTTGATCCAATAAAGGTCAGGGCCTGGACTCTCAGAGCGCTCCCAGTTTGGCCTAAAAACTCCTGCAAAGGAGTCTCAGTTTTAGAGTGATTCAGTTTGTTGCTGAGAGTGACTCTGAGCGAGGAGACCACTGAAATTCCTATCTTAGTGAGGAGGTGTGGTTGACCTCGTTACTAGGTGTGATGCTGTTTTCTAAGAGCTGTGATTGGTTGTCACACGAGACAAAAAATATAAAAAAACAAATGCGCTCCTTGTAATGAATAGAAGGAAATTAACCATTATAGAATTTAAACTGGAGTAAGAAATGTGTAACTCATGATGATGAAACTTGGCAAAATTAAATCAATTGTCACACAGCATCCAATGTGGAGAGAAAAAAAGGTGGCGAAAACCCAACTGGACAGAGTAGCAGAGGCTGCTGTTGGCACAGATGGCAGAGAAGAGTGTTCAAAGGTAGATTTCGTCCCGGGATCACAAAGAGGGAGAGAGGCAGACTTGGCAGTATGTTGCTAAGCAGATCGATGTGTCGTTGCCTCTGCTTTCACGCACCAGCCAAGAATGTGAGCAGCCCTGGTACCTGCTGCATTCAATTGGAATTTGTGTGTGTGTGATTAATTTTGGGTCTTTTTTTGTAAAACAAAAATGTCATTGTTGTTGCTATTATTTAGTTATCCTTCCTTACTAGCAGTTCCTGCACCTTAACCTTGTTGTGCTGCTGAAACTATTTAATTTTCCCCTTAGGCGGATGATAAGATAAACCTTATCTCTATATTAATAATTGTGTGATTGTTAGAGATGTTTATGTGCGTATTTACTCGACTGTTTAGTGGGTGCACCCTGCATGATAGAGCCGGTAGCGTCTGATTAATTCACTGTTATATATAATATCTCTCCATTCTCTCTGTCAGTTCGCCATCTTCTCTACTTAAGACACTCACTAAAAGGCTCGCTAAAAGTCCTCCTCACTACTCTTCACATTTTTTTACTTTATGAGCTCTCTTAAGACCTATGGTGCTTTGTGAAGAACTTTTATCTTACCGAGGTAAAGATAAAAATTTGTTGGAATTACGTCACCGGTTTTAGGAATCTTTGTGAATATGTACCCTGGGAATCTGACATCTTGTTCTCAGTTTAGTTGCACTGTAACTTTAGTTAATAGCATGCACAGATGTTTTATGTTCAACCAAGAATTAAAAACAAAACATACCCTGGAAATTAGTCTTTGGAATGAAAGCCGTTAGATAAAAGTCAGTCATTGAAGTGATAACCGCTGAACTCAAGTGTTTTAAAGATCTGTGTGTTAAAGATCTGAACATATCCTAAAGCCACATGGCCCCAGCTTACTTCTCTCGTATTTGTTGCTGTGTCAACAGGAACTGTTGAAGTGATCGTGACTGTTGGTGGAGAGGACGACAAGGTGGTGTTGCGCAGCGTCGAGAGTTTTGATCCCGTAACAAACCACTGGAAGAACCTGGCGTGCCTGCCCTTCGCCGTCAGCAAACATGGTCTAGTCGTCTCAGGTGAGGTTCAAACTCCTTCATCATTTCCTAAATAAACTGCTCCACTGAATCCTCTCCAGCATTGTTTGTTTTCATTTTCCTCTTCCATCCATATATAGACTCAACTCTATATTTGGTGGGGGGAGAGTTTCCTGATGGCTCAGCAAGCAGAGAGATGTGGCGCTATGATCCTTGCTTCGACTCCTGGATGGAGATGGCTCCCATGAATGTAGCTCGCTCGGAGTTGGGTAGGAAAGCCTCGAATCATTATTTTCTGCCATGTACTGACAACTTACCCCATCGGTTTCAATTTTGATGCATTTGTCACAGCATAATTTATTCCACCAAAGGAAATCAACAAACTGCAACTTAAAGAGCAAATTTCAAATAAGTAGGTGGTGTTGGGGGCAACCTTCCTTATGACATAGGATTACCCTCGGGACTTGGAAGGAGGACTTTCCAGGCAAAACAATCAGATTTAATAATTTGCACTATATGGAAGTCATTTTTTGACCTGTAACATGTCAAAGAAATGATCCTTAAAGATGGATGTATTAAATTAACCTAACATAAACTGGGAAAATTATTAAAGGAGGGATCTGACCTTTTAAAATTATTTTATATTTGGGAAGGAAGTTTGAACAATTGTGATTGAAAATCATAACTGGTGAAACCTGGGAAACTTTCACAACACAACTGTTGCGACTGTTTTCGGACTATTTTTCAATTTTTTATTTTTTTTGCCTGTTGTAGTAACACGTACAAGCTAATAGGATCATAGATTGCTTCAGTCAGTCAGGTTTGAGTTCAGAAATATTATGAGATATGAACATGTAGTCGGATGACTTGCCTTAATACTAGAGTTTACTGGAATCGGTACATGTAAGAGTGGTTCTGTGAACTTTCCGTATTTTTATTACATTTACGGAGTTGAAATCTTTAACCCTTTCATACTGGACAGTTGGTGCACATCTGGACAGAAGTGTGTCTGCCTGTCCTATTGTGGATCAATTCCTGACGGAACACCAACATTGTGTGGACATTTTGCCTGGTCCACACAAGTGGAAATGGGTTATGTGGGTTACTGGTTAGATTTAGGACTAAGGTATAAATTGAATTTAGGTTAGGTTCAGGGTTGGGCTATAGCAATGAATGGAAGTCAATGCAAGGTCCCTGTATAGATTGGGAAGATACAGTGTGTGTGTGTGTGTGTGTGTGTGTGTGTGTGTTAGACATTGTTTAAAGGTGTATTCACACTTGCCACTTTTGGTCCGCTTTAAATGGACCAGAGTTCGTTTCCCCCCCTGGTCCGGACCAAACAACCGGACCGAGACCCACTTTTTGAGGTGGTCTCGGTCCGCTTCGAAACGGACTCTGGTGCGGTTCGCTTATGGTCTGAATAAAAACCGGCCCCGATCCAAACCAACTACAAAAAGCGTACGTCTCTTTGGACATAAAAAGCCACCGTAGCCGGTAGCAAAGGTGTGTGTTGTAAGGTAATCATACCTGATAAGCTGTGTGTTGCTTAGCAACGCTACTGGCTTGTTGTGGGACAAGACACGTAGAGAACGTCGGCGTTCAGCACGCATTCTCTGACGGGGTTCCAAAATTATAAATGGAATGTCTCAAAGTCTGTGTTGAATGAGCTGCTCTTCACTCTCACAATAATATTGCAGCTGTAATAACGGCATAAATATCCAGAACAGAGGTGCTGCACGCAGCACGTCTACAGCCGTTTTCCTCAATTTCCGGGTCGGTGCTCTGTCCCGCCCCCATCATTTCTGTCCAATGGGAACAATGATCGTCACCCGCGTGGGTTTGTTTACAAGTAATAGTTCACTTGCAAAAAGTACAATGTGAAAACAAACGGCACCAAATGAAAAAAATAAAGTTCGCTTTTGGTCCGGACCAAACAAGCGGACCAAAGGACTTTCCTGGTGTGAACACACCCTTAGCTTACGAAAGCAACACCACAAGCATTGTCTTCCATAATCACTGCTAAAAGTGCTTCTAGGTAGTTGGTGCAAAGAAAATGGCTGCAACCTGGTGGCATAAGGCTAGCTCAGTGTTGAAGTGGACACTTGTGTAGGATGAAATAATCTATTAAACCATGTTGTCTGTGTGGTGCAGCAAAAATAAAAGGCCATTAACTGAAGAAACCTGTTTCAGGTCTGGTCATGCTGGATGGCTTTGTTTATGCAGTCGGAGGGTGGGAAGGCCGAGGTCGTCTGGACTCGGTGGAGTGCTACAATCCCCACACCAACTCCTGGCAGTTCACGCCGTCTGTAAAGATGGCCGTTACAAGTCCTGCAGTGGTGGCCCTGGATGGTCTGCTCTATGTTACTGGTAAGGAACAAGCATGTGGTTCTTAACAAATATTCAACTTTAAGAAATATGTATATTTTTAAAAATGTTCTGTTGCTGCTGGTAGGAGGCGCAGTTCTTGAGGATGGAGATGGCACCGACCTTGCGCAGGTTTACAACCCAAAAACCGCAGTGTGGACAGAAGTCGCCCCCATGCAGATTGCACGCTCAGGTTCAGCTGCTTGCACGCTCAAAGGGAAGATCTACGTAATAGGTAACAAACTCATTCCTATTTCTTTGTGATTTTCATGCCAGGTTGAAGTCATTTCTGATGAGCTGATTGCTTTTCAGGTGGATGGCATGCTTCAACCGAGAACACGGATAAAGTTGAGTGTTTCAACCCAAAGACTAACCAGTGGACTATGTGCGCTCCCATGAAGGAGCGGCGCTACCGGCCAGGGGCTGCAGTAGTGGATGGAAAGATTTATGTCTTAGGGGGTGAAGAGGGTTGGGACAGGTGAGCCATTTTTTTTTCTTGTGGGTTCTGTGCTTTAATCACAATTCTTGGAAACTACAGATTAAATACCTCTGAGGCTTTATGTAATGCTGATAATTCTTCGTACAGATATCATGACACTATTGAGAGGTACTGTGAAGAAACCGACACCTGGGAGATTGTTGGGGAGATGCCCACCAGCCGCAGCTGGCTCAGCTGTGCGTCTCTCCAGCTGAGGAAGAATGTCCACATAAGCAGCCGTCCTGGCACTCCGTGCGAAAACTGAAGCATGATATTGAGGGGAAACCCTTCTGTGGTTTTTAATAATTTGCATTCTTCATGTCAGCAGTGCACCATCATGCTTAGAGGTGTTGAGGCTGCTCGACCGAGGAGGCTGGAGGAGTGGGCAAAACGGAGCTTGAGTTTTCCTTTGGGTTCTAGTCAATGCCTTATGGAGTTAGTCCAGGAAAGTTGGGTTACTCCAGGATATTTTTTTCTTACAGGATCTCAAGTTACTGTAACCTGCAGTCTAGTCAGCAGTTGGAACTCGTGTTCTGTTCAATGTTAATGTATTTAAGTTACCTTTTTAATGTTTGGGCTCCTCAAACTGAAGATGTTCCTGGCTAACATACTGTATTTTTCTATTGTAATGTATTTTGGAGATGACTGGTCTGAAGATGTTGAGGTTCAATGGAATATATTATGAATATTTTTAAAGGTTGCCTGCGGAGGAAACAAAACCTGTGAGCAGTCTTTTGTAATTGAACTTTGTACGTTCAGAATGTTTGTCTTCTCGACCTGTGATATGTAAAAAATATTTTTGTAATGTTTCTTGTGTTTCTAATGTTTTGTAATGAGTTCTTTATGTTGGTGAATGTATTTAGAGTTCATTTACAGTGAATAAAAAGCTTTACTATAGATTTCCGGGGGTTCTTTCTTGTTTGCATTGGATTCTGAATATATCACCAATTAAAAGTTTTAGGACTTCATTGAGCAAACTAGTAAAAAAAGACCATGGCAACTTAAATTCTTTTTTTTTTTTTTTTTTTTAACTAGACATTGTTTTCCCCACCCCCAAGATATTTTACAATTTTTTGCAAAATAATCGTAGGGGCCTTGGAAAGGCATAGAAATGACATGACTTTTCAATTGGTTGCACTGGATTTTGTTCAAGACTCTCGGAGTAAATGAGATTGAATGCAATGGCTCAACAGTTTTCACATTTATGTTTAGGGAAATGTTGAGAAGCATGCACAATACTCCTTCCACTGAACAATTGCTCACTACTTTGTATTGGTCTGTCACAGGAAATCTCAATATTCACAGATGTTTGTGGTTATAATCGAAGAAAATATGGAAAAGTTCAGGAGGTATGAATACTTAAATTGGCCCGCTGCATGAGTCACCTTGGCTGCTGCTTAGGTCCCACAGTTCAGCAGGGGGTGCCCCCAGGAGTGCCTTTCATATAGAGAATATAGCAAATACTTTTTTTTTTCAAATCTATTACAACTCTGACCAATATTAAAATAACATTTTTGAATAGTGATCGTAATAAAAGGTTAAAAAGAACTAAATGTATAATCTATAATTATTGGGCAAGCAAATTTAGTCTTTCGTCCCAGACAATCTTAGGGAAGATCTAAAATGTTTTGGGTTTTTTTTGGTGCTCAACATTTGACAGCAAATATAAAATCTTTTTGGTTAAGGGCAAAAAGGTAGATTTAGTTTTATTTTTTGTTTTCTTGCTAACAATTCTTTTTTTGTTTTACCCAAATAAGTACTCCAATACTAAACGAAACCATTTTAAAATTAACACATGTTACAGTAAAGGTGAATAAATTAATTTAAAAAGACAAATGCAGTTTTAATATGTAGTTTTGATTAGAATTTTTAATTAAAGGGACTTTTTTTGGGCCAATGATCAAAGTCTAGTTTCTGGTTAGGCGTTTCCTTCATAAATTTCAGCGAAGTTGAGGACTTAATTTACCAAACAAATGAATCTAAGCGCTCCTAACTGTATACATATTGGTGATTGGGTGTTGTCATCAGAAACCAGATTGACTAATAAAATAAGTCTATCAGTGAATGCAATTTTAAAACAAAATATGACATCATGTTTTTGTTTCGATTCGAATCTGTTTTAAGAATTGGACTTTCTCATCAGAAACCAGAGATGAAGTACTTTCTTCTTATAGGACCGACACCTAATTCTACGATTATATATTGTGACTCTAGGAGGCGCTGTTTCTTCTACACACCTTTAATTCTCTCAAACAGAAAAGTACATTGCGAATAGAGCTGGTTTGTTTGAATGGGGGAAATACACTGTGCAAGGAAAACAACTTTGTGAACATGTTGCTTGTTTCTATGTATATATATTTCCTATTATTTACTATAGCCTAATTTAGAATTAAACGTAATTATAAATATACCAGGTGACACATAGGTTTGCTGTGAGACTGATGAGTCTCAGAACATTGCTCTGATTCTAACTTATGCACAGACTACCACCACCCAGACGCTTTAAGCACAAATTGAAAAAACATGCTGATAATTTAAAAAAATAAATTTAGAAATGTCAAAAATTTATTTTGAAAACCGGAGAAGTCAGATGGCCCGGTGCATTGTGGGTCAGTCCGCCGCCATATGTGTCTTTCTGCCGGCTGAAGGAGAGAGCTAGGAGTCATGAAAGGAGTCCGCTCCCTGAACAACTTCTCGGTCTGTTGTGTGTTTTCAATCAATAAACAATATATTCAGATAGATTTTAATGCGTTCCGTTCTTTTTATCAACATTCTTATAAACTGAAAGGGCATTTAGCTGCTTCTGTTAGCACGCTAGCTAATTAGCTTCCCTAAGGATATACTTAGCCTCTGTTCATAGATCATTTTACCAGACAAGTTAACTCACTCAGGACAAGTGGCTGTTCCTGAAAGCCATAAGAAATCCTGTGAGGCACAGTAAAATAACCGATAGGTGCGGTTGAACTCAGTTTGGTTTCTTTTGCTCAGCTGGATGTAACCTGAAGGTCATCTCTGAGCTCGTCTTCCTGTTTATTTGAAAGATAATCAGAGTGAAATACTGCGATCATTGTTGTGACATTGACACGATCTTGTGATGCCATGTGACAATTATCCCAGATTATGCTTACCAGAGACAGCGGAAATTGTTGTCATTGTTCAGAGAAGGCTACAGGGTCTTTTTAGGTGATGCACAATCAGTGTGTTACTACCTGCTATGGCTTCAGTCTATCCAATCTGCTCATCTTACTCTCATTAACATTGACTGCTAAATGTATTAGTATATGTCAAAAGTATAAATAAAGTAAAAGCATACAATATTTCTTAATTTACACAAAGTTGTCAAGTAAGCAGTCTCACCTGTGATTGTAAAATCCATAACATATTTTAATATTGAGTTCTACATTTTGGGTTTTCAATGACTGTAAGCCAGAATAATCAAATTAAGGAAAAAAACCCTGAAACATATAACTAGCAGCATTAAATTTATATAATATATGAACTGTGAATTAAATTACTGTAATGAATACATTTTTGGATGATATTTTAATGTATTGAGAAGCTTTTGTAAACTAAGCAAAATCTTGGGTGGTTAAATATGTTCCACTGTTTTCTGTATTTAAATGAGATTTTCAACGCATGTTTTTATGTGGAGTTAAGGATTGTTTAGGTATAGCTTTGTAGAAAAACATATAGAGCATGTGTTTGGAGTTAAATTCATTCTCTTTCCACATTTCCCACAGAAACGCTGCTATGCCGCTGCCAGGCGGGGCCAAACTCTGACTGAACCCCTCACGAACGTGAACCCGACCCAAGCTGCGCCTCTTCCTCCTCAAAATGTCCAGGTAGGTTGCTGCTCACTTAAATGCTGGAATATTCTTTATGTATTTTTATGGGAAGTGTAATCGGATAATCAAGGACAGTAAATAATTCAGTGGAAAATAGTAATTAATTGATTATAAGCTCCCAATAATATTTTTTCTCTCCTGCTTCAGGTGTCGAAACTCCCGAACGGGCTGGTGATAGCGTCGCTGGAAAACTACTCCCCTTTGTCAAGTGTCGGTGTGTTTGTAAAAGCTGGGAGTCGCCATGAGAACGCAGAAAACCTGGGTGTTTCTCATGTGCTGCGACTTGCCGCTAACCTGGTAATGCAAACACGAATTTCCGGGGAAATTCATCCCTAATTTCATTGTTCATTACTATTTTTATTTAGTCGCTCTGCATTACTCCATTCTCTTACAGAGTAGGACTAGGTACAGTGTTTGGTGTAACAGTACTACTTTAAGTCTTTAACAGGTTGTTGAAGGTTTTATCAGCATTTTTGTTAAGCTGCAGGTGTCTTTTTTTTTTTTAGACCACAAAGGGAGCATCTGCTTTCAAGATCTGTCGCAGTGTGGAGGCTTTGGGAGGAAGCCTGAGGTAAATACAGGTTCTCTACCTGCATACAGTTTCGTCTCGTATTAAAGCAAAGTGTGACAATTTGACCAAACTGTGCTCTCATTTGTTTACATCCAGTGTTACCGGATCAAGAGAAAATATTATCTACTCTGCAGACTGCCTGAGAGATGACCTGTATGTTGTTTTGTATCAGCTTTTTACATACTGCACACATTTATTTTTACTTAAATTCTCTCTAAACCTCAGTTATTGATTAGAGTTTGACCTCTGGTGTAGAGATTCGCTGTTGGACCTTTTGGTCAATGTGACCACAGTTCAGGAGTTTCGGCCATGGGAGGTTGACGAGCTGACATCCAGGGTGAAAACTGACAAGGCTCTGGCTCAGCAGTGTCCACAGATAAGTGCGTATCAACCGTTCAACTTCCTACTGTCTTCCAACTTTTAAGGAGGAATGTTTTAACCTTTTTTCTTAAGGCAAACTGTGCACAATACCTTGCAAAAATATTCACACCCCTTGAATGTTTTCACAGTTTGTAATAACCACAAAATCTGTGTATTTCATTAGGATTTTATGTAAACACACAAACACAAAGTAGTGGATAATTGTGAAATGGAAGGAAAATATTTTACATTGCAGCTGTACGTCTTTTAGGACTTGTCTCAACCCTGCTTTACACATCAAGAGTTTTTCCCCATTCTTCTTTCCCAACAAGTTCAATCAAATTCGGTGGAGTGTACAGCAATTTGCAATCTTTGCCTCAGATTCTTAAGTAGATTTAGGTTGTGCACTTTGACTAGGACATTCGAACACATTGATTTAAGCCATTTTATTGTAGCTGTGGTGGGATGTTTAGGGTTCTTGCTAGGAACTGCCCCACCAACACAGCAGATTTTCTTTCAGGATTGCCTGATGTTTTAGCTTCATTCAAACTTCCCATCCTTGCAAGTTTACCTCCACACATACTTTTGTATGGATGTTTGATCTCAGGCTTATCTGAGCAAAGTACCTACTTCCACATCTTTGCTTTGTCCCCTACCTGGCTTGTGACAACCTTTGCAACGGGAATTATTATGGGCTTTTTTTCAGCAGTGGCTTTCTTCTTGCTACTTCAACATAAGAGACAGGTTTGTTGATTCTACTGGTAAAACTCGTCTGATCTGTGGATCTCTGCACCTCCCCCTGAGTAACCGTGGACCTCCTTATTAATGCTCCCTTGCCCAGCCTGTTGGTTTAGATGGACGACCATGCCTTTGCCTCTGAGCTGGATTTACACCGGATTTTAATTAGCAGTGTCAGAGTAAAGGGGGGACAAATTTAAATGCATGCCAAACTTTTCAGATTTTTTTATTTTAAAAAAACGTAATACCCTGTATCTCTTTCCTTCCACCTTATGGTTGTGCACTACTTTGTGATGGTCTGTCACATACTCTAAAATAAGTTAAAGTGTGTGATTTTAGCATGAAAGCTTTGACAAGACACTGTATAAACTATGAGAATACAAACGCTGTCAGGAAAGAACATATGGCCTTGATGTAACATGTAAGTTTTTGTTCTCTTTTGATAAAAGTTGCTTCTCTGTTTTCTTTTGAAGGTGTAATTGAGAAGTTGCATGAAGCAGCATATAAGAATGCCTTGTCCAACTCTTTGTACTGCCCTGACTTCATGGTTGGTCGTGTCTCCTCTGAACAGGTTTGTTTTTTTTTGTCTTGTGTTTCAACTACATTGTTATTTACTCCATTCTGTAGGCAAATGAGGAAGATGGATGTTTGCACCTTGTGAAACTGTGATAAAGCAGTGTTTGGTAGTTGATGTGTGGCTCTCACACACTTTTCCTGCCCTTTCTCCACCCCTGTAGCTCCACTCCTTTGTTAAGGATAGTTTCACCACTGGCAGAATGGCACTTGTAGGAGTAGGTAAGTGCTATCTTGTCTGTTCTGGTCTACTCCCCTAACTCCTCTCTAGTTTCCTACCGGAACCCTATTGGGTTTCTGTCTAAGAAGTTACTACTGAGTCAAAATCTGTCCCTCTGTCCCATTTATGTATCCAGGTGTCAATCACTCTGTCCTGAGGCAGGTGGGGGAAGGTCTTCTGAGCGTTCGCAGTGGAGCTGGAGCACCGGTGGCTAAAGCAGCGTACCGTGGAGGTAAAAGCTTGTTATAAACAGTGAGCAGTAAGAGATATACATTTTTCCTGAACCTCTAACCTGCCAACCATAATCAAGCATATTCAGATTTTCTTTTTTGAGTAGACAGATGATACAACGTACAACTTTAATGATTTTTTTAAATCAGGAATTGACCACGTGGATTTATTTAGCTTCTTTTTAGAATTTAGTGTTGACCAGCTATTTGCATGTTTCTGCTGGTGTTTTGATGTTATCTTTGGTGATGAGCTTCAGGTGTATGAGGTTGGAAGACCTCCCTGCCATCGCCCTAGTCTTAACTTCAAAACAGGAGGGCGACTAGGCTGCTGCAAAATTATTTCCATTTGGAAGTAGCTTGTTGGCAAAATTTAAAAATGAATTTAAAACTAGTATTTGCCAGGGGTATTAATAATTTTAGGAATAACTGAGTATTTTGAGCATGTCTTTATATACTTTTTGAGAAAATTCACAATTACACCCAATTCTTGTTTTTAAAATTTACTTGTTGCGTAATCATAAGACATTATAATGCATATATGAATGAATAACTTTTTGCTAACAGGCTTTGTAAAGACCAGCTGTCTTTGACTGTATTAAATGTTAATTGATCTTATTTGGACTCTATGTTTTTGGATTGATAATCCGAATTGATAATTCGGACTGCATATGATTGTAGAGAATTAGAAATTATACATGTTGGTGTTTTACAGTGAGTTGAAATTATGTTTGTTGCGAATTGTTGCTTTATAAACAAATGATTTTAACTAAATGAAATCTGCTTGACGAAATAAAAACGGGCAAATCTCAGTCTCCTGCTAAGCGATTGCCACATACCTGCACCAAATGTTCTCACCTGAATTGCATTTACAGTAATCTTTTGTGTTAAGGTGAACTGCGAGTGCAGAATAGAGATGAACTAGTCCATGCGCTGGTCGTTTGTGAGGGTGCTGTGACGGGCACCGCCGAAGCTAATGCCTTCACCGTGCTGCAAAGGATCCTGGGAGCCGGTCCTCATGTGAAGCGAGGCTCCAGCTTCACCAGCAAACTGAGCCAGGGTGTTGCCAAATCTACCGCACAGCCGTTTGATGTAAGTTGAAGAACATTGATACTGTGCTGCCATCAAATAAAACTGTTCATCAATTCCTTGTTTTCTAAAAAATTAGTGGGTTGTCAGCAGTTTTCCTTTTTTCTTCAGCAGAATGAATCATTTTTTCTTATCTGTCGGCGCAGAGTTGCTTATTTTCTAAAGGCATACAGTGTGCATCCTAATATTTGTGTCCTCTGGTTGTCTCCTTAGGCCACTGCTTTCAATGCCTCATACTCTGACTCTGGCCTGTTTGGTGTCTATACCATCGCACAGGCCACCTCTGCTGGAGAGGTAAATAGCTAATTTCATCTCAAATTAGCATAAAAGCCCAGAATGTCATGTTTACGCACTTGATCCTTGATGCATTTGTTTATGCAGGTGATCAGAGCTGCCATTGCTCAGGTGAAAGGTGTTGCAGAGGGAAGCGTTACAGAGGCAGACATCACCAGAGCAAAGTGAGCTCACTAGGAAAAATGGTGTTATTGTTCAGATGCAAACATATTAGCTTTTCTTAACTGTCTTTGTCTGCTGGTTTGCACAGGAACCAGGTGAAAGCAGAGTATTTGATGTCCATAGAGAGCTCCGAGGGCCTGATGGAGGAGATTGGGGCTCAGGTTCTGAGCACTGCAGCCTACCAGGCTCCTGAATCCGTCCTCCAGGCTATTGACACCATCACCAAGAATGATGTAGTTATGGTAAGATGGTTCAGAGGGGAAGTTATCATCATCTCCTTCAGTGATGGTTATTCTGTCTTTACTTAGATCCACAACTCTTATTTTATCCACTTTAATAATGTGTCCAAGGCAAAATTGTTTGTCAGAAGGAGCCACATTCAAACCACTGAAAAAACATAATTTAGACTTACATTTTATAACCGACGTTTTGTTTATTTGCAACGCCTCCGCTTCCTCGTTTGACCTCAGGTTTGTTGTCATGGTAACAGCACTGTAATGCGCTCCTCTTCTGAAACGGCAGCCCATGTCAATGTCTTTGTACAGATAAAAATCTTAAGTGTGGTGTGCACTTGTTTTCAGTCCCCTCCCTGAGTCAATACGTTTGAACCCCCTTTAACTGAGATTACAGCTGCTCCTTCGAGGTTCCTCTCTACCCGCTTTGCACATCTGGAGATTGAATCTCATTCTACTCAGCAAAAAAAAGCTCATGCACAGTCAGATTTGATGGAGAGCTTCTGTTCGACTGAATTTCAAGTTTGGACTTTGACACATTAATATGGTTTAAACTAAACCATTTCATTGTAGCTCTGGTTGCCCATATGGAGTAATTGTCCTGCTGGAAAGTGAACCTCCACCCCAGTCTTAACCTCCAACAGGTTTTTCTCCAAGTATTGTTCTTTATTTAGTTCCATCCTTCCATCAAATCTGACCAGCTTCTTTGTTTCTGTTGAGGAAAAACATCCCCACAGGATGATGATGCTGCTTCATTCACAGGGAATGTGTGTCCACGGTGATATGCAGTGTTGGTTTTTATGCACACATAGTGTTTTGCACAGCACTAGGTTTCAGTTTGGTCTTGAGCGCCTTCTTTCACATGCAAGCTGTATCCACTGCTTGGTTCTTACCACTCCTCTGTAAAGGCCATGTTTGTGTGAAGGATTTCCTGTTGATAATTTCTCTGACCTATGCTTTCATTTTTTAAGCTGTTTTAAAATAATAGCTCATTTATTATTGAATATATATATATATATATTTCATTATATCATTAACACGTCTGTTTTTCTTTGTAGGCTGCCAGAAAATTTGTTGATGGCAAGAAGACCATGGCAGCATGTGGACACCTTATTAATACACCATTTGTGGATGAATTATGAAAAAGAAAATCATATAAAGACCATTTATTTTACCTTGGAGTTGGTGTACTGGCATAAATAAAAGAGAAAACAAAGTTAGCTCCAGAATCAAAATGCATTTGATCTTTTCTGGGTTTCGTTCGTCAGTTTAACTGCATATCGGTGTAAATTAAAGCACTGGCAGTAAAACTGCGGGTAAATTTTGCATCCTGATCAGAAATCACTCATATTCTAATGTGATCGAGGTCTGATGGATAAGTCAACTGCTCTTCGTTAAATAAAAATACTTCATGCCAGCTTCACACATGACAGCACTATGCAGTCACTGGAAGTTAAAGCATTTTTTGTTTCCAAGCAGTAAGTACTTTCAACATGAAATGGTACTGTTTTGATCCTCAGCCAGCAGAAGGACCCAAAACAAGCCCAAGGCTCACTTTATAGGTGTAAGTGTTGCAAGAATTAGGGATTATTAATCCACATTTGTGCTCCTCCATGTTTGTTTTTTTTTCAGTCAGCAGGGTCAACACCTCTCATATGATCTTTGACATGTATTACTTCGAAGTGTCAATATCTTTAAAATGTACATAAAGAAAATAAAATCATTATGGATTCCTTTTGTTTTGTGTTTTTGACCCTTATTTTGTTAGTGGTTAGATCAAAGCTATTGGATTTTGTTTCTTTGTTCTTTGATACGTTTGCCTCTCATTTCTAATCTTTCTTTAGTTCGGAAAATGGTGAACGAAAAATATCTTTTATCAAGAAGTATTTGTTGTAGGCTTTGAAAAACAAAGCCTACAACATAATTTTTTAAAACACTGCCCTAAAAAAATATTCCTCTCCCGTTACATTTTTCTCAGTTTACATCTACAAACATATAGCATATCTTATTGGGATTTTATGTGTTTTACCAAAAAAAGTGGTGCATAACTATTGTGGAAGGATTTTTTTTTTGTTTGTTTTATAAAAACAACTGAAAAGTGAGTAGTGCATCTGTTTTAGCCCCTTTACTCTGGTACCCTTTATTAAAATCTAGTAAAACCAGTCAGAGAAGTTAGCAACTTAATCTCAGTCTAGATACCACTGGCCTGTGAAGGCCACAGAGGTTTCTTAGAAAACATTGCAGGGTTTAATCAGGGTTGGGTTTTAAAGCAGTATCCAAAGAGCATTGATCAATTCATCATCTGAAAATGAAAAGAGCATGGCACAACTGCAAACCTACATAGTCTGACCAAGGAGAGCATTAATCAGAGAAGTAGCAAAGAGGCCCACGGTAACTCTGGAGGAGATACTGAGATCTTCAGCTCGAGTGGGAGCATCTGTTGAACTGGCACCCATTAGTTGTGCATTTAACAAATCCGGCCTTCATATTGCAAGAGTTAACAATAAGAAACCTACAAGATAAAAAGTCTTGTTTGCAGGCTGTTACACGCCAGATAAGGGACACAGTAAACATGTTAGAAGGTGCTCTTCGGCAAAGACTGAAAGTAACTATTGTTGTGTAAATCCAAAAACTAACACTTATCACCCTGAACACATCATGTCAATTGTGAAACATGAGATGTTTTCCTTCAGTAGGGACAAAAGCAAGATGGAGTTGATGAGATTGATTGAGGTAAAACAGCAGAAAAGCTCTTAGAGGCTGCAAAACCCTTAGGATTGATTCTGAGGTTCACCTTCCAGCAAAACAAAGATCCTAAACATACAGGCAGAGCTACAATGTGGTTTAGATCAATGCATAATCATGTGTTAGAATGGCCCAGTCAAAGTCAAGACCTAAATTCAATTGAGAGTCTGTGGTCGGTGTTGAAAATCTATCTTCACACAGGTTTTCCATCTAGTCTGATTAAGCTTGAGCTATGTTGCTGTTTTGTGGACATGTTTATTTCTGACGTAGTGGGGGCTGAATACATATGCATACCATCTTTATTCGTTTTTTTGTACAAAAAAAAGTTTATTACCATGCATCATTTTCCTTGTCTTTAGGAGGTCTGTCAAAATCCCAATAAAAAACACTTTTGGAAGGCAATGAATTTCCCAAAGTGATTGCAAGAAGCTTGTTTGTACAACATCGTCGATTCTTCTGTTATTCGTTTGTTTTTTAAGTATCACAGCATAATCTGTGCTGTTTTTGTATTAGTGTGTTTTTAAAACATGCCTTTTTGCGTTTTGCATATAATTTTCCCGTGCTCTCGTAAATGTCCCTGAATTCTGTGCGTCTCTCTTTGTTTCTCTCAAATGTGAGCGCTTTGTGAAACGCTGTTGTGTTTTGCACCATGGGGCTACTGTACATTATGAATAACCGCCTCAAACCTCGCGACTCATGTAAACACAACCCCCATTCTTCCAGAGTATCGCGAGAAGAGAGCGGCACCCCCATCTGTGTGTGTTTGAGGCTGCGTAGGTGGGGTGGGGGGGTCCGCCTGATGTCATTTGGCAGAAGGGGAGGCTGAGCTAGTGGTGGGCACACTGGTGGAAAGCATAACAATAACGACACCGTTTCATCGCTCATGCTGAGGCATTTAAAATCACTGTCGGAGTAAAACACGCAGCGTTTTTAAGGCGTCTCGCACAGGTCCGGAGCGGGAGAAGAGGAGGTTGGCTCATGGGCTGAAAGTACCAGATGCTATTCCAGCGGAGAAGGGGAACCGTGATGGGTTCTCGTTTTCCTGACGGGTAGCTAACCCTACGCTCGAAACGCGGTTATTTCGGAGTGTGGGAACTCCCTCTGCATCTCCCGGACCTCAGTAGGTGTGACATTGTGTGTGAAATGCCGTCGAGCAGCCTCTGGGCCGCAGCTCGGCTCATCGAGCCCGAATCTAGCTAGCTGTCTGCTAGCCGAAGCTGTACCCGATGCTGCTGCTGCTGCAGCGGCTGCTCCTAAGCGGATCCGTACCACAACACAAGGAGTCCGGGGCCTCCGCGCCGAGTGAGCCTTTGTTTTGCATTACTGGAGTACAGCGGGGCCTTTGAGATGTGATGCTTTTGTGCGTCATATCTGAGCCTTTTGTAGCTGGAGGCTCACTCTTGCTTGACGCGAAGGGGCTAACGTTGCTGCAAAATGCACAGCAGAACCTCAACAGCAGGCTCCTGTTGAAGGGGGCGAGGTTGGACAGATAACAGCCCACCCCGAGTCTCTCTGAACAGCCGGGGAGAGGGGGTCAGGTTTGGACAACCACCACCCCATTTCCCCCCCCGTCACTCACCGCCTCTTCTCCAGGCGACATGGATAAACTGACGATCATTTCAGGGTGCCTGTTTCTGGCTGCAGATATCTTTGCAATCGCCAGCATTGCAAACCCAGACTGGATCAACACTGGTGAATCAACAGGTAAACCAGCAACCTTTTTAGTTGCCCGTCTTAACAATCATTTTAGGTGAAGAAAGTCCAGTTGATGGGATGGACAGCTACAAGATTCCCAGCTTGAGTAAAAGTACTCGTGGCTTGGGATTTGCACTAAAAATGTATATTATGATGTAGTTACTTTTATTATGGAATCAGAGCTCAGCATTTGTTCCTGCTATGGCTAAAGTAATATAATATTACAGTTATAATAATGTTATAACATGCATCAATGCTGACACAATCAATATTGACATTGACTTATGCCAATATCAGGGTATGCGATATCAGTATGTAAAGTACTTGGACTGCATTAAATGTTGGTTAATTGAATGAGTACCATGGAGTCATGGCCTCTATGCCAGTTATATATTTGTTGACGCTTGCTCATTCGTTGCCAAAACAGCGAATTTTTCTTGGATGAAAATAGTGATGTTTTTAATAGTATCTAGATGGACTACTCTCTAACTGGGCTCTGTTTTCCTTGAACCCAAAGCAGAAAGACATTAACACATTCAGTATTTGTTCATTTTTTCCCGTAGTAGTCCTCAGTTGCTTTTTGCACGGAATGATTATACCTTTTTGCTTTTCTTCGCGTAATAGAGTGAAGCAAAGCATAAGCTGGTTTACTCTGTTACTGGTTGGAGGGTCACTAGTGGTGACCCTCCAACCAGACTGCTTGACAGACATGCCGCTGTTAACTGCAGATTTAAAATTATACTTTAAAAAGAGCGATGGGTGATGCTCTTTTACTATCTTGACTAAACTAAGGAAGGTCAGAGGTCGACCGTTCAGATTCTGAAAAATCTAAAATCCGAACTCCCCCATTCCTCAAATGCATCAAACCTTAAACACCCACAGCTTTCGGTCTGCTTACACTTTTATGCCCTTTAAGTCAGTTTAATCAGTTAATGGTTAATGACATAGGCTTTAATGCATAGGTGCATATAATCTTGTAGTCCCTTAATTATTTTGTTGCACTCAAAACTGCTACATCTATCTCTTTCCCTTTCACATGCTATAGTCCTTAGAACAGTGACTAAATTCTATTTATATAGCACTTTTTTATATCCAAGTGTTGCTCAAAGTGCGTTAGAAAATGTCACGTCACCCGATAAAATCGAAGTGCATTGAAGTTATCTTTATTTGCGTGCTTTGCACTGATCTCTTGACATTTGAGGTGACCTGAATGATCATTTGAACCTGTGAACGTGTAAGCTGTCAAATCAGATTTGGTTTAAGTGACGTTAGTGGGGAGGAGCACGTGTGGCTGGTGTTCTGGTTTATTTGTGCCATTCCTGAAAAGGCGTCCAGGGTATTGACGGACAGCTGCTACTCTTTGTTCTCTCTGCAGAATGACAGCTTAGTATCTGGGTCAGGGAGGGTGCACCATGCACCAGTCAGTGTAGCTCAGTGAAATAGGTAATCTGTGCAGAAGCAATAATGGGGTTTAATGAAATAGGCAACATTGTCTACTCTGCCCCCTGTTTGATTGTGTTGTGTAATGGACCTCTTACTGTCCACTTCTTCAGATCCCCAGTGCTGAACTGGCTTGTACAGAAAACTGAACCTTTACTATTTTTAAACCTCAGTGTTGTGGTTTGTGTGGGTGTTCTTGTTGGAGTGGAAGCTGTCCAGCTAACAACTTCCAACTTGCTGTCAGTCTTCTCTCTTCCCCTCACAGAGGCTGCCTTTCTCTGTCATTTTGTCCTGTCTTGAATGGTTTTATCACATGTGTGGGTGATTAAAGCACTGAGATTCATCTTCTTCACATCTCATTTTCCCCCTTTGATGGCTGTAATAATGTTCTCTCTACTGTCTAGAATGTGCTATCTCCATGCAAGCAGAATGAAATGGTCTTTGTTCTCTGAAGGTGTTTTGAGTGAGTGTAATGTAAATGTTCTTTTTAGATTAATTACATTGGACATTGTGTTTCTATCTATATTTATATAGAGCCTGGAAAAAAGAACGAGTTGGCTAAAAGCCTTCTCTGAAGAGTCAATTAGTAGAAAAGTAGTATATTTTCACATGTACCTTGAAGTCTGAAGTTTACAAGTTGTGACAGGATTGATATTGAAATGTATTCATTAGACCGATCAATGTATATAGTCGTTTTGCAGGTACAAACAAGTTATGCATGATTTGAAAAGAGCAGCTGAAAAACGTAGCACTGAAAAGCATATTTAAAATAAGAAAAACAGTTTATTGTCTATTTTATTACTGCACTGTGTAAAAGTCTCAAACCGCTCTCTATACCTCTTTTGCCTTCTTCCAAGAAGAAGCAATAAAAGCGATCTGGTTCAGGAGCTTTCAGGCTTTCTGAAGGCCTTTTAGTTTTGGGTTTTGAAACCTTTGGTCAGTGGTATTTAGAAGTTGGAGTTTCTGTCTAAAACTTAATTGGATCGCTTGCTGAAGCTGGAATTTTAACTTTGAAACTGAAAAGTTGGAAGTCCCAGTCCACCTCCGACTTTAATATCAAATGTGACTGCTGTGTAATTAAATGTAAAAGTTGCAAAAATGAAATGTTGATTTGCTGCTTATGCATGTTACAGACATGTTACACACTCTCGCTCTCTCTCTCACAGATACCATTAACAGATATTGCCAGAAGTATTTGTCTACTTGTAAATCTATAAAAGTCTCATTTGTTGATGGACGCACCGTTGCCATCAACAGCTGCTTTAACTATTCTATAAAGTTCCCAGTATTTTTTTGACAGTAGCTAGACAGGAAATCGGGGCGGGGAGAGAGGGGAAGACATGCGGCAAATGTCGCCGGGCTGGGATTTGAACTGGGGACAGCCGCTTCGAGGACTAAAGCCTCCAATATTTTCAGGTTCTAATCTGATCCTTGTATCTGACAATAAGAATAGAATAATTAATTTATTGAAACATCTGCCGATGGCAATACTTGTGTTAGTTTTGTTTTTGTGCTGATCATGTATAGGCTAATATCAATAAACCACGCAGGCACTGTCAGCTGTACAACTGCATTTTATGCTCACACTTTCAGTTGTATTCATGTTTGCAATGGACAGCAGGGGCACAAAAACTTAAGGATGTAACATTAGTTTGAAAATGCTTCTGCTTCTGAGTTTGTTGGTTTATTGGGGTGTATGGTTTGAAAAGATGCAACAGCTGGCAGCAAAATCACACTCTAATGGCGTGATTTAATTAGCCTTTCTGCCATGAAGCATAAAACGTGGACCCAACTCAAGGGACGAAGCAGTTGCATTTACACAGACAACAAACTTGTATTTTGATGGCTCTTAGTTGCTTTGGTTTTTTGCCACGTCTCTCACCACGTTGCACTCAGGCCTAGGCATGTTGTTCAAACCTATTACTTCGCGTTCCCATTGGGGCTGCACAGTATATCGCACATTTATCGCAATTACACTGTACTCAATATGCATGTCACAAAGAGCTGGTTTGACGGCAGTAAATGTTAGTTAATTAATCATCATGTATTCTGGCTAAGCCTGTAATAAACAGTGTTTAGTGACACTAGCTGTTTAATGCAGCAGTTTTAGAAGGTAAAGGTGGTCAAGTACCAGTAAGAAGGGTTATTGGAGGATATTATATTACAGCCAATTTCCTATGATGGCAGTTTTTTATGGAAGCAAATGTTTCCCAATATTCAAATTAAAATGTATTAATAAAATCTTTTTTTTTTCAAAAAAGAGGGGGCTTTTTTTGGGGCTAAATTTTTAAAATTTAAAAATTTTAAAAAAATTTTCAAAAGCTTTTTATTTTCTTCTCCAAACTGCTCATTTTGTAAATTTAAAAGAAAATAAAAAACCGTTTAAAAAAAAAAAGGAGAGGGGGGGGCCCGTTAATCCAAATTAACTTTTTTAAAACACATTTCTCAAAATGTGGTAACAGAGTGATATCAATTTAAATAGTTTAAAACATACTAGTAAAATAAATATTGATAAAAAATAACCCTTTTGGGCGTCTTTTAGGAACCCTGGAAGTTATTTTTAAGACTCCCTTGGGGGAAAACCCCTTCGATGACCACCTAATGAAGCCTGGGAGAAAAACCCCAAAAGGCAAATCAGTAAGGGAAATTTGGGGTCAGGGGGTAAGGTTCATCATGTAACCGGGGGGGTTTCCCCTTCGAACCCCATTCCTTCTGTCTCAGTCGTTTTGGGGCCCGAGCAAGACCCTTACCCAGAAAAACCCCCGGGGGGGCCGCACTGTGGGGAGCCCTCGTCCCTAAAATGATGAGTTAAAATGCAGCGTCGATTTCTCCTTGGGGGAGATCATTAGTGTTCATTCCCTTTTTGTTGCCTTGGGTGAGAAGAAAACTACAACGTAAAAGTCTGAAAATAAAGAGACCCCTTAAAATAAGAAAATGGGTCTAAAAAATTTTAATGGGGTGGTTAAGTAGGGTATATTATATTTTTTTAAAAACCAACAAAAGTTTTTCGGGATAAATAACAATTTTATTCACTTAATACTTACTTTTCCGTTTGCCGCCCATGTTGACTCGGACAAGGAAATAGATGGCGCTGTAGCAGAAGAGATCTCGAACTGCAGGTCTGAAACTGCGGTCTTCGAGTATGCAGGTATGCAGACACATGCTTCTCACAAAATCAGCCGCTAACACGAGGCTTTTGCGATGGTATGAGGGAGCGCCGTGTTGCGGGCAGTCTCCGCCACCTTGCGTACAAGATGCATAATGGTGTGGTCTGGGGCAGGAGAAGAAGAGTTGCCGCTGACGTCACTCTCCTGCGCCACTAGGGATTGCGAAGTCAAATTGATTTATGGCACGCTTTTTGCGGGCGCGGGCATGAAGACAAAAAAGCGTTTTCCTCTGTTATTTCTTTAGTTGTCACACAATAAGCAGTCTTAAGGAAGAAAATGAAAACGCAGTTTGAAAGATCTATTAGCAATTTCATTTATGAGTCAAAAAATGCAGAAATAAAAAAAAATAATTTTTGTTAATACATTTTAATTTTCAAATTTGACATTTCAAAATGAATTTGGGTCACTGTTTGCTTAGACATCTTTTGAAAATGAAATGTTAAACGTTATTTTATTTATCATTTTAATTAATTTACAAATTGAGCAGTCTTGGAGAAGAAAATGAAAATGCAGTTTGAATGATTTATTTTTTATTTTATTTATGAGTCAAAAAATGCAGCTTCATTTTAATGTACAAAATTGTGAAGCAGTGAAGTTAAAATGCGGTGAAAATACTACAGTCACACAGTATTACCACTAAGGTTGGGTGATATGTAACAATTTTCCTTCTATTGTTCGTCAGTCTAACAAATGACAATGGGCGATATATTAGTTTGGATTTTTTTCTGGGTGGATCAATGTAAACAGCCACTGACTGATTTGCCAATTTAGACCATAAATGTCCAAAAATGGAGGAACTAGTTTTCAACTATTACAGCAGCAAAACATAGTTTTGAAACATCTCGTCTTAGAAATGGTAAATGGCCTGAACTTGTATGGCGCTTTATCAAGTCCCCAGAGACCCAAAAGCGCCCTTTACAACCTACTCTTGTCACAACTTTGTGATTTTTCCGACCTCCGAGTACAAATGGAAAGCAGCAAAAGTTCGGCGGACGTCCACTGAGTCAAGAAGGCTACGCCCCACTATGTTTTACCCTTAACCTGTTGGCCAAAAAAAAAACATTGCTCTTAAAAAAATAACCGTTGAAGGGCTCAGCCTAGTGGCGATGGTCGATAAATTGGTCCAATCACCCAACCTTAAATACCACAGTCACTCAAAACATTAAAATGTACATGATTTAATTTTGATAGACTTGTGACCTGTCCAGGGTTTACCCTGCCGCTTGCCAACCGAAGATGGGCTCCCCTCCTGTGACCCTACAAGCATAAGCGGGCATGGACGATGGATGGATGATTTAATTGCTTTTAAAACAAGTATAACATTGCTGCTGTTGAAATAATATGGATTATTATAGATATAATAATGTTGTCTATGACTTCTACTTGTTATTGAGAACTTGGTTGAGAGTGTTGACAGCTGGTTGCATCATATATTTATGATAGTGAAGTTAAAAAGTTTATATTTATGTTTATGCATTTGGCAGGAACTTTTTCCAAAGTGACTTACAAATACAGATAGAACAGTGCAGTTAACATGAAAGCTAACGATAAGCTTTTTAGAAGGAAGAATGTGTCAGAAGTGACAGTGTAGGAATAGAGTGCAGGCATAGAGGGAAATGGAGAAAGAGATGATGCAGTTGAGGGGGTAGGGAAGCATATAGAGGGGCTGAAGAGCCGGATCTCCATGTTTTTCTTGAAGGACAGCTGGTCGTTGATCATGACACCCAAGCAAACCACCTCACCATGACCCTCTTGCCGCGGTTGTGCACTACAGGAGTGTGACCAAGCTGGAAGCGCTCTCTGATGCCCATGCTAGAGAGAATGTATTGTGGACTGTGTCAAATGCAGCCAGTATGTCAAGCAGGATAAATACTGAGGTGTTGGCTGTTACTCTGGCTTCTTTTAAGGCTTCTGTCGCCAAGAGAGCTGCTTTGATGGAGTGGCCTCTTTTGAATCCAGCTTGGTTTGGGTCAAGGAGTTTTTTTCTTTTTTATGTTTCTCCGTAGTTTTGATAGCCTTGAGACCAGTAATTACTCAAGCCTGTAACCAACTACCTCATTGCCTTCAATATGTTAAACAGTAAGAACAGTGTAGGCTGTAAGAACACAGGTACCAAATGAGATTTTTTGTTTGTTTGTTAAATTTTGTATAGCGCTTTGTACAATGAGGATAAACTTTAAACGGCACTAGATAAGTTACAACTAGTTTCTAATACCTTCTATCCTTTTAGCTTGTTAAAATGACTTCTTAATTTGTTAGACTAAGAAAAGTGAGTAGTGCCTAAAATCACTTCTGTTTCATCAGCTTTACGCATTTACTAATTGGTTAAATGTAAGTTAAAGTCTCTTTTTCTTGATATACTTTCTTATAATTAAATAATTAGGAAAAACTGTGTCTTTTATAATTTCAGTAAGTCTCTAGCTGAAAAGAACCTGTGGACAAAATGTCATATTAAATGTTACATTAAAATTTGCAACATTTGATTGTGTAGTCATGGTTCTCTGCAACTTTTCAACATCTTAAACACTAAAATACACTGCTCAAAAAAATAAAGGGAACACTCAAAATTCACATCCTAGATCTGAATGAATGAAATATTCTCATTGAATACTTTGTTCTGTACAAAGTTGAATGTGCTGACAACAAAATCACACAAAAATCATCAATGGAAATCAAATTTATTAACCAATGGAGGCCTGGATTTGGAGTCACACACAAAATTAAAGTGGAAAAACACACTGCAGGCTGATCCAACTTTGATATGTCAAAATGAGGCTCAGTGTTGTGTGTGGCCTCCACGTGCCTGTATGACCTCCCTACAATGCCTGGGCTTGATCCTGATGAGACGGCGGATGGTCTCCTGAGGGATCTCCTCCCAGACCTGGATTAAAGCATCCGGCAACTCCTGGACAGTCTGTGGTGCAACGTGACGTTGGTGGATGGAGCGAGACATGATGTCCCAGATGTGCTCAATCGGATTCAGGTCTGGGGGACGGGCGGGCCAGTCCATAGCTTCAATGTCTTCATCTTGCAGGAACTGCTGACACACTCCAGCCACATGAGGTCTAGCATTGTCCTGCATTAGGAGGAACCCAGGGCCAACCGCACCAGCATATGGTCTCACAAGAGGTCTGAGGATCTCATCTCGGTACCTAATGGTAGTCAGGCTACCTCTAGCGAGCACATGGAGGGCCATGCGGCCCTCCAAAGAAATGCCACCCCACACCATTACTGACCCACTGCCAAACTGGTCATGCTGAAGGATGTTGCAGGCAGCAGATCGCTCTCCACGGTGTCTCCAGACTCTGTCACGTCTGTCACGTGTACTCAGTGTGAACCTGCTTTCATCTGTGAAGAGCACAGGGCGCCAGTGGCGAATTTGCCAATCCTGGTGTTCTCTGGCAAATGCCAAGCATCCTGCACGGTGTTGGGCTGTGAGCACAACCCCCATTTGTGGACGTTGGGCCCTCATGCCATCCTCATGGAGTTAGTTTCTGTTTGTAGAGACACATGGACATTTATGGCCTGCTGGAGGTCATTTTGCAGGGCTCTGGCAGTGCTCCTCCTGTTCTTCGTTGCACAAAGGCGGAGGTAGCGGTCCTGCTGCTGGGTTGTTGCCATCAGCAGAACCACTCGTTTATTGAGTGTGTCTTGCTAATCGCCAAAGATTTCCCCCTGTTGTCTTTTCCATTTGCACAACAGCAGGTGAAATTGATTGTCAATCAGTGTTGCTTCCTAAGTGGACAGTTTGATTTCACAGACGTTTGATTTAGTTGGAGTTATATTGTGTTGTTTAAGTGTATATTGGGTTTAGTTATTTCTGAGTAAATCTGTTGATCGTTTCCCTGAATCTGTCTCTCACCCCTCAGACTTTATCTTTATGCAGGTATCAGTTTAAAGGGAATGTAACACTATTTAGCTGACTGGTCTTATTGGAGGTTTCAGTGCTTCTGTCTGTGGTAAGACCATAGTAGTATCAAGAAACAGACATTTTTTGAGTCTGATCTTTTTTAATTTTATTATGTAATGACCATTGGTAATGCATTATGCAGAACCACAGATAGTCAATGAAAATTATACCCATTTTGTTTGCATTATATTCACATACATACATGAATCCCACTTAAAAGCTCAGGTATGAGAGGAATGGCTGCTGCAGTTTTCCAGTTCAGACAGAATTCGGACGTCCAACATCTCTATTGAAGTCGTACATTTCTGGCGTTACCATCTGAAGACGATCTCCTGCAGCGCTGCGAGGCAGAGCTATTTTCACTGCTGTGTCAGACATAAACTGTGATTTTTTTTTTTCTGTTTTTTTTTCTGCTGCTTCACATTTATGTCCTCATGTTGGATTTAAGGGTTCCGAACATAAATGATGACCGATGCTATTACATATGCGCCATCATGGTTTTTGTGATTCCAGAATCAAGCATTGATTGTAGCCATTAAACAAAGCCGACCCCTAAATAATTGCCCCATCTCCAGAACATATTAAAGAAAATTGTACTGAGGATCATGGGGTGCAAGTTTTGGCTTTGTGTGATGATTTTTAAATAAATAATTTTTATTTTTCAACCTTACACTCTCATTCTCACCATTTTCTCTACATTAGAAAGAGAGAAAGACAATATCACCTCCATGTGCCTCTTGTTCATGTATGTAATTATGTTTGAGACATGTTTTGTAATAGGACAGCACTATAGCTCCAATTGCTATTTTGGGTGTGGTTTGACAGTCTTGTCAGTCACGTGTGCTAAAATAGAGCTGTGAAAACCTGCTCACTTGCAGCCTTTTTGGTAAATCAATACAAAAAGCAGTTGATTTACATACATTTTTCCCTTAATGAATGATCTTTTGCAAATTGTTTTTTTAATATACAGTCAGGTTATCTTTAATTTTAAAATTTGCTTGCTCTATAAGATTTGAGTATAGCAATAACAGGCAAAAACAAGAAATTTGGAAGTGGATAAAATATTTGCTTAAACTGCAGATTATTCTAACCAGTGCTCAGAGATTGCCGCTGAAGTCGCTCTGATTCTGATACAGCCGAAAATAGATGAAACGGGACACTATTAAATTGTCTTATTTTAAGTATCACTTTTCAAAGCACAAGGGCACACAGTGTCATTACTACAGAGCAGCTGAAACCAGGCCAGCCATTATCATCCAGTTACAGGCCTGCTGCGCCAGCAGTCCTCACCTGCAGTTTACCCAAAACTGAGCGAGTTTGACAAGCAGGGACAAGCAGGGTCCCTGACACAAAATATTTATTGGCCTCAGGTAAAGAAAATATCATTTTGAAATGTAAAATGACTTGGATCGTTCGTGGCTCCAGCTGTAACATTTAGCCTGCAGGTGATGCAAATGGTCTGTGTGAAGAAATTATTTATTTCCTGCGTTGCAGTTGGAAAATCTAACCTACTGCCTAATCTAGTGTTCTTCAATGCCTGGAGGATGTTTACATAAGAAATATTTGATTATTAAAATAACATCTATAGATTGTACTGCATCTTAAAATCGATATATATATATATATTTTAACAGATTAGACTGCAGGAATTAGAATTTTTGTAATAATTAAGGTCAATGGGGTCACCCCTAACTATAAATCTGCACGGTGATAGTAGAAGGTAATTAGCACATGATTAAAGAACATATCCCTACAGACATACATTATTGATGCTGTATTGGAAACACTGTATCTATGACTACTGTTATTGAATAGCCTATTTGTCCTCTCATATTTCAGGGTAGTTTAAGGATTGGAAAGAGACGGTGCCATTTTTAATCAAAAGCTGCTACTCTGTTGCTGTGTTGACTCATTACAGCTTTATGCACCTTGTGACGTCATGATATTGTCATCATTATTTGGCATTGCGTGTTTATTCTTTAAGGTGTTTTGTTATAATTGTCCTGTTATCAGATATGCCTACTTGTGTAATGCTGAAGTCTATACAGGAGGCATTTCCTGGAAAATGCGTTTTGATTACCCTGAAATTTTGTTAAAAGACTGGTAAATATGATAAAATTCATGCTTCGCTCTGCCTCTATAAAGATACTTTTATTTATGTAATTCTTTTCACAGTTAAATTATATGAACAGCTGTTAAGTTCTGTGTTATGTGCACAGACATTGGAGAGTAAATGGAAATTAATTAACTATTTTTAGGTTTTCCACAGTGTATAATTTGGAATTGGTGTTTTGGACAAGCCAATTATTAAAATGAGACTCTTTATTACTAGATATTGAGCCATGCTTGACTCAGATGAGTAGCAGGGATTTGATTTTTATCCATGCTACAGTGCTCTGTTATTTGCTAGACGAGGAGTGTCACACTCCAATCCGCAACCCACCTAATTCAGATGGCTGAATCACCTCCTCATGCAATCTAGAGTCCTGCTAATGGCTTTGTTATGTGGTTCAAGCGTAAAAGTTGCAGGACACCAACCTTCAAAGACTGAAGTTTACCACCTGTATGCAAGATGGTCTGACCTGATGTGTCTATAGCATGCATTCCTTACTTGTTCACAATTCAGACCTTCCACAGAATGATTTATGCTGTTTAAGAGAAAAGGAGAACCATCATGGATGTTTTCTCTGCTTTTCTTTTCATAAGGACTCCAGGTTCAGTCTTTAATTTCACTTTTTTTTCCCACCGGTTCTCCTTCCATGTGGTTTGAATATCCAGCGTCTATTGTTTGTCGGTTTTAAATATATATATTTTCCTTATTATTATTTAATAATTCCAATATTTAAACTGTTGGTAATGGCACATTTAGGTTCATGACAATCAATGCTCTTGGGTGGAAACAGAATTTGATGCTTTTTAGATTGTTGGGTCCTGATTGGCGACCGGCATGTTATAAACTCAAATCTGATCATTTTCTGATTGGTGAAGGCACCATTGTTGCCGTGTTTCCCATGCGGATTTCGGCTCCGCACAGCTGCGCTCCAGTTCCCTGCTAATAAAAGCGGGCAATGTTAAAAAGCCTCTGGCTGCAGAAAAAAGCAGCTGTCTTGTGCTTTGGCTTACCTACGTGCCGCCCACCACAGTTCAGAGGCCATTTTGACTCATCCCTCCTGAGCCTGCAAACAGCAGCACCCCTGGTGCTCCACTAATGACAGCATCATCATGTTGCAGTTGAGCAGACACGGTGCTCATTTCCCCTCATTTGGGCCAAGACATGGTGAGAGGAGTGTTTTGATCATAGTGAGTGCAGAGCTGACTGCAGGGTAGCAGGGCACGATGGGGGCGTTAAAAGAGCAGGGCCTCAAAACCGTAAATTGGCCCATTATTTTCTGTAAATAACAGTGAGCACAACAGTTCCAGTGAGACTTGTTGACTATAGATATTTTGTTTTAGTTAATTTTTTTCATTGCCAGTCAAAAGGCGTAATTATGCAGCATTCTTGAATATTTGTTCTATTTTAATTGTAATATTTCACTCATTGTGGGTTCGATTCCAGCTTCCTCCTGTCATATGTCGATGTGCCTCTGGGCAAAGCACTTAACCTCAAGTTGCCTACCGATCGGAGTATCGGTGTATGAATGTGTGAGCGTTAGCGAGTGCGATTGGGTGAATGTTGCTCTAGTGTAAAGCGCTTTGAGGGGTCTGTATGACTGGAAAGGCGCTATATAAGTTCAGTCCATTTACCATTTTTACCATAAAACCAAACACCTGTTTCTATTTAGTCTTGATGCAGCTTTTTCTGGCTGGATTTAGATGGACATGTGCTCAGTCAGGTAAAATATAAACTGCTGGTGCATTGCACACATTTAGATTGCTTGTCTGCATATTTATTACCAACACCTCAGCTGGAACATTACATCCGTTTGTCAGTGCCGAGTGAAATGAGGGCTAGCTGGATGTTTTTCAGCACCCGACAGTTGTTCAATTCGCTCCATTAACTCCACAATGTGACGGTACCCAAACATCCTGTCACCCGAATGTTGTCTTTTTCCAGTGTCTCTCATCATTGAAAGAAACAAATTAAAATTTTGCAACATCTTTATTTGCTTTCTGACTGCATTCGGCATTTGGACTTCATTACCACTTAGAGATTTGCAGTTTAATTGAAAATGTTTCTGGTGCATTATTTTTTTAGCATTGCACTCCAGTTTTTGCTTGCTATGAGAGTACTTTTATGTAGGCGTCAAGTTGTGCTTGTCCTGCTTTGACAGCAGATCATTTAATGTAATTGCCTATATTCTACTCATAGCTTGCTTTAAAAAACACCTTGGTTTTGTGACTCCAGCAGGAGTTTGCTCATAGTTATTTTGGTTTGATCAAAGGTCAGAATCTGTTAAATTGCATGAGTCAACTTCCTCAAACTGGAAGCAGAACCACAATAAAGGGAAATATGAGTAATAGGAAATCTTTTAGAAAACATTAGACAATAAATCAGAAATCATACATGAGATTTGTTATCATTTCTGTAGTTTATAAAAAAAAGGGCCAACATTGATACCTAATTGTTAATCACAGACATGCCCCAATCCAGATAGATAGACAGATATAGATGTAGAGATATAAATAGATTTAGATCACCTTGACACTGGCAATAATTTTAATGCTAAATATGTTTGCATTACAATTTACAAACCTAATAGCGTTGCTCTTGACAACCAGGCAGTGCATTTATATGGTGCATTCACTGACTGGAAAATATCAGATACTTTAGTTTCAGACCAGCTGATCCCCGGTTAGGGTGTGTCAGGGTGGATATTGATGACGTTCGGTCACCGGTCATTTTATCTGGACATCTCTTTCAATCTGGACATTAAAACGAGCTATTTTTACAGCTATGACCTATTAAAAGACTTGTTAATGTGGGTAAATTATTCCTATTGAAGGAAAGGCAATTACTTACCCTATCAAATGAAAACAACTGCAACTATTGTTGCTTTGTAATTTTTTGGTGTTTTTTTTTTGCCATTGCAACATTTAGCAATCATGATGCCAGAATATACAACACTGTGCTCATTGCTAGCTGCACCCTTTCATCATAGCGAGTGGACAGGATGTCAGAGACAGTTTTGTTGTTAATGTTGTGATTTTACACCTGGTATTAGAGTGCGAACACAGGGGCCCCTCTGACTTGTCACTTTAGAAAACATCTCCTCACAGAGCTTCTATCAGGCTTCCTACAATACAGAGGTGTGAATGTTCTCGTCTTAGAAGTCGTTTTGGGTAAAGGTGTTTATCCCTCTTAGTCATCTGTGGGAAAACGCTTGAATCTGCTGCATTAAACCTGGATTATTTTGCTTAACACACCACTGAGCTTGTTTTCCTTTATATTATATTGGTATTCTTGAAATGAAGGCTCAGAACTCATTTTATGTTGTTGTGAAGGACATACTTAGCTTATTTTGACTTTTTGTTTTTAAGGTTGACCAAATAAAAGGAACAGCAAAATGCGTCATTGTTGCTGCGTCATGGCGGCGCTCAGTAGGTCCACTTCTTATAGAATTACCCGAGACGTGTGTGAATGCCCGGTGTGAACAGGGCATGTGTTAGCGATTGCTGATTCTAGGCCTAACCCCTGATAACAGTCTACCCTGTTGAAGTGAAGATGACGTTATCAATATTGAAATGTACACTAACAGTTATGGTGACATTGTTAAAAGAGATTCTGCAGCTATGATTGTTCAGATTTTTTAATGCAAAGTGCAAGCATCTGATTTGAGAAAACTATACATTTAAAAACACGCCACTGTTGTTTGATCATCACTGATAATTAAACAGGAACGGTTTGTGTTTGGTCCTGCTGGCTGAACTGTTTACATGCGTTCGTTTAGCATAGCGTGCCTGCCTGTTGTACGTCAGGAATCCCGTTGAGTGCCTGTAAAACAGCAGGAAGTCAGAGGATCCAGGGAAAACGGTCATAAACCGCCTTCATTACCTGCAGCATTCAAACTTTTGTCTAATTCTCCTTCAACCAGTTCCTGCCACTTTCTGTCTCATTCACATATATATTCACAGTTGTTCTGTAATAACAAGATGACTTTAGCAAAATAAATGTGAAAACTGCACCGGCATAGCATGGCTAGGGAGGAAACCACTCTCAAGTTTCCTTTTTTATGTTAAAATAGAAAGTATTTCAGTGTAGGACATCGGTGTACGTTCCTATAGATGTGAAGCCTGCTGTTCTTGCAGTTCTGCAGAGCCATATATTTATCTACAGCTTTTTCTTTTAAACCGCAGGCATTGTTTTTCTGAGCTCGGGAAGCTGGTTGCTATATTATAGAAGCATGTTTTTACTGGGCGTTATAAAGGGGACAGGATTTCCTCTGTAAAGTCTGCACAATCCTCACCACTCACAGGTCCAGGAAGAGCACACCAGGTTCAGGTTTTTCTGTTGAAGCTCAATTGATTTTTGCCTCATATTCATTATATACAAAGTTTAAAACTAACGGGTAATAAAATGTGTTGATACTTGCCAGAAGAAGTAACACGCTGAATCTGAAACCCCAGCTTGCATATTTGCCCTATTCTAACTTCCTTCCCACCTACTGAGCCTCTGAACGTTAATGATGCTGTCTACAAAGACCCGTCTCTTTAGTGAATGGGTTATTTTTGTGTCTGCAACGATTACGGAACAACAAACGTGTTCTGTTAGGAAAAAAAAATCCTGTCTAAAATGAGTGAGGAGCTGTCTCAGATGTAGGTTCTGTGCGTGTGACGATGGAAAGAAGTTACCACAAATATTCTCAAACTCCTATAAGACTAAGAATTTGAACTGATTTCTTTGCAATTTTTTAACAGTGTATCCTGGTTCCTTACAAATGAAAAGAAATGAATGATTTGGAAAAAAAAGGTGTTGGAGTGGTTCAAAGGCATTAACACGGTTTCTACTTTAATAGAAAATGCAACGATCAGACTTTTTCTGGCTAATATAGATTTCCTTTTTTTACTTTCCTATATTACATAAGGAGAAAATATCAGCAGAAATGTACAAAACCTTTGACTGATTTTTATTAAACTCATAAAGTGTATCAAAGTATGTTTGCTTGGTGTGTTTATAGACCAAAACTGGAGATTTCCCAGACATGATCCATTTAGTAAAACTGGCAGATTCTGATCTATAACTGGGTAATTTCCTAAAACTGATGGTGAATCTAGGTTCTCCCTAACAATCATTCACAGTGAAGGATAGACTTCGTCTATGTCTGTGTCCTGTCCTCCAAGATCCTCAGATTGCCTTCTGTTTAGGGGAAGGCAGCTGAAACACAACTCTTTAGATTTAGCACAGATCAAGGCAAAGCACTCAGCTCATGACAGAGCTAAACTACGCGGTCTCAAAGTCTGAAAAAGTTCAATTCAATTTAGTTTATTTATATAGCGCCAATTCACAACACATGTTGTCTCAAGGCACTTCACAAAACTCAGGTACATACATTCCAATTAATCTTAATCATTGAACAGTGCAGTCAGATTCAGTTATTTATTCAAAATTGGATAAAAAGTTTTTCTATCTAAGGAAACCCAGCAGATTGCATCAGTCAGGGACTTGCAGCATTCACTCCTCCCGGATGAGCATGTAGAGACAGTGGAACAGTCACTGGGTTGACTTTGCAGCAATCCTCATACTGAGCATGCATGTAGCGACAGTGGAGAGGAAACTCACCTTTTAACAGGAAGAACCTCCAGCAGAACAAGGCCAGTGTGAAGCGGCATCTGCCCACGACCGACTGGGGCGTTAGAGAAAAACCAGAGCAGAGACACAAGTAAGAAAACAAAGAAGCACGAATCCAGGAGTACTTTTATGGGAAGGAAAAAGTAAATGTTAATGGATGTAGCGCTTTAGTCGTTTCACCTAGAATGAAAAAGAAAACAGATAAACTCTGAGCCAGTTTTTCAAGGTTAGAGTCTGAAGAGAGCACATAGAGTTAGTCACAGCAAAAAAGCTCAGTCAGTAGCTATGTCTAGGAAAGAGAAAGGGTTTTAAACACAAAGACAGGCCATGTGGATCATCGGTAGAGGGTGAGCATTAAGTTGTTGCCAGCAGAAGCTTGGACGATTCCCTCTCCAGAAAGGTGTCACAGGTAGACACAGAGTCAGGCCAGGTGTAGCTTCTAGGAAGATAAAGAGAGAGAAAAAAGTAAAAGCTGAAATAAAAGCAAATAATGCAAAATTGGAGAGTAGTGTGAGAAAGTAGCGAAGAGGGTGAAAGTGGTCATTATGTTCCTCAGCAGCCTAAGCCGTATAGCAGCATAACTACAGGAGATAGCTCAGGATAACCTAAGCCACTCTAACTATAAGCTTTATCAAAAAAGGAAAGTTTAAGCCCTAGCCTTAAAAGTAGACAGTTTGTCATCTAGAGCCCACTGGATGGTACATTGTTATGTACTAAAAAACACAAAACGATAGGGATACCTCTCTCTTTCAGATTGATTATAAACTATTGGAAGAGAGGGGGTCATACAGGTAGCAGAAATGGAGGGGTGTGTTTGTTGGCACCTCAACCATCAACTGAGCCGGTTTAGGCTAATCCTTACTCCCTCTTACTCCATCCAACAGGGAGGAAGAAGACGGAGGTAAAAAATAAGGAAGAGAGCTCAGGATAACCTAAGGCACTAACTATAAGCTTTATCAAAAGGAAAGTTTTAAGCCTTAGCCTTTAAAAGTAGACAAGGGTGTCCGCCTCACGGACTAAAAAACTGGGAGCTGGTTCCACAGGAGAGGAGCCTGATAACTAAAGGATCTGCCTCCCATTCTACTCTAGAGACTCTAGGAACCACAGTAAACCTGCAGTCTGAGAACGCAAGTGCCCTGTTAGGAACGTATATGGAACAATCAGATCTCTGATGTATGATGGAGCTAAATCATTAAGGGCTTATATGTGAGGAGGAGAATTTTAAATTCTATTCTGGATTAACAGGGAGCCAATGAAAGGGAAAGCTAAAAGTAGGGGAAATATGATCTCTCTTTTAATTTTATCAGAAACTCTTGCTGCAGCATTTGAATCAGCTGAAGGCTTTTAACTGCATTTGTGGACATCCTGATAGTAAAGAATTACAATAGTCCAACCTTTGGAAGTAAACCAAATGCATGGACTAGTTTTTCAGCGTCACTTCTGGACGGATTATTTCTAATTTGGCAATGTTTCCGGAGATGAAAAAAGAAATCCTAGAAACCTGTTTAATATGGGATTTATAGGACATGTCCTGGTCAAAAATTAACACCAAGGTTTTTTACTTTATTATCGGAGGTCAATTTAATGCCACCTAGGTTAAGTGATTGACTAAGCAGTTTCTTTTTTAAAAGACTCCGGTCCAAAGACGACAGCTTCTGTTCTTGTCTGATTTAGAAGCAGAATATTTAAGGTCATCCAAGTTTTATGTCTTCAAGACATGCTTGTAGTCTATCTAACTGGTTGGGCTCATCAGGATTTATGGATAAGTAAGCGGAGTATCATCAGCGTAACATTTTTTGTGAAAATTATTCTATGCTGTCTGCTAATTTGAACTATTGGAAGCATATATATAGTAAAGAGAATTGGCCCCAAGTACTGAACCCTGTGGTACTCCACAATTAACCCTGGAGTTTTTAAAGATGGTTTATCATTTACATGAACAAAGTGGCAATCTGTCAGACAAATAAGATTAAACCAGCCTAGCGCTGTTCATCTGATCCATAGAGCAATATTCCAGCCTTTCTAAGAGAATATTGTGATCGACTGTATCAAATGCAGCACTGAGATCTAACAGAACCAGTACAGACACCAAGTCCATTATCTGAGGCATAAGAATATCATTAGTGACTTTCAGCAGAGCTGTTTCAGTGCTATGATGAGCTCTGAAGCCTGACTGAAAACTCTTAAAAACAGGGCCATTGCTGTGTAAAATGTCACACATTTGATTAGCAACTATTTTCTCAAGCATTTTAGATAAGAATGGAAGATTGGATATAGGTCTGTAATTATTAAAGTCATCTCGATAAAAGCAAAAGGTTTTTTAAGTAAAGGTTTAATTACAGCTACCTTAAAAGCCTGTGGTACATATCCATTTACTAAGGATAGATTAATCATATCTAAAATGGGGCTGGTAATCAGAGGGAACACTTCCTTAAATAATTTGGTTGGGATTGGGTCTAACATACAAGTTGAAGGTTTAGTCCATCCTTCCCTTCATCCATCCATCCATCCATCCATCCATCCATCCATCCATCCATATTTAAGGGCTGGCATCTGTACAACTACATGCCATCAGTTCACATGTTTTACTTTGACTTTAAGATGATTGGCCCAAAATGAGAAATTTGAGCTCAGAGTAGAATAGATTGTTTCGACTTGACATGTAGATACACATGATTGACGTGTGTAATGAGCCAAATTATCAGTGAGTCATATAAAAACAAAAGATGTCAATAAATATCCTAAGCTTAGTCTAGCAGTTCAGACTGCTCAGCATGAAAACATCAGCTGTAAGAGCATCATTCAAGTTTATTGAAGACTCTGTCTTGAGCCAGATGTTTAGAAACTTAAGGCTGTCCTGTAGAAACTCCTGTTAGAACAAAACATCCTTTGCTGTAGTGGGTTATTTTCCCGCACTTTAAAGCTACAGATTTTTCAAGCATACATGGCTTTAATTTTAATGAACTGTTGGGCAAGGAGAAGGTATTGGCTAATTACAAGTTATACCTCGTAATTAGTGAAGCATTAAGGTGGATCACAGCTCATCTGCCTTACAAATCTCATCGTCCTATGCCCAATGGTGAAACAAATCAGTTTTACTCGATATGTTATTTTTCAAGTTAGTACCTCTTGCCCTGGGCTGTGTCCTAGAGAGTCCACCTCTTATTCAAAGAGACCTGTGGTCAGCAGGGAGGTAAACACTGAGCAAAGTGAAGCTGCTCTGCTTACTCAGGTAGAAAATGCCCTTGAGGTTGTGCTTTTAATTGAATAAGATGTCTCTAGAGAAACATGATCCTGCTTTTAGCACCAGCCTTTACACTCTGCCAGAGCTTGTCTCGTGACTCAGTTTGATGCATCCATCCATTTAAATTCTTGCCCTGATTAATGATAGATAAGTACAGCAGAGCATTTTGATTGCAGATGTGACCTTGCATTTTCCATGATCTTTAACCGAGCTCTCGGGAGATAAAATCAGACTGTAGATGGTTAGAATATGTAGCTTGAGTGGAGTTTGGACAGCTTGCACATTCATATTTACTGAGGCTTTTAAAGCTGCTGCAGCAGCTCTGTCCAGTATCACTTGAAAAGTCCCAGCTGTGTGGGATGCATTGACTAACTGGCAGGATTGATTTCATCTCACTCTGTTACAGCTACATAGCTACTATAGCCTGTGAGACTCTGATTAGGTTCCGGGGTTGATAGTCTTAACTTTTTGAAAATTTATAAATTTGTGTTTTGTCCACGCCTTCAAATCTTTCCACCTTTTTTCTGTGGTAGCGTCAAACTTGAAAGTATTAGTCAGGATCTTATTTTCTAAACCAAAACAAAGTAGTTGGTAATTGAGCAGAAGGAAACGGATACAAAGTTTTCAATATTTTAAATTTGTTATTACCATGAATGACTGAATTAAAGCAAACCTATTCGTGTTTTATCCTTCCTTGCAGGTGCCCTCACAGTCGGCCTTGTCCGGCAGTGTCAGACAATACACGGACGGGAGCGGACCTGCATCCCGCCGCGGCTGCCCCCTGAGTGGGTCACTACTCTCTTCTTCATCATCATGGGCATCATATCCCTCACAGTCACCTGCGGACTGCTAGTTGCGTCGCATTGGCGCCGAGAAGCCACCAAATATGCCCGCTGGATCGCCTTCACTGGCAGTAAGCGAATAAAACAATTACATTCATCCTGAATGAAAATGTTTTGTAAACCAGTCGAAGTTGAATTACTTTAGAAAATGTATTCATGTATGTACTCCTCCAGATTGTATAAGCAGATTCATAGAGGAATGCAGCTTGTTTGGTGCTTGAGTAGGTGGACAATATAACCACATCCCTCCCTCTTTGCCTTCGACCATAAAGCCTCTCTTATTTTATTATTTTTTTCCAGACAAGATTTCTGTATAGATGCACTTGCAGCTCTCCGCAATAACTCACCCATCACATGCATTGTGCCCTGGCTGGTTACACAAAGCTGTGTGGGTTGATGTGATTTGATTGGCCAGTCAGCTGAGGGTAGCTTCAGCTTCGAGCACACTCACACAGACGGAGCAGTGATATGCGAAGCCACAATGGCTCACATTATTGTCCGAAAGCTGGAAGCATTTAAAAAAAAAATGGCTCAGACACAAAAAGAAAAAACAGCCTCGGGAATTGCACAAACACTCTGGTGGTTAGTTTGTCTCTGCCAGATCTCGTGCAGATTTATATTTTTTTCAACCTGGTAAACTACCAACTCCTCCAAATCCCAGGTTCCAGGGACTGAGGACGCCTCAGAGAAACTCAAAGGGAAAATAAAAACAAGTGATGGATGTTGCACCTGTTCCCATCTCATCTAATTCTGCTCAGATACAGCAGAATTAGATCTGACTGAGCACCTGTAGCAGTGGTCGCCAACTACACTGTCCAAAGGCTTCAGATGCATCCCTGGTCAAACGCACCACATTTAAATGGTTGATTTACCCTCTCATCATACCAAAATCTGGTTGGACCTGGCAGACATGCAAACGTCTCTTACATTTTCTGAAATTTCCCTCATTGTTTCACTCATTGGTAAATGTTTGCACAAATCAGACAAGAAGGTGATTATAACCTACTGGTTTGTAGGCTGTTTACTATTGGAGAGGAACTGTGAGTTACTTCATTCCAGTGGGTTTTGGCATATATTTTGTTGTTGTAGTCTCCTTGCATGATACCGCCTTAAAACAAGCCTCCTTTTTTACTCATATTCAGCTCCTGATCATATTTGTCTTTTTTGACAAGTTGCTACCACCTTTTAAACTGCAGTTGTATTATTTATTTGTTGTGGACAGGCACCATCAGTGCAGCCACACAATTATGGGGCACACAATCGCCTAGAGGATACAATGAAACCTCACAGAATAGTACAGATGACAAAGTTTGTTGAGTGGGTGTCTGACTACATGAAAAAGCCTAAATTGCTCTTTTCTGTTATTCTGATTTGTTTTCTCTTTAGATGCGTTGTTGTCAAAAAATTCTACAAGACCGATGATGGTCACTTAGGATCAGCTTTATTAATATCTTGCAAGAGAGAAGGATTTTTACAGCATTGGACATGTTCTGCCAACTCATTCTGACTAGACAAAGCAAAGGTTATAACAGCTGCAACAGCTTTCAAGGTTATTCTCATGGGACCCAGACTGGGTTTTGAGCTTTTAGCTAGACTTCTTCTGAGTTTCGTTCTGGTGGAAACTCCGCAACTGGTGGGCAGGTGGACTCGCTCTTTCCAGGCCAGGTCCGCTTCACTCCATCAGAGTAGAGTGAAGCCGTGGGGAGGGCAGGTGTCCAGGAAGCGCTCAAATCCCTGTGTGTGTGTGTGTGTGTTCTTTTTTATAATTTGTATTTTAGGCCTTTGGTTATTTTTATCAAACTATTAAGCAAATTAATAATGATAATAAATAATAAAATTATGCTGATTCATTGTTTCTTTCCATCTCTGGAAGGAAAAAAAATGTGGTCCTTTCAGATTCCAGTGTTTAGTCTCCCAAGAACACAGAGTCAGAGGTCCACCTACCTTTAACAATAATCGGGATTGAGGCAGGGAAGCTCAGGTTGATCAGACCCTTCTTTTGTCGATGTTCTCGGAAGAAATCAGTCAAGGAATCCCATCCTCGGCGCACCTTTATTGTAGAAAAATACTTTTTTACCAAGACAGAGACCGATGATTATCACTCTGTTAATATCTTGGAAGAGAAAAGGATTTTATACAGCACTGGACATGTGCTCAGGAGTGGTGCCACATCTGTCTGACTAGACAAAGCAAAAGTTCTCCTTATAACAGCCTTAAGAGCTGTCAAGGTGATTCTCATGGGACAAAAAAACTCCTGCAGTTTTAGCTGCAGGTTTTTTAGTATATGTACTTATTAAGCAGGAAAAGATACTTTTTTGTAGTGCCGCACTTTGTAAAGCAATACAAGTTTAAAAAGGTAACGTTATTTGGATAACTAGTCAGGCTATCTGCTCAGGTAGCCTCCCTGCAGCCAGCTGCTTAACAGACACACTGCTCTTAATTTGCCAAAACATTGTTATCATAACAAGAATGATGGGTGGTGCTCCTACAGTTTTCATGTTACGACTATCTCCTGTTTTGCTTTGAAAAATATTTCCAAACAGTCACGTTTGTGTTTTGAAAGCCAGAAAAGTGTGGCATTCTTCTTTCAGCTAGCTGACTGGCAGTGCTCTGCAACAAGTGGGGTCCCGGCATAAGTCTGTTAAACTCTGCTCTGTACAGCAGCAGAAAATTCTGGTCACAGCGACATTGTGTCGGCCATCTTGTTAAAAGAAATTTATACCGCAGGTCTGGTTATGATGGAGGTAAAGTTTTAGCCCTTCTGAAACTGTATTATTTAAAAATACTGATGTGCCATTGTACTGTTTATCAGCCTATGTTGACATTGCACAGAAATTTAAAACTACTTTTAACTGTGATGATATTCAGAGAAGCTTCTGTTATCTCAGACCTACAACTGTACCCAAGGACAAACAAGTGGAGGCAGCATCACATTCAAATGATGCTTTTTGATATGCAACTACCTTTATAGTCATGATAAAATGAGTCAAATGTCTTCCTAAATTTGAACCTCTGCGTATTTACATAGTTCTGTTTCTCTCTGATGTATTTGCTTGTTTTTTGAACTGCTTGGTTTTTTGAACTGCTGATTTTTATGAGCTGAAATGATATTTACTTCATAGCCAAATTACGCAATCATTTGTTAGACAAGGGCGGTATTTTGTAAATGTAGACCCGGTATTGTAAACCATCCGGCTGATTAGGACCCCTCAGGGTTGTTTGGTGGGTAGAATAAGAGCTCAACTCAATGTTTTTTTTAGTAGAGGAACAGTTTCTAAATTACATCTGACTTTGCTTTCACATGTTTTATTCATTTACCATCTGAGAGATTTATAGGACACAGTGCAGCAATGATTGCTGTGAAGAGACACATCAGTGTATTTAAACGCACATTAACAAGGAATGTAGCTGTCCTATTAGCTTAACCGCTGCTGGTTAAGCCGTGTTTATTAAATCATATTTTCTAGATCACTTTATTAGAGATAGCAGGACAGTTTAAACTGTTTTTACTGCGTTTCTTGAACCCAACCATTAATTTTTAACTGTATTTAAAGAAATTGCTTGTTTGCTAACATTAGCTGACCTGTTCGATTTTATGTAGACCAGATGAGGCCCTACGTCAGCCAGAAAAGAACATATTTCTCCAAACTTTAAGCTAGGTTTTAATACAGAATTGTTTTTCCTGACATTCTGAATTGTTGGCAATCAGAAAGCAGCCGGCAGCCAGATTGGACTGTCCTGTTGAGACAAAACACAGAATCATAGAGGCTAACCATCAAAATCATCACCTTAACTGCTGAATGTTTATTCCCCTTAAATTCTGAGTGGGAAGGAAGGTTTTATCCTATGAAATTATCTTGGGATATGTGCAAAATAACTCTTTTAGCCGTAAAGTGAAAATTATTTTTGATAGCCGCCCATCTGTGATGCTCCTGACACCACAGAGGAAGAGCTCCTGCTGATCCGATATCTTCAAGCTCCCTTAAACTCATTGGCTGGATATTTCTGAAGAAATTTTTATATATAGCCCAAAGCTCTTGTCTTGAGTAGTTAATTAGTCCTTATTGATGGGCTTTTTCCAAACCTCAGAACCAAAGGCTCAGAAAGCCTTCATCCTACAAAGAAAGACTTCACAGGGTTCACCCGGGCATGGCTAATCTTTGGAGCTGCTGTTGCGATAAGTTTTGTTTTTCGCAACACTAATTTATCTATTTTGACTGAAGTTCTGCTAGACCAGTAACTTTTTTTGAGCAACCCTTGTTGCATTGATAACCCGGTTCTGAGTTCTCTAAGCCATAGAGACGATTTTAGGATACTAACCCGAAAGGCACTTTGTCCCTCTCCTGGGAGGGGGCTGCTGTGAATGCGGTGGGGATTCTCTGGCTCATTTGTCTCAGTGGAACCTTTAATTTTTCTTTACCAAATAGACATAATGTCATAAAGCCCCTAATTAGTCAATCAAAAATTTTCCTTCTCTTGACATCAACTGATATAAAAATGTTTATTTGGTAGAAAAATCGCTTCTGTTCCATTTTAACTTGTCCAGGTAGTGTGTAATTTACATTGTAGTTTTTGACTTGGTTTAATGTTCACTTGGTGCTATTAGCTACTAGCTTGCTTTGGTTTGCGATCTTTAGTTTAGTAAGTAGACATATTATTTAGTAAACTATTAGATTTTCTGTGGTTATATTGTTAGTAAATATTATAACCATAAAGTTTGAAACTTAAGGTTAATTTTTTGTCCCTGATGAAATGAATTTTATGGATAAGGGACGAAATTGATTTGACTTTCATAGCTGTTAAACCGGGTTGAGGTGTGGGTATTACAGTCCTTTTTAATGTGGTTGAAAGTTGTTGCAGCAGCAAATATTTTCTGGGGTCCGTTTTTACTAGGATATATTTTTACTGTAGTAGATGTATTGGAAACAGAGGGGGACCCAGAAGACGACCCTTGTTCCTGGAAAAGGTTCCTGAGGTGGAAACATGCCTTCTCTGTGTGTGAAGTCCATAAAATCTGAAGGATACGGTGGCTGGGTTACAACAACATAAGCTGACAAGCTGTACTGTCGATTAACCAACAGCAAGTCAGCAATTTACCACGTGTCATCAGTTCAGGGCTTTTAAGATGTCCAGTAGATCAAGAAAAGTGCACTTAAATTAACTCTGTGCAGAAGCTGAAGGATGCCGAGCTGTATTCTTCTGAATGTGTTTGTTTCATCCTCTTAACTAGAACCGATATCCAACTCATTGTTCATAAATTAATTCATTTTCAGAGTAACGATTATAAAATTAATGATTATTATGTTCCTTTCTTATAATATAACCTTTTCTCAACCTTTTCTTTGCTACAGTATACACTGATATATTTGTGAGGCAAGAAAATGGATTTAAATTATGAGCAGCATATTGACATCAGCTAATAAAAACATGATTATTGTAAAACCTATTTACCTGCAGCCTTTCTTCCACAAATGTAAACAGGTTGGCTGTCGATCTAAACAGCCCTTATTTAGCCAATCAGATATAAAAAGTTACTCTCATTCTGAATGTAAGACTTTCAGCTCACAAATGTTTATTTTCTGGTTAATTGGAGCTACTTTTAGTAGAAATACAGTTTTAGGAAGATAAAAGTTATTCATCTAAAAATAGACTTCTTCCATTTTCTTCTCGTACATCTATTAGAATAAAGATTTCGCTTAACAACCAGGCGGTCGTTAAGAATTGATGCCTCATACTCTGGTAAAATGTCAAAGTGCAGCCTCATTAAAGCATTTCCCACCTGCACTGACTTTGGTACTCAGGTTATATAAAGCAGTGTTGATCTGAAGCAGAGCAGATGGTGAAAGGCTGCTTCAGACATCATCCATTTATTTTAATTAAATGACAGTGTGCTGTACAATAAATTCTCCATTGATTCATCGATGGTTTAATTTGGTGCATAATTCATTTTGGAAATCATGAGTAGACATGCTATCATATATTGTGGTGGCTTCGTTAATATGAAGACCTTAATAGAATCGATGTTGAGCAGATACGGAGATGTCTTTGAACTGTTGCAGAATATCTTTTATCCTCACAAATAAATCCATTATGCAGTTCTGGAATAAATATCTCAGTGTAATCTGTTTCTTAATGGGCTGTTGAGCTGCGTTTAGAACAGGTTCTTTTCTCTAAAATACACTGAGGAAATTATATTTTTCTAAATTCATTCTCCAATTATGGAAAGCTGCTTTTTCATGAATGTTTGAATTTGAGTGAAAAGGCTACGGAGTGATTGGTAAACCCTCTCATTAAATGCTTGTTTTTATCTCTCCTCATATTCTTCCCTAGCAGGCGTCTTCAGTTGATTTGGCCGTTTTGTTGCGGTTAGTTGGTTGTTATTAAAGGATCTACATGCATCACCAAGACTGTTTTCACAAAAATTAGCTTGCAACGACCTTAAGTGTCGATGCAACATAGTTGCATGTGAATTTTGACCTAATGCATACATCTGCAGATATGAAGCTTGCGCTGGTTTATTATGTCTGTTGCATTGAGCTTTAATATTGAGTTACCGACAGTCAGAGCCTTTCTTTCTTTGATTTTCCGTGAGTTGTTTCTTGTAGAGAAATCTAACATGCTGGTCAATGGTAGATGGCTTCTAAAAGCCTTTTTTGTGAGGAAACATGTATCTCAACTACTTCTGACTCAAATATCTGAAAAAATGAAATTATTTTTTTATCTTATTGATTGTGAAAAGTGATATAATAGCCTACAAATAACAGGAGGTATTGGTTAGCAGAGATTTTCTGTTGTTTTCTGGTGCTTTGGAAGGATCATTAACTATCAGAAAAACCTCAGAGATAATTTTAGTTGTTCATAATAGAGAAAACTGTGGAAAGATGTTTGTGTAATGTCTAGTAGAGTGTGAAAATCCTACAGGTTATGGAAAAACTAGGTGTTTGTTTAATCAGAGCTGCACACCTTTGGTCAACAAACATATGCAGGCAAGCGGCTGTGCTTTGATTCTAGGTATTTTTGGATTTATTTGCCTTTAGAACCAGTAAAGCAAAGCTCTCCATCCTTTGGGTCGAGACACATATTTACATGTGTCTAGAACGGTTTCTTCTTTTACATCACATAAAAAATGCATTATTTTTAATGTGATTTTTTTTAATGTAATTTTTAAAGTATTTTAAAAAGAAGTTGCTGTTTTCTTGATTTAAAATCTGTCTGCATTCCAGGTTGCAGCTTTTATTTTGTAAATGATGAAGCTACAGGTTGAATGATTGTATGCAACTAGTTTTGTTACCTGAGTGGGTTTAGGTTGGTGTATTTTTTTTTACAGGAGTTTCATAATTAAATGTGAGACAGGTGGATTTTGTGTTTATGAACTTTCTTTGTAAACCATGACCTTACTCCTCTTGCACACGTACATTAAGCCAAAGCATCAGTATCTCACACATCGTTTCTGGCAAATTCCGCCAAAAAATATAACCAGTGTCTCAGGGGAAATGCTCCTTTTTCAATTGAAATGCTTAAAATATATCTTCCATGTTTAAGCTCTTATTTTAGATGAAGTTAAAGAATGTGAAGGTAATCATTTTGTTTTTTACCATCATTCCATCCAAAAACCAGTATCACTGACAGCAAAACAGCCACCCAGCACAATGCTGCCACCACCATGCTGGTGAGTCGGTATAGACTTTCTGGCCTTAAAAGCTTAACCTTGACGCTTGCAGACATCTCTACCGATTCTGCTGAGGATTATTTTGAAGATTTTTGTTGTTTAATCATTCCACCCTAAAAAAAAACCCCAACCATTTAACTGCATCTTAAATGGTCCAAAATTAATGAGATTCATGCCCATCATATTTATACCGCCCAACATAATTATCCAGTTTCTGGTAAATACAGCCAGTGAGTGCATGTATGTTATTTAGCCCTCTGGCTCTTGCACGCCTAACACGGCAAAAGTGGTGCCTAGCTTAAAGGCCCATTTGTGTGTATTGCATGCAGCGCACTAAAACCGCTTTGCTCGGCGTTGCGGAAAGGGAAGGCCCAAAGTAGCGGTGCGCTGTGTAAGGCTCCACAGGTTGCTCCACTTTAGCATGCTGTGAAGGATACTACCGCAGCCAATTTAGACAGGATACCTGTCAAAGCTTGTCATAGCGAGCAGAAAGCAGCTGCTCCTCCACAAGCTCCACGCTGCTCTGTGAATCATAGGGTCTTCATCATAATCTTTATAGGAACTTTAAAACGTTGCCAATATGTACTTATTATCTACACCAAGATGGCGCCGACGATGGCAGCCTCGGAGCTTCGCTCTCTCTTTGTTTTTGTATTTTGTGTGTTTTTTGTTCTCTGCTTCACCGAGACATGGCTGAGTGGAAACATCCCGGACTGCGCACTACTGTTGCCGAACTTCCAGCTGTTCAGAGCGGATCGCAGCGCGGAGCTATCAGGGAAGAAGCGAGGTGGCGGAATCTGCTTTTATATAAATGAAGGTTGGTGCAGAGACGTAAAAGTGCTGGGGAAAACATGGAGTCCGGATCTGGAGTCATTTTCCATAATCTGTAAACCGTTTTATTCACCGAGAGAGTTTTCCTCGTTTATAATAATCGGCTCATATTTTCCACCGCATGGCTGCACTTCTGCCGCGGAAAAACATCTTGCTGAACTGATTACAGATGTGGAGAAAAAACACCCTGACTCTTTCATCTTAATACTGGGAGATTTTAACAGCGCAAACCTCTCCAATGAACTCTGCAAATACAGACAGCGTATTAAACGTCCCACCAGAGACAAAGACACACTGGACCTTTGTTACACAACTTTAAAGGACTCATATCATGCTGTTACCAGGGCTGCTCTGGGTTTTTCAGATCATTGTCTTATCCACCTCATCCCAACCTACAGACAGAGACTAAGAGCTTCCAAGCCCACGGTTCACACTGTTAAGAAGTGGACTGAGGAATCAAAGCAGATGCTACAGGCCTGCTTTGAATGCACAGACTGGACTCTTTTTGAAACTTCAGCCACTGACTTAAACCAACTAACTGATGTGGTGACATCATACATCAGTTTCTGTGAGAACATGTGTGTGCAGACCAAGACCTTCTGCACCTTTGGGAACAACAAGCCATGGTTTACTCCAGATCTCAGGAATCTGCGCAGGGACAAGGAAGAAGCTCACAGCAGTGGAGATTGGGCGCGGTACAGGCAGACCAGGAACAGACTAACAAAGGAGATCAAGGCAGCCAAGAGAAGCTACAGTGAGAAGCTGAAAAACAGCCTTTCTACTGGTGACACTTCGGCTGTATGGGCTGGCCTGAGAAACCTGACTGCCTACAGGAGCCCCCCCACCCTTCCTGAACAGAGTCCTCGCCTGGCCAACCGTCTGAATGGCTTCTACTGCAGACATGACAGGAAGCCATTCACACCTCAAACCAACTCCTCCACATCCCATTCAGGACACAAATTCCTCCCATAAAGTAACCAACCTCCTACCTTCAGATCCTCTGCCTGCACTAAAGATCTCCGAGGATGATGTAAACAGGCTCTTTCAGCACATGAAAACAAAGAAAGCTGGAGGACCTGATAACGTCTCCCCATCATGCCTGAAAGCCTGTGCAAATCAACTCGCTTCGATCTTCACCAGGATCTTCAACAAGTCACTGGAGACGTGTGAGGTTCCCTCCTGCCTCAAACGATCCACCATCATCCCAGTACCCAATAAACCCACCATCACAGGATTAAATGACTACAGGCCTGTAGCCCTGACGTCTGTGGTCATGAAATCCTTTGAGCGGCTGGTGTTGAAGCACCTGTAAGACATCACAGACTCCCTGCTGGACCCCTGCAGTTTGCTTACCGAGCAAACAGGTCGGCAGACGATGCTGTTAACTTAGGCCTACACTTCATCCTGCAACACCTCGACCGCCCAGGGACCTACGCCAGGATCCTGTTTGTAGACTTCAGCTCGGCCTTCAACACCATCATACCAGACATCCTCCACCAGAAGCTCACCCAGCTCAACGTCCCAGCCTCCACCTGTTAGTGTATCAACAGCTTCCTGACGGACTGACAGCAGCAGGTGAGACTGGGGAGCATCTTCTCCCGAACCAGATCAATAAGTACTGGTGCCCCCCAGGGGTGTGTTCTATCCCCACTCCTCTTCTCCCTCTACACAAATGACTGCACCTCAGCGGACTCGTCCGTGAAATTCCTGAAGTTTGCAGATGACACCACTGTCATTGGACTGATCCAGGAAGGTGATGAGTCTGCATACAGACAGGAGGTGGATCGGCTGGTCCACTGGTGCGGTCAGAACTACCTTGAACTCAACCCACTCAAGACCGTGGAAATGGTGGTGGACTTTCGGAGAACACCACCCCCATACACCCCCCTCACTATCCTCAACAACACTGTATTGGCCGTGGACCACTTCAGGTTCTTAGGAACCACCATCTCTGAGGACCTGAGATGGTCTTCACACATAGGCACTGTTCGGATAAAGACCCAGCAGAGACTGTACTTCCTGAGGCAACTCAAGAAGTTCAACCCTCCACAGGAGCTGCTGGTCATCGTCTACTCTGCCATCATTCAGTCTGTCCTGTCTTCATCCATCTCAGTGTGGTTTGGATCATCCACAAAACAGGACTGGTCCAGACTGCAACGAATAATCAGGACTGCAGAGAGAATCATCAGGGCTGACCTTCCCTCCATCCAGGACTTATACAGGTCTAGGGTCAGTAAAAGAGCTGCTAAAATCTCTGCAGATCCCACACACCCTGCACACAAACTGTTCAGAGTTTTACCTTCAGGCTGATGCTACAGAGCACTGTTCACTAAAACCAGCCGCCACAGAGACGGTTTCTTCCCCCGGGCTGTTTCTCTGTTGAACATTCAATAGAGTACAAAACAACAGCATACAGATGTTGCAAATGCACCTTTTTATTTATATATGTGTATATTTGTACATTGTAAATATGTATATTCTGTAATGCAAAAACAAAACCAAAGAGCAAAGTGTACCGGAGTCAAATTCCTTGTTTGTATGTACAAACTTGGCAATAAAGCTGATTCTGATTATTATCTAGAAAACTCTTTTGGGCTGTACTCTGCTGTGGATGCACAGGGTGCAGCGCCTTCCGTGTTGTTTCCAGTTTAGCTCCACAGGGTTTACTGCAGACTCCTCGGTGTGCAGGCTCCCTTATTCAGAGACATCAATCTTTAATAGAGTTTTACATAATGCATCATTCTTTGAACTGGTAATCTGCATCATTTTACAAACCTCATTTTCAGCATTTAGTTCTTTTCTTTTCAATATGAGTATATTTAAAGACTTTATAGACGATTTCTCAATTAGAATCAGAAAAACTTTATTGCCAAGTAGGTTTTTGGACATACAAGGAATTTGTTTTGGCGTAGTCAATGTTTTGGCGTGCAATGGTCTCTACTGATACTACATGAAGGTTAAATCTCTCCTTATTCAGTTTTAATTGAGCGTACAGCACAATTTCTATGCAATATCATTTATAGACACACAGTTTTGATTCTGTCATATTTCTGATTCATTTAATACTTCAACTTGACATTATTCAACGAGTGGAGTGTAGATTTTACCATCTGAGATATTGCCAAGGACGCCTCTTAGAGCTGTTTAAATCTTTCAGTCTACGCCGCCCTTCAAGGCAGGATTTATATTCGGAATCGGTCAGTGCGCTGAACCCCCAAGTTAAAAGGAGCTCATCTTTTTAAAATCCTCCTAAAGACAACTGCTATTTTGCCTCTTCTTTAAATAAGCTGTTAGCGAATTGTGAAATGAGCAATGATGGCAAAATACACAATCAATTTTGAACAATCAAACTTACATGAATTCCAATTTAATTCCTGGCTGCAGAGTCAAGACTCAATAAACAGGCAGTTTTTTAATTTGACTAATATTTGAATGACACTAGTGTCTAAGAAACTACCCAACTAAAATTCATTATAACCAGACTGTGTTAGCAACTCTGATATATAACGCAGGACGGATATATTGTTTATATTTTCATCACTTATTGCAGGAGCATAATCTAATCTAAAACAGGGGAAAAACATTTTTGAGTACATATTTGAGTACATTTATTTAGTGGGAGGAAAGAAAATGTTAAGAAATAATTATTTTGAATAGAAATCAATGGTGGCATAATTATTTGCACCCCTGCTGTTTATACTTTCTGCAGAGAGACGGATCTTTGACCGTTTCTCTTTTCATGATTGTGCTCACTTTGCATTGTGGCAAGATGAATTTAGGTCCTGGTCCAGCCTAGCGGCCAGTGGCTAAAAGAAATGGGCCTTTGTTTAGTATTATAGTTATATCCCAGGAAAACAGAAAAAACAAAGAGTCATACTTTGTGAGATTTATCGGTTTCTAGGAACTTCTTATAAATAAACAGTTTTAGTGTTAGAAAATGCTATTGCAATAAAAGAACATTTTATTTTGTTGCTTTTTACACATCTTTTCCAGAAGTGCCTATAAATGTTGCCTCAATTGTATATATATTTTTTGAGTGTGGATAGTCTGTCACCTGGTCAGACTCTTGTTGTATGATTTAAACTCATTAACCGAAAGAGACCAAAAAGATACTCGGATATAAAACGATACATTGCTGTAAACAATAATATTTCATATGACACAACAATGTTTTCAGATCATTTTTCACCTTCATGCATCTGGAAATTGTATCCAATAATGAGGCTCACAGTTGTCTTCCCTTAATTTTTCCATGATGTTGCACAAAAAGCAGTTTGTTTAAGGCGTTGGCTTAAAATGCAGCCGTAAATGTGCCTCCATTTAACTCAGATTTGTAAATTAGCTGATTCTGATGGAATTAAATCAGAAGCTTATAAAGCAATTCATCTTTCTTAAAGTGTTAGTAACTCTAGGGCATTTAAACTGCTGAACTTGAAGAAAATTCTGGAAAAAGTCATTTTTCATTATTCTTGCATTGATGAAATATGAATAATCTTGACCTAAAACAGGAAAACTTTAATCTGATCAGAATAAACTTTAATCAGAATGTGAGGGAAAAAGGGCCATGTGTCTTTTTATACGATGTATGTAAACATCTGGTTTCAACTGTGAATAAAGACAAGTGATGGTTCCTGTTATAAAATATTTAGTTTAATAATTAATTGCTTTCTTTTTCTCCTTCCTGCAGTGATCCTGTTCTGCATGGCAGCACTCATCTTCCCAATCGGCTTCTACATCAACGAGGTGGGAGGTCAGCCTTACAAGCTGCCCAACAACACGGTGGTGGGCTCCTCGTACGTGCTGTTTGTCCTCTCCATCTTCTTCACCATAGTGGGACTGCTATTTGCAGGAAAGGTTTGCCTCCCAGGCTGAGGACTTCTCCATGCTGGCCTCTGGACTGACCGGGGAGGTACTGAAAGTATTATGGGAATTTCCAGGACTACAGACTGAATATCAAAAACAACGAACTTTTGCCCTCAAAGCCTGAAACAGAGAAGATGATGCTTACGTTTCAAGGGACCGCAGCACCACGCAGAACTACTTAAAGATGAATAAATGAACAAAACACTAAAAGGGGACAAGAGCACAACAGGGTGGAGGCTGTCGCAGTTCCCTGCAGTTCGCTGCCGATTCCGGATACAACCGTTTCTCTTTCTCTCTCTTTCTCTCTCTGTTGTTATTCTGATAGAAAGGGTGCTTAATGTGCCGCTGTCATGGCAGCCGCAGCAACAACGATGGCACACATCTCTGAAGGACCACTACAACCACTCCTCGACTTGATTTCCAGCCGCCCCTCAGCACACATCTGCTTCGTCACGGCCGCTCCTGTTACTATTTATAGCTTCTCTTTCCTATTTTCGGTTTCTGGTTTTTTTTTTCGGTACAATTTGTTTTTCTTTTGTTCTTCCAGGTCGTACCACCTCTCTACTGAAGTAGCGTTAGTGTTAATGAAGTTCAATAAACTGAGTCCTTTAAACAGAATCGGGTGGGGGGATTGTTAAGTGTCTTCGTCTGCCATATTGCAGAGCCCCAGGTGTGCAGCCGAGGATAGCAGCTGTTTTGGCACACACTTTCAACCCGCTGAGGATGAGACATAGATGCAGGTGTGCTTCCTCTTCATCTTATCCAGCCTGCTAGGACCTCCTTGGGTACCAGAACAGGAGGTCGAGCGACATAAAGGAGAATGCCACTCAGTCCAAGACCATGCATTATGTTATTTCTGCACACAGCAAAGTAATAGTTCAGACATCTCAATTAAACCTGTCATGCACAGCCTCAGCTATCAGTCGTTGGAACATGAACTCATCTCCTATATTTATGGTAACATTTACAGTTGCCAGAATCTTCTCTAAGGTTGTAAATCACTGCAGTGTTGTGATGGACCTCTATATTCTTGACAGAACTGATTTTTTTCAATAGAACATTGTAAAGGCTGATAATCAGTGGTATTCTCCTTTAAAATGAAAAAAACATTGAGCGAGGGAAGGTTTTTTCGATCTTGTTTTGTATAACAGTGAAGGCACTGGGACTGCAGGTCAGGTCCATGCATGTCACTGTGCCTCGTAGTGGTGCTCGGGAGGTCTGTGAACGCAACACACACACACACACACCTTCACACTGTCCACACTGAAGCTGCAATGATTGTTTGGATCCCGATCCCCGTTACAGTCCGAAAAAGTGTTTTCAAAAATAATGAATAGACTATATATTTTTTACTATGCCATACAATAAAGTTCATACCTCCAGAGGTTTTCCACATTTTGTTACATTACAACCACAAACTATGTATTTTAGGGAGATTTTATGTGATAAACCAACACACACGCATTAACTGTGAAGTGGAACGTCTTCCCTTCAACCAGGAGGAGCAACTTTCCTGCCCCCTGCTCATTGAAAGCATCCCCACAGAATGATGCTGCCCCCGCCATGTTTCACAGTTGCACTGGCTGTATAGTTAGGTTTGTTGTCGTGCTGGGAAGTGAACGTCTACTAGGTTCCCAGGTCTATCGCGCACTCTAAAAGATTTTCTTTCTTGATTTTTCCTTTATTTAGCCCTGTCTATCTTCCCATTAACTCTCACCGACTTCCATCTCCCAAAGGAAGAAAAGCATCCCAATGTTTTATCTTTGGGATGTGTGGTGTTGGGGTTCCACATCACCCAACGTTTGTATGTAGGCCAACAAATTTAAACTCATCTGACCAGAGCATCTTGCTCTGTCCCCTACATAGCTTGTCGAAAACTTCTTTGAACAATGGATTTTCTCTTATAACATTTTCGTAAAGGTCATACATGTTGGCTGTCCTTATGACAGATTGTCCTACCCGAACTTTGGATTTGTGCAGATCCTCCAGAGTTACCGGCCCTCTTGCTTGTTTCTTTGATGAATACTCTCTTTGCCAGGCCTGTCAGTTTCTGTTTGGTGGACATGTTTAGGTAGTTCTGAATCTGTATTTTCAGGTGGTGGATTGAATAGTGCTCCATGAGAAGTTCACAGACTGCAGTTGTTGGAGTTTTACAACCTTACCCTGCTTTAATCTTCTCCACAACTTCATTCCTGACCTCCTGCTGTCCTCCTTGGTCTTCATGATGCTGTTTGTTCTCAAATGTTCTCTGACCAACCTCTGAGGCCTTCACAGAAGAGCTGGAATTACACCAGGTGGAGTCTGTTTAATAAGTAGGAAACTTCCGAAGTCAGCTGGATGCACTGGATTTTATTAAGGAGTATCAGAGTAAAGTGGGCTCAATACAAATGTTTGCCCCCCCCCTTTTTAATTTTATTTCTGTAAAAAAAAAAAAAATGGAAGCCATGTGTCATTTTCGTTCAAATTCACAATTCTGCTTTATGTTGTTTTTGTCTATCACATAAATTCACTGTAAAACCAACTAAAGACAATCTGGAAAAGTTCAAGAGGTATGAATGCTTTTGGAAAACTCTGCATGAATTTTCCTCTTAGTGGGTTTGAATTAATTCGGACAAACTTTGTGCTTTTGGTCCATTTTACGTGTCTTTAGTTATCAGATGGTAAACAGAAAATGTCTCAACTTGGTTTCAAACTGGAGCCTGAAACATTCTGAAAATTTTCCAAGAGTTGCATCTGAGAGAACCCGTCTGCTTTCGCCAGAACTTTGTTGCAGACCCTCCTTAGCCAACAGTGTTGAAACGTGTGAATGTCACAGGCTGTTACAAGAAAAGAAACGGGGCGAGTGTGGATATATTAGTATTCGATTGTGAAGCTAAATCTTTTTTACATAGCATTTACTTTAGTTTCCATTTCCACCACCTTTTTTTAAATGGTCAATTCTGGACCTTAGTCTCATAAGAAGGTCTGGGCTTCCATGTGAATATCTTTTGGCTAAATTAGGCAGTATTTTAAATGTACATGGACTGTCACTGTTAGTAAGAACCACTGCAGTTTAACTCCAGTCGTACTGCAGCCTTAGTATAAACCTCTCACCTCCTGGGGCTTCCATCTATGCTTCTGTTACACCAAAAACAGCATTAAACTCTGAGTTATGGTAAGATTGGTTAACTTTATTAGATAAGCAGCTGTTATTTGTAGGAAACTCATTGATATCTTTATATAGATGGATTTATTAAAAATATAATGCATTGCTTCGTGGGCCTGTGCAATTACATAATTTGAACATGAAATTTGGCTCCAACAATCAAAAAATTTGTTATAATCGATTATCACATTATTTTGCCACATTTCACTTTAGAAAATGCAAATGAAAGAATGTACCCTAAACCTAGAATATTATGGAGGTTTTTGTAATACCTAGATGTGAGCTTATTAAGATTAAGGTTTTCCATCCTTTACAATGGCGTTCACAATAAAGTAACACTAAGAGCAATGTATTTCTTGCTTGAGCTTTCTGTCTGTGTGATGCTAGATTGTAAAAGAGTTGCACAATTATCAAATCGTAGTCATCTATGCGTGCATTACTGCAATCACAAAGAACTGCTTGTATGCAGTATTTGAAAAGCCATGCATAAAATATTTGCATACCAATAATATATTTTACCTGTTGCAAAGACTTTTACCACCCTTGATGCCGACACTTAATGTATCTAGTAGTTGAGATGTTACAAAGAAAGAAACGAAATGTGGGTTATTCGTCATCAATATTGCATATAATTTAGCAGTAGCACTGCAATTTTATGTTTTCCTCATATGGGGAGCCCTGTTGTAAAACGGAACTCAGCAATATATAAACGTGAAAAAATAGATTTTTGGGAAAAATAATACATTCATTCATTCATTCATTCATTCATTTTCTACCGCTTATTCCATAGTGGGTCGCGGGGGAGCTGTTGCCTATCTCCAGCAGTCTATGGGCGAGAGGCGGGGTACAATAAATACAAAAAAATAATACATTTTTACTTTTTCTAAGTACCAGAAATTTAGTCTGATCATGAAGTTTGGAAGCAATCAGGATACATAATTGTGGTTTCAGCTATAACCTAAACAAATCAGATTATAATTTATTTTCTATAATCAGCAGCCCTAATAATTGAACAAATTTATATTTTTACATTCACTGATGTTCCAAGGGATTAATACACGAGTTTAATCCTGTTCATGTTTTTCCTATCTCCTCATTAATCATCAGCTTTATAAACCTTTTGCTCAGTCTTGGCTGAATGTTCTCGCCCATGTTTCCATCAGAGTAATCTATAAATATTTGCAGCAGCTTTTAACTGAAGCTCCTTATGATCACAAATTCAGTTCCTGATGCAAACATTGATCATCTGTTATCAAATCACTGTTTGGACAATAGCTTCATCCTCACAAAAGCTGTTTAATTCCCCTCCCTTCTTTTTAAACACTCAGAAACCCTGGGATCATATAAGCTAGTGAGACACAGATCTCTCGTTCACGGTGTGTGTTTGTGTGTGTTGAAGCAGTCACAGTCGCTCTGTTTGCTAAGTCTTAGGTATTTGTTTTCTATTTCTGTTTCCTGCTCTGCTTCTCCGACTCTCGTTCTGATGATGTGTACTGCTAAACTATACACTCTGCCTCTGATTGATTTAGTATTGTGCCATGGCCTACTTCTGTTTAATAATGTACAGACACAAAAAAGGCAAGATCTCTGTATTAGGAAGCACTGTGCGTTCAACAGTATAGGTAACAGACATAGAAGCACCACAGATGTATTAAAAAAAGAGAACTTCTTACCTCATTGTTTTTTGTTTCTGCTATTATTTTCTAATGGTGGCAACGTTTGTGCCCTCTAAATTGTCTCTTGCCTTGATCGGATGTCTACACATAAAGCCTATGTTGATAGGAAATTATTTATCACTGAATAAAAAGAGAAAAATGGGTGTGTGAGACTCTGACACTGTCTGTTTCGTGCATATTTAAGGGCTTATTTAACCCATTTAAAGTCCCATCAAGCAGTGGTGCATCATTGTGAAAGGAAAGAAGGTTATACATGGGTTTTCATATTCCTTCCCAAATTAAAAACTGAAAAGTGTACGCTTGTGTAGAACCATCAAGCCTTTTTGGATGTCTCTACTAGCTTTGCACACAAAATGTTGCTTCTTCAAACAAAAAAAAGGTCAAGATTAGTTAAATTGAACGGAGTGAATAGCAATTCTCAAGTCGGAATTAGGTTCTGACATTGCGTGGACTGCTCTAACACATGAATATGCTGAAGAAAGGCAGTCCCACAGCATGATGCTGCCACCACTGTACATCACTGTGGGGAATACTGTCTCCAGACTGATATGTGGGGTCTGTTTTACATCAGGGGTCCACAGCCCTGGTCGCCGGGGCCCACTGTTCTGCATGTTTTGTGTCACTGCTCCAAAACAGTCAGTCAGTCAGTCACCTGAGCTATGGATCTTTGCAGCTCCTCCACATTTAACAAGGACCTCTGTGCAGCTTCTCTGATCAATGCTCTCCTTGAAATCCTGTCTTGGTAGGTTTCAGGTTTTGCCATATTCTGTTCATTTTCAGATAATAGGTTGATTGGTGCTCCATTAGACAACACTTGGGATATTATAACCTAAACCAGCTTGGCTAAATTATAGTTGTTTTTTTTTTATTATGAAAGCTCCCCAGTCTTTACAAATATGCCTGTTAGGAAAATACCTGCTTAGATGGGTTGTTTCCTAAAAGACTACACATTTATAGATAATTTTGGTAATTTCATAAATTGTGTATTTTATTAGACTGGGTGGTAAGGTCAGTCTGAGGTTGCACATCCCCAAACATCCTTAAAAATATTCAGTCTTCTTAAGAGAGAATAGTTATTTGTAGAAAAGAAGGCCCTTCAAGGAAAATGGGCACAAATTAGGAGAAAACCTAAGCATCATAAGTGGTATTTATCATTTATACAACAGGGAAACGCTCCTCCACCTGCTTGTTGTTCTCTACCATCTGTGTGCAGCTGAGGATAAATGCTCACTTCACCCCCATTATCCTCTGAGTCACCTGCATCTCCAGCTTTGGCTTGAGTCATGTGCCCATGAAGGTTTTTGTTTAAAAGCAGTAATTCTGCTCCATTCATTGCATGCAGAGAAATTACCACATCTACATACGTTGACTTCTCCCGTAGCTGCGGTTCAATCCAAGGGGTTTAGATGTTTTCTTGTTTGATGGAGCCAACTGCTGATGGTGCTCCTAGAGACGGTAAACACATCAGGAGCCGAGCCCTCTGCAGTCTACAGTTAATTACTGCTCCCATCTGCTGCTGCAGCAGCACTTAAAACCTGAAGCTGGGATCTTCTCAATGATTTCTGAATTGAACCAGCTGCCAGATGAAGAAACGAGTCTCAGAGTCTGCAGACATGTCTCAGAGAGCAGCTACTATACAGTTTGTAACAAATTGGTTGACACATCAAGTTAAGAAGATTAAAAGTGCTGCTGTGGCATAACCACACAAACATTTTTGAAAAAATTAAACCTTTAACATTTTTTCAGCAGTGATGTAAACAAAACATGTTTGGAAATAATAATTTATTATTCTCTTTTAAATCAAAGTGATTGAAACTTATTCTTCAAGTTAATCAGAGATTCTGGGAACTTCTGAGTAACAATCAAGGACTTTTTTCCTTGGGGTAAAAATATGGAATTTTAATAAATAAGCCCATTTTTAGCCACTAGAGGGGATGAGGACCCATATTCATTGTGTCATCATTCACAGAGAGTAGGATGGTAAGGGAGGGAAAAGAAATCCAAAGCTTACTGATGGAGAACTGCAGCATCAAGTGGCCTCTGTGTTTCACCAGGTCTCGATGACTAATGGCTGTATAAGAGTAATGATAGAAAAAAAGCCTTTTCTTTCCTATTTGTTTAAATGTACACATGTACTGAGACTAACTGAAACCTGTATGAGGCTAAGACTGAGCTTTGCGACGACAAACCCTACAAGTGCACTTGGTGTTAAACAAAGGATAATTGTGTGAAAAGCAACTCGTGCTCACTGTTAATCCCTTATAGAGTATGTTGGTTACTTCACCTCAATTCACCACACAGCCAGGGTGGCATATGTACACCACTGCCTGTTGATGCATATTCAGCACATACCAAGGATCCGTTTAGAAACACTATGCCACTATCAAGTTGTTGGATATATCCCCAGGATTCTTAATTTTGGTAATTTGCACACTAAATCCCAGCATTTATATTTTTATTTGCTATATTCAAACTGGCAATTTCAATTTAATGTAGAATCTGTTAAACAGCAAAAACGATGTACAAACCATTAAAACCAATTGTCGCACTGGTAATTCTGTCAATAATTTATTTTCTTCCCCTCCACTGAAAATATTTTCTTAGATTAAAGTTTTGTTTTTATTTTATTTTTTGTGTTAAACTTCTCTTAAAGCTTTTTGCCCACACAGCCAATTAAACTTTATCTGTAGACCACAATTCGTGCATGATGTAATTTAAAGTGATTAACACACAAAGGAGCTGAATTGAATAAAAATACATCAGAAGAATGCAATGAAAATGTAGACATTACATTTAAAAAACTGTAAAGTGCTACTATAAAATAAGTAGCTGAAAGATTAAATAAGCTGAGAAGCAGGTTTTTCTTTATATAAAATATATGCATTGGTTTTTGAATGAGATTAAACTACAACATCAAAAGGATTCAGTGTTGAAAAGAGAAGATGAATTTCTAAATATAGTGTTAGATTTCAGCTCAGGTCTCCCTCAGGTTTAATTCAGACTGTTATCAGTTTGAGAGGATTGTTTAACAGTCTGAAGTAGCCGTTGGCTCTGCAGTGCATCATGACGGATCGCTCCAATATGACTGATACAATTATGATATTTTTTTATTTCCCCTGTAAAAACATTAAACTCCTTCTGAGAGCTTGAGATTTTTAATGAGACATCACAAATCTTTTACCGCTGCTTTCGTCCACCCATCTGCTGAGCTGAAGCCTCATTTCTTCCCTGTTTTGTTTTGTCCACCTTTAACATCCGTCAACAGCATAGCGCAGATTGACTGAAATATTCCTGTCTCTTCATTTCACTGAAGCGCTCACTAACAGGTGTCTCAACATGATGTAGGAATGGGAGGTGTGTGGGTGGAGGAAGAGGCAGGAAATTTCTCACCGTGCATTGCATCGGCAGCTCATGCTCCTGGATTTTACAACATATCTCTGAAAATATATGAAACATGTTGCTTTTAGTAGCAATTCATGAGTTGTTGTGATTTTTGCTTGTTAGACAGTACAGTGTCAGGACTCTGCCATGTGCAGGCAGACGGAAGTATGGCTGCCATCTAAGTGCAGAGGAGTGAAGAGGAGGTCAACCCTTTAGACGATAGTCTCATCTAACATGGCAAGTGCATTTTTGTAAAAAAAAAAAAAAAAAAGTTGGCTTGCAAGGCTTGTTTTGCAATCGGATTCTTCTAATTTCACTGGTTAAAAGAGGACTTTTACAAATTCATAACGTTAGGTTTGAGGTTTGGTGAATTAAACTCCTACCCCAAATCTTTTTAAAGTCTTATTTTCAGGATCACCCAGTATTTGTATCCATCCGTTTGTGTGTTTTTTTTATCACGCTGAAAGTTTCATCATTGTTTTCGTCAACGAGCATTTTTGTCCACTAAATTCAAATGGCACGAGTTAAATAATTAACAAAGGAAACTAATCTTCCTGAGTGGTTGGAACTGACTGAAATGGTAAAAAAGGGTAATTAGAGAAAAGAGAATATTTCATGTGTACATTTACTGTTCAGGTTCAACAGGCTTAGTGGCAATGTTGCAGCAACACTGTTTAAAATCTGAGAAATACATTTTTGAATCGAATGGTACAGATTATTAGTACAACTGGAACCACTGGAAAAATATTGTAGGCAACTTGTAAACAATGCACATTTTTTAAAGGATATTTGGTCTTGAAATGCAAAAAAGAAAATTCATAGGTTTCAATAAAAATCAGTGACAATTAGCAATAAGTCTGTCTTTGTGCAAACTATAACTTTAATACTTTTCCATCCAATTAAACATCTTTCATCTCGGTGTGAATAAATAATTTTCTTAAAGATGCTCTAGAAACATATTCCTCTGACTTGTTTCATCCATTGTCTATACCCACTTGTCCCTGTAGGCTTCCGGGGGAGCTGGTGCCTATGTCCAGCAGCCATTGGGCGGGAGGCAGGGTATACCCTGGAAGGGTCCACGGATCATCACAGGGCAACACAGAGACACACAAGAAAAACAACCATGCATTACCCAAGGGTGACTAAGAGAAACCAGTTAACCTTACAGTCATATTTTTGAACTTTAGGAGGAGGTCTGAGTACACGGAGAGAAGCCATGCATGCACAGGTGAACATGCAAACTCCATCCAGAAAGAGTGCAGGCCTGGAAGCGAGCCCAGGACCTTCTTCCTGCAATATAACAGTCAACTAAAACTAAAATGACTACAGATGACTAAATTGTGACTATAATATGTTAGATTTTAGTCGGAATACTGTGACAAAATCTAAATGAAAACGTGCTGTCAAAATGAACACTGCTTTGGCAAGATTTCCTGTTCCAGCTGAAAAAAGGCATCCCCACAGGGTGATGCTACCACCACCATTTTTGACAGTAAGCAATATGTGTTCAGGTATATGTGCAGTGTCAGGTTTCCACCTCACATAGCTTTTTACATGTAAGCCAAAAAGTTCAGGTTTGGTCTCATTTGACTAGAGTGCCGTCTTCTCCATATTTGTTGTGTCGCCTACACGGTTAGTGGCAAACTTTAAACTTGTCATTCTTCCATGAGGACATAACCAACAGATTCTCTCACATGAGCTTTGGAATTGCAATCGTTTGCACTGGATTCTATCTAGGAATTGTTTTGATTTTTCCCACTTTTTAGTTATGCACCACATTCTGTTGGTCTATCTCATTTAAGTGGTATGAATGATTTTGCAAGGCACTGTATAATAAATTCTCTCAGACAGCCAAATAGGCACAAATTGTGCAAGGAACCTATTTTGTGTTTTGGTTTATACACTGCTCAAAAAAATAAAGGGAACACTCAAATAACACATCCTAAATCTGAATGAATGAAATATACTCATTGAATACTTTGTTCTGTACAAAGTTGAATGTGCTGACAACAAAATCACACAAAAATCATCAATGGAAATCAAATTTATTAACCAAGGGAGGCCTGGATTTGGAGTCACACACAAAATTAAAGTGGAAAAACACACTACAGGCTGATCCAACTTTGATGTAATGTCCTTAAAACAAGTCAAAATGAGGCTCAGTATTGTGTGTGGCCTCCACGTGCCTGTATGACCTCCGTACAACGCCAGGGCATGCTCCTGATGAGATGGCAGATGGTCTCCTGAGGGATCTCCTCCCAGACCTGGACTAAAGCATCCGCCAACTCCTGGACAGTCTGTGGTGCAACGTGACGTTGGTGGATGGAGCGAGACATGATGTCCCAGATGTGCTCAATCGGATTCAGGTCTGGGGAACGGGCGGGCCAGTCCATAGCTTCAATGTCTTCATCTTGCAGGAACTGCTGATACACTCCAGCTACATGAGGTCTAGCATTGTCCTGCATTAGGAGGAACCCAGGGCCAACCGCACCAGCATATGGTCTCACAAGGGGTCTGAGGATCTCATCTCGGTACCTAATGGCGGTCAGGCTACCTCTGGCGAGCACATGGAGGGCCATGCGGCCCTCCAAAGAAATGCCACCCCACACCATTACTGACCCACTGCCAAACCGATCATGCTGAAGGATGTTGCAGGCAGCAGATCGCTCTCCACGGTGTCTCCAGACTCTGTCACGTATGTCACATGTGCTCAGTGTGAACCTGCTTTCATCTGTGAAGAGCACAGGGCGCCAGTGGCGAATTTGCCAATCCTGGTGTTCTCTGGCAAATGCCAAGTGTCCTGCACGGCGTTGGGCTGTGAGCACAACCCCCATTTGTGGACGTCGGCCCCTCATACCATCCTCATGGAGTCGGTTTCTAACCGTTTGTGCAGACACATGCACATTTGTGACCAGGTCATTTTGCAGCGCTCTGGCAGTGCTCCTCCTGTTCTTCGTTGCACAAAGACGGGGGTAGCGGTCCTGCTGCTGGGTTGTTGCCCTCCTACGGCCTCCTCCACGCCTCCTGGTGTACTGGCCTGTCTCCTGGTAGCACCTCCAGGCTCTGGACACGCTGACAGACACAGCAAACCTTCTTGCCACAGCTCGCATTGATGTGCCATCCTGGATGAGCTGCACTTCCTGAGCCACTTGTGTGGGTTGTAGAGTCCGTCTCATGCTACCACGAGCATGAAAGCACCACCAACATTCAAAAGTGACCAAAACATCAGCCATAAAGCATAGGTACTGAGAAGTGGTCTGTGGTCCCCACCTGCAGAACCACTCCTTTATTGAGTGTGTCTTGCTAATCGCCAAAGATTTCCCCCTGTTGTCTTTTCCATTTGCACAACAGCATGTGAAATTGATTGTCAATCAGTGTTGCTTCCTAAGTGGACAGTTTGATTTCACAGAAGTTTGATTTAGTTGGAGTTATATTGTGTTGTTTAAGTGTTCCCTTTATTTTTTTTCTGCAGTGTATATACAGGGGTTGGACAATGAAACTGAAACACCTGTCATTTTAGAGTGGGAGGTTTCATGGCTAAATTGGACCAGCCTGGTAGCCAGTCTTCATTGATTGCACATTGCACCAGTAAGAGCAGAGTGTGAAGGTTCAATTAGCAGGGTAACAGCACAGTTTTGCTCAAAATATTGAAATGAACACAACATTATGGGTGACATACCAGAGTTTAAAAGAAGACAAATTGTTGGTGCACGTCTTGCTGGCGCATCTGTGACCAAGACAGTAAGTCTTTGTGATGTATCAAGAGCCAGGTATCCAGGGTAATGTCAGCATACCACCAAGAAGGACGAACCACATCCAACAGGATTAACTGTGGACGCAAGAGGAAGCTGTCTGAAAGGGATGTTCGGGTGCTAACCCGGATTGTATCCAAAAAACATAAAACCACGGCTGCCCAAATCACGGCAGAATTAAATGTGCACCTGAACTCTCCTGTTTCCACCAGAACTGTCCGTCGGGAGCTCCACAGGGTCAATATACACGGCGGGCTACTATAGCCAAACCTTTGGTCACTCATGCCAATGCCAAACATCGGTTTCAATGGTGCAAGGAGCGCAAATCTTGGGCTGTGGATAATGTGAAACATGTATTGTTCTCTGATGAGTCCACCTTTACTGTTATCCCCACATCCGGGAGAGTTACGGTGTGGAGAAGCCCCAAAGAAGCGTACCACCCAGACTGTTGCATGCCCAGAGTGAAGCATGGGGGTGGATCAGTGATGGTTTGGGTGGCCATATCATGGTATTCCCTTGGCCCAATGCTTGTACTAGATGGGCGCATCACTGCCAAGGACTACCGAACCATTCTTGAGGACCATGTGCATCCAATGGTTCAAACATTGAATCCTGAAGGTGGTGCCGTGTATCAGGATGACAATGCACCAATACACACAGCAAGACTGGTGAAAGATTGGTTTGATGAACATGAAAGTGAAGTTGAACATCTCCCATGGCCTGCACAGTCGCCAGATCTAAATATTATTGAGCCACTGTGGGGTGTTTTGGAGGAGCGAGTCAGGAAACGTTTTCCTCCACCAGTATCACGTAGTGACCTGGCCATTATCCTGCAAGAAGAATGGCTTAAAATCCCTCTGACCACTGTGCAGGACTTGTATATGTCATTCCCAAGACTAACTGACGCTGTATTGGCCGCAAAAGGAGGCCCTACACCATACTAATAAATTATTGTGGTCTAAAACCAGGTGTTTCAGTTTCATTGTCCAACCCCTGTATATATGTATACTTTCTGAATTGTTCAAGAAAGATTTGAAAGCTCTCAGTCTTTTAAACAAACACAGACTTTGAAAGCTTTTAGATATAAAGTTATGAGAAAAAAAAACTACTTTGAAACTGATTTTTTATATTATAAACTGGGACATGTTTTTAGGTTTGGAGAAGTACCATGTGGTTGTATTTATTTACATAATATACAGAAGGGCCCATATTAGTTTCACTGCTTCATTAATCTTAATACCATTAAAAGGCCCCAGTAAGCAGTTTAAGTGCAGTTTACAAATGAATTCAGAGGAAAACGTATAATTCGAAGCCTCGGGGAGGCTTTGATGTTGCTATCTTTAGCTGCCTTCAGTACTGATTGATCTTAAAGTGGGCGATAGATGCAATGATGTTCCCTCCTGGCTGGATGTCTATATGTCAGCATGCACCTTAAAGCAAATCTGCTGCTGAGGCAAGAAAAACAGAAAGCAGAGAGGAAAGGGAGGCTGTTTGTGTAGCTGGGTCATGTGGAATGACCATTATATTAGGAGAGATTCATTCTGAGTTATGCAATCAACCTTTGTTAAAAGCTGCAAGTTGCATATTTATATTGTTATTGTGTTTTTAAAAAAACCTACTCCCACAGAATGTGATAATAAAACACTCAATATAACTCAAATTCTTTTTTTAGATTTATTGTTATCACAATAGATCACATTTAATTAAATATGTCCTAATTTTATCTGATAGTGGTTCATCCTTGTGTACATAGCTCCTAAGTAATAGCTGCCACTTTTCTGCATTTTGTCACGTTACAACTACAAGCCTCCATGCACTTTATTGGGATGTTTCACAAACACAGACTTGTTCATAACTGAACAAGTGGGATGCAAAGAATATTTTTTTTGAAGGTTTTTGCAATAAATATCTGAAAGGTGTGGCATGCATTTCCATCCAGCCTCCCTGAGTCAATACCACCTTTCACTGCAGTGACACCTGCAAGTGTTGTGGGGTATGTCTCTACCAGCTTTGCACATCAAGAAAGGGGTACCCCCCTTCCCATTTTTCTTTGCTAAAAAGCTCATGCTCAGTCAGATTGAGTGGAGAGCACCTGTAAACATCAATTTTCAAGTTTTGCTACAGATTCTGAATTGGATGTAGGTCTTGCCTTTGAGTAGGCCATTGTAACACAAGAAAATACTCAAATCTATTCCATTGTAGCTCTGACTGTATGGTCATTTTTCTGCTAGAAGATAAAACTCTGCTCCTGTCTCAAATCTTTTTTTTTCCTGGATCTCCCTGTGTTTAGTTCCACCCTTCTATTCTTTGGCTACCAGCTTCCTGTTCCTTTCTGAAGAAATGTATTTCTACAGCATGATGCTGCCACCACTATGTGTTAGCATGGAAATACTGTGTTCAGAATTATGTGCAGTGTTAATGTTCTGTCAGTTTTGGTCTCATCTAATTTTTATCTTCTTTTCAACAATTGCTGTCTTCCTACCACTCTTCCTTAGAGGACAGGTTAGGTAAACACATGACAAGCAGTCATCCTGTCAACAGATTCCCCTACCTAGGCTGTGGATCTTTGCAGCTGCTGCAGAGTGCCTTGGTTTTTATGGTGCTGTTTGTTCTCTAATTTTCTCTGACATACCTCTGAAGCCTTCACAGAACAACTGGATTTAATTACACACAGATGGACTTTATTTACTAACTAAGTGGCTTCAGAAGGCAATTGGTTGCACTGGATTTTTAATCAGGGATGTCAATGTAAAGAGGGATGAATACATACGCCTGTTTCACTTTTCAGATGTTTTGTTTGTCCATCCACTTTACTATTACGTACTACATTGTGTTGGTCTGTCACATAAAATCCCAATAAAATACACTGAAGTTTGTGGTTGGAATGTGTTAAAATGTTGAAAGGTTGAAGGGGCATGAATACTTATCTAATACACTATATGTCTTCAAGTGTTTCCTTCACCAAGCTGTGGTAAAAGGTTAGCCATTGCTCCCAGTCTTGTGAAATACAGATGCTATAGCTCTTATGTTTAGTGTCTAATCTGCATGTGCAGTTTTAGGAGAAGCAACATCATAGCTCATATTGTTAATGACAGCTGTGGGCAGAGAGCTGAATCCTGGTGAGAACAAGAGAGATCTACTCAACTCGTGGAAACAGTCAGCTGTTGTATGGAGTCATCACTGCTGTAAAAAGATCTAGCAGAAAGGACCTTTAGCATGGTGTGTTTTACTTTATCTTCAGCTTTGTTTTGTTTTTACACCAAACTGCACATCTGTGTGGTCTTATATGTTTGAAATATAAAATAAAGCCTGGTGTTGAATATGTAGTTACCAGTTGTCAGTGTTTCTCCGGGAAAGCACAGCATTTTTATATTTTAATATTGGTTGATCTTTAAAAACATTCAGCATGATAAATAATTGGTTAACCAAGCCGTTGGGCTCTGACCTGCTTCTTGTGTCTGTGCATTCCGGGATCCTCCGCTACACTACCCCTGACAGGATCTATCTTTCAGATTGTCCGTCCGTCTGTCCATCCATTGATGGGAGACTTTGATGCCAAGATCTTTCTAGGACCACTGAAGGTGCAGCTATGTTTGCATTCCTTAAATGTTGCAGCTTGTAGACACAGGACTTAAATAATTAGTTAATATACATTTTACAAATCAGCCACGATAATACAATAAAATGACATTGTAAGTCAATTGTGCCGTGAAAGCCTCCAACAATATCTGGTATTAGCACACGTTTGTTGTTGCTGTTAAAATCCTCACATAACCATCCGTTCTTTTTTTAAGCACAGTTTGTTAGTTAGTTTTACAGCAAGTTGGGCTATTTGACAAGGTAAAAAGTACATTTTCTGATCGGTTGTACAAGGAAAATGCAGTTTGTAAGTTTAAAGCTTCTTGGCGGTAACCGCTGATCAGTATTTGCCTCATGATGTATTGTCAGTTAACAAAGCACCTCTACAAATCGTCAAGCATTTCCTTTTCTAGTTGCTCCAGGAGCTACTTTACCCCTCATAATTGTTACCTAGAATAAACCAACCTTTCGCTGCTCTCCTTCTGTCCAAACCTTGTTTTATCCTCAAAAGCTTCTCAGAAACTTATGCCATCAGAGCTGGTGCCTCTGTGTTTGGTATGTTATTTCAACATTGGGAGCTGTACCCTCAAGGCCCACAGGACTAAGCCTGCTGACCACAGTTTATTTCTGCAGGGACGCCTTGTTTATTTTCAAGAAGGTATTAATGTCTATTTTGATTCGCCTCTTGTGTTATTTTAGATGAGTCATTTGGGAATGTGTGGGCACATGTGAGAACAGTCTGTGCCTTGGTGAGGATGACAAAATGCACACACGACAGGGACAACTGTGACTATGTATGTTTGCTCCAAAACATGATAATTTTGTGTATCCTGCTGCGAAGAAGAAACTGTTGTTTTGTTGTTGTTTTTTAAGTGAAAAGAAAGAACAGACTCCTTGAGTTAATATCATACCAAGATAAGAAAAAACTGAGCTTTTTAAATATTACATAATAGTTTCATTTAGAAGTAAATTTTTCTGTGAAAAGTAACACAAGCCATGACTTTCCCAACCCAAATAAACATAATTATCCTCAACCAGCTAGGATTAAACAGACGATTTCCTGGAAGGAAGAAAAAAAATCCTTTTTAATACCTCCAATTCTGCTGTGGAGTCAGCTGAGGACTGAGTAAACTATTTAGCTTACCAAACTAGAATGAATTCATTAACTGTGGTGTTTTATTGTCTGGTAATTTTTCCTGCAAGCCAATGCCTTCAAAAACTAATTCAGATATTTTTTTAGGTAGCATTATGCTGTGGGTCAGTGGAAAAGGAGAGGTGGATTGAGGTTAATGCTGGAGAATCCTGTAAGAAAACTTGTAAAAGGCTTAAAAGATTGCAAGACAGAGTGGAGGTTCACCTTCCAGACAGCAACATACAATTTAATATCACACACTTTAATGTGGTTTATTGGGGTTTTATCATGTAAAAAAGTAGTGTATAATTGTGACCATGATTTTGACTATTCACATGAATAAGCTCTGATCTAAATCACTCCATTGTAACTCTAGCTGTTTGTTTAGGGTTGACATCCTGGTGGAAGATGAACATCAGCTTGGTTCTCAAGTCTTTTGCAGCCTCTATCCAGTTTTGGTTATGTCGTTTTCCTTGATTTAGCTCCGTCTATCTTCTTATCAACTCTAACTGGCTTCCATTACCAACTGAAGAAAAGCCTCCCCCAGTTTAATTTTTGGATGGTGTGTTCAGGGTGATCAGTGTTCATTTTCCACCCCATGGTATTTTGCACAGAGACCAGAATGTTCAGTTTCAACCTAATCTAACCAGAGCCCTTTCTTCCACATGTTTGCTTTGCTCCCTATGTGGTTTTTTGCAAACTGCGAATGGGACTTCTTATGGTTTCTTTCAACAGTAGGTGTTGTCAGGCCACTCCTCCACAAAGGTCAGATTTGTAGAGTGCATGACAAATAGTTGTGCAAACAGATCTCTCACCTGAGCCGTGGATCTCTGCAGCTCCTCCAGAGCTATGATGGGCGTCTTGGCTGCTTCTCAGATAAATAGCCATGTTGTGTTAGGTTTGTCGTTGTGCCATACTTTTTTCTTTGATGATGGATTGAAGAGTGCTCTGTAAGTTGCCCTCCAAAACTTTGAGGTTTCTTGGTCTTCATGATGCTGTTTGTTCAATAATAGTCTCTAACAAACCTCTGGGGCCTTCACAGAACATCTAAATTTAAACCTGCACATGAAGGAATGCCAAAATATTACAATTTTTGTTTGCAAAAAAAATTTGATTGTCTGGCACTGACTAAACAAACAGGATCAGACCACATCCAATTAGCTGAGAAGATCAGCACATCATTTTCCCTTCTTTTATCCAATCACCTTTTCCAGTTATTACCTCCTTTAATTTTGCCTTCAGCAGCACTCCACACACTGTCGTTCAGTCTAGACCAGTGCATGCTGGGACTGCAGCAGCAGCTATTATAAACAGACCTCTGTGTCACAAACAATAAGAAATTCATGGAAACACAATTCATGTTTTTCTACCAATGAATATGATGGATTAACATGCTCTAAGTTTGCCTTAGAGCAGGGGGAAAATATCTTGTTGAGTCTGACACAAAGAGCCAAAATCATGGGATTTTAGATCTGTTGTGGCATTTGTGTGTGTGTGTGTTTCTGTGTGTGTGCTTGCATCATGGAAGGATATCAGATCTGAGCCATGCTGATGGTGTCTGTCAGGGACGCCTGGAGGACGCCGCAGTCATTATGACAGTAGACGACCATAATCCTTTTTGTCCTCTCTTTTGCTCTTTTTTGCACACTCAATGTTTGCATTCTCTCATTTTGTGTGTTTACATCTCCTTCTTTCAGCAGCATATAAATTCAATAAATGCAGCATTCAGGCTGAAGGCTGCACACTTCCATCAGGTTCATCCGGGCAGCTTCCTCGGCTGGTTGGCTGCTGGAGCAGTGAACTGAAAGTTACCTCGCCAAATATTGATTACCTGGAATCCTGAGACCTCAGCAACAGCAGAGCTTGAGTAAAAAGCTTTCAAAGTTTACCATAATGTTAACTGCTGCTTTTTTAGTCTTCTTCCAGAGTTATATGAAAATATTTCTTAAAAAAAAAAAATGCAGAAAGAAATACTCTGCTGGTCAAATTCGTTGCTTCTAAGCTTTTAGGGACATTTTTTAATTCTCTCTTGGTCTAAAGTGAAACTGGCTCTTAAAGACAACACTAGTTTGCTCTTCAAGCAGGATATTTTTCTTCCTTTTTCAATCGTCCTTGAAGCCACCTAGCAGAAATGATCATCTTTGTCCCCAGCCTCCAATTCTGTCCTCTAAGGAATTATGTCTCCCATCAATTTAATTTCTGTCCTCTGTAGCTCTCTGTGTAAAAATGGAAACAGGTTTAAAATAGATATTAGACTCTGAAATCTAGCCTGGCTAATTTCCTTTCCATTCACATTTTTCCTATATTTTGTCTTTGAGGATAGGTTGACTTGGAGAACTATAGGTTTTAAAATCCGAAGATTGATTTGGTCCGCTGCCTGTGACAAGGATCCTCAATTTGAAATACGTGCTACAAAACCAGTCAATATAAATGTCACTCATTGCTACTCACTTTTGCTCTTGGCCTGCTTTGACTAGGCCGTTTATTGCAAGACTCCTCAACAAACCTCTTGCCCACTATGTTGAAGGACACCCACTAGATTAAGATACTGCTAAAGCGTCTTTATTGTTTCTGACATGGATTGGCTGCTAGTCAACCAAAGCTGAGGTCATTTTTAGCATAAAAACACTTACATTTCTTACTCTGAAGCCAATATCTATGAATGTGTCACTCATCAAAACAGGCCATGAAATGCTTTTAGCCTTATATGTACTCTCATCTGATTACTCTCATCTGATTGGCTGTAAAGTCTGGATCCACTGTCACTAAGTCATTTATCATATCAGTGTATAAAATATATGGTAAGCAACCACAGTTTGGGCTAAATTCACTATTTAGCATCTTGTAAATACCTTGCCTATCATTAAATGTTATCCTTGGTTTAACAGCCAATCTTCATCTGCTGTTTGTCCTCCAGCACAGTATTTTTCAGTGTTGATGGTAATCAAAGTTTTAAACGGAAATACTTTGAGTTTTTAGCACTTTTAAACAAGCCTCTGTATAAATAGTTTGATGATATCAGACAAACTGGAATAAAAACAAACCTTTTTTAACTTGTCCATGTTTATACTAAACTTTTGGATTGCACATTGCTCCCTTTGTTTAGTTCAGATACAATAAGCAGTCGGGACAGCTGGAAAATGAGGTTTGGTTTCACTAACTGGTGTTGCTGCTGGCTGATTGTAATTTCCTTCCCTGTGTTTAAGTCTGAGTGAGGGTCAATGAGGATCACTTCCTCCTTCCTGTCTGTCCTCGATCCTCTCCCATCTCATTTATTCAGCTGCACGCAGAGTCCTCACCTTTTTCCCCTTCTGCTTTTAGCTACTGAATCAAAACAGAGAACAGTTTGAATTATCACAAAACTAAAGCTAAAATCCCTTCCTCGTGTGTTATGGCTTTTGTGTTTTCTGTACTTCTTTTTTATTGGTATTGCAGAACTGTTTTAAAACCAGGCTGGATCTGTTAATGGGGAGCCATGGATAGCTTTTCTCACAGTTTATACCAAAGCTGACACTGGGGTCAGAGTTTTAGTCGGTGTAACTGATTTTTCTTTCCTACCATCAACTATTCAATGAGCTGCCTTGAACTTTGCTGCAGACATTATCAGTGTACCTCAGGATACATCAGACAAACCCTTCATGACTTTTTAATCTGACATCTTGACAAATAAAACCTTGTAGTCTTTGTTTATTTTTTTAGTCCCCCCTGTTTCAAATCAACATAGTTAGGCAGAGTCAGAAAATTTATGGGCTCATTAAAGATGTTGAATCTGATCTCCTGTAGCAATAAATAAAATAAGTCTGCCGCTTTTCCCCAATCTGTCTAATTTTACTCAAAAATATCTCTGAGAGGTTATAAATCAAGTGAACTGATTTATTTATAAAATCGACCTCTCAGAGTTTTGAAGTTGCTATTTCTCACATACTCGTACCCTCTTCTGTTCTCCCTTCTCAAAGAAGCTCGAGGTAAATCCTCTGATAATACAGAGGCTGATAACACAGCTTATGATATAAATGCATTTTAAAAAACAATAATCGGGTACTGAAGTTTGAGTGTTTTATGGTTTTTTTCTAATCCGAACAGGGTCAGTATTATATATCCAGACACTAGTACTAATATTTGCATTAATGTCCCTCAGCAAGTTTTAGAGAAGTAGCCTTCAAAAAGCGTCTGGCTTGCTGATTGTTGATATTCGACCTCTCCTCTTGGCAAAGAGGTTAAGTTCTATTTGATTATTTTCTGGCTCCAGCTCTGCTTTTAACCACAGTCCACATGATTTCAGTACAGTTGAGATTGGGGTCATTGAAGAACCTTGTTCTCATCCATTTCAAAACCAGTTTTCATATATAAAAAATCATCGTCCTATTGGAACACCCAAATGTGTCCTATTTTCAACCATATGACCCCATTTGAGGCCCTCAGATGAAAGAAAATTGGTTCGGATGTATGCGAATGAATCAGAAACGACAAAGGCCATCAACCCAGATGGCAACTGCTGGGACACCAGTATCACTTTTCACAGGACACCAGTATTACATTGGCATTGACCAGAAAAGAAAAGCCTTCTTAATAAAGCAGGTTTAAATTCATTTTCTAAAATGGCCCCAACCCCAACCCAAAATTTCTTGATAAATGCTCAAAAGCAGAGTCCAGGGTAGGAATTCAAGTTTGAATTGAACTCTACCAATTCTGCCAAGAAGAGTGGTCGAATATTCAGCAAGAATTGAGACAGAACCTTTTCTATAGCTCAAAAATCATCTGCAACTGATATAAGAGAAATTTAACCAAAAATTACTTAGGAATATGTATGTATATATTTGAGTCTGTATGTAATTCACAATTCATTTAAAGTTAATGTTGATGAAAATTCTTGTGCCTTGGTGTGAGTGACCTGGTAAAAGTATTCACTCTCCCTCGCTGTTTCTTAATCTATGGCCTAATTTACAATCAGGGTGTAGAGCAAATGGATCTACAAATGGCTCGGTTTTGTATCAAGAAGGGTTTCAGGGCTGGAGAGTATCAGATAAGGACGCCACTCAGTCAGTCGACAAAAATCACGACTGGTCCAGCCCTGAAGCTGTTATAAGAGAGAGCTCTTTCTTTGTCTAATCAGAGCAGATACAATTTTCTCCTTTGTTAAATACAGATTTTTCCACAACAGCCTAGTTCATACAAAATATGTTTTTCTCTATAATTATTCCACCCTTAAATACAGTTCAAAGAAATATTTATAGGGACGAAAATAATCTGACTTATCTGCCTGTTAAGTGTTTGTAAACCACTGACCAGAACTGTCAGGTCTATCATATTTCTTATGAAGATACAACGGGTTGTCTTCTTGAAGTTTATCATATGATGCAAACCTAACCTTATTTGTGTTTTAGGCTTTACAATCTCTTTTTGCCTATCACCTATCATGCACATTTCTCCTGACAGGTTAGATTTCAACATTAAATCAAATAGAAAAGAGATGAATCCTTCTCCTCAGGAAACGTCCCAGTTTGTGGCTCTTTCATCCAGCCTGAATGTATCTTTACTGAGCGGCTGTTTGGGATGCTCTATCAGACTGTGACAGCTCTTTGTTGCCAATTCCCTCTCTGGCCATATCAGCTCAAGAGCCGCTCTCTGCTGTCAAAAACCTCTTTTGCCCACACATCTCGAAAGAAATCATTTCATCTACAGCAGATTCCCACTGAAAGATTTCCCAGAATTTTGTCAGTGTTCAGAGTCTGCCTTGTGCTTTTTCAGCTAGATCAAGTTGTCCTTCTGAAAGTGGGTTTCAATCAGCAGCTCAATGCCATCATTACTTTTGTCTGCCACAGCACAGACTGCCTGACATTTCCCGCATTATTTAAGTTTAATGTCTCCGAATCCTCTGGAGCACAAGAACTGCAGAAATTGGTAAGATCATTTTTGCTACAAAAACTGACACATATGGGACTGAAATAGGAAACAAAACACGAAATAAAACCTATTGGAAATTATTTTGGACAATTGTTGTTTAGCGCCCCCTGCTGGATAAAATAATCTAGATGTGGAACCCTACTGATTTCTTGTCAATCAAGAAACATAATGTTTTTCTGTGTATAAATTCCGATTTGCGAAGCGAAAATTTTTAATGAAATTAATAGTAATTTCTTTTGCACCATTCACACCTCCAACATTTTCTGGCAGACATGGTTTATAACCACTTCTTTTTTTGCCCTTCCAAAAATCATGTGTGCACTTGTTTTGCATTTTCCTTGCAAACAAATGTGACTTCACAGTATCTTCATTCCTTATATTCAAAGAGAAAACCATGTTTCTGTCTGCCTGCCTCAACCCAAGCCATAGAAGCCCGTCTAACCTCTGCATGAAGCTCTCTAACATGCTCATTCCAGCCTGGTTTAGCTTTGTATAACTTAGTCTGATACAAAACTGTAGTCGAGACGGGAAGAAACTCCACAATACTTTCAACAAGGAGCACAGCTCAAAACCAGGATTTATTTTTTTAAAGTAAATATCATGACATGCTGCTGCATCCTTTGGTAGTTCAACATTTCTCAGCAAGGTGTCAGACTGAACTAAAATATACTTCAAGGTCCTCCTCAGTCAAGTTAGACCAACACTCATATTATTGTGAACAGACAAAACAAAAAGTAGTAGTTTACAGATACTAATAAAGGCATGTGGTCAGAAGTGGCAGGCTCATAATTAATCCTCATTGATTCTATGGACTGGTGCAGATCAGCTGTACTAGTGCAGTGATCTAGCCAGGAAATTGTGTACCATGCTCCACTGACATAAGTGAAGCCATGATCAAATAAAATCACCTTACTACAAAGAATCAGACCATCGTCAAGGCAGAGTTATTCGCAAATATAGAACTACAGTCAGAAATATCTGAGTTCATGTTGCCCACAATTAAAAACAAGTGGAAGCTTTTTTCTGAATGACAGACATAAAATAAAACAACCTGTTCAGATATGCATCTTCATTCCTGTGACACTCATATGGTGTATAGATATTAAAAACAACAAACTTCCGATCTCTGTCAGTAAGCTCAGTTCTAATGGCCCAGTCAACATTTACTCTACTTAGTCTACTTTTTACACCACAGAATAGCAACACCACCAGGTATTCCACCATAAACCTTTCCATCAATAAAGCCAGTGGTAGGTTCACCAGCACAATGAAAGTCTTTATGCAGGGAATTAAGCCTACGCATTATTGGCAAATCTGAATTCAAACTAATAAGACAGGTTTAGATATGTAAATGAAATAAATATCACAAGACCTTCATCCAAATACAACACAAAATCCTACTTCTAGGTACTACTGCAGTCTATACATTAGTCAGTCTCCTGAACAGAAATCTTAATCAGGTTTGGTCTTATGCACACCTAATAAAACCAATCAGTGGTTTTATTAGTTGCATCAGCAATAGAACATCTCAAGTACCAGGGTTGGTGGTGGTAATTTAAGTCAAGAGAATTTTCCAAGACGTTCAGAGTACAGAGAAAAATATTCAAAAGATTACACGGGCACTGAATGTTTTTGGAGAAACAGCTGGAAGCATAGTTAGCTGGTTTAAAGATAAAGGAACAGTGACTAGACAACCTGGACATGTCAGAAAGAGGAAGTCAGCCACGGCTGCCACCAGATCCCTGAGGAGGCAGGTGGTCAAAAACCCTTGACTGAGGAAGACCTGCAACAAGATTTGGTGGCAGCAGTCACTCATTTTCCACAGTAAAACACTTACTGAATACTGAAGGGCTCCATGCCTGAACTCCAGGGCATACACCACTACTCACCCAAAAGCACAAGGAAAGACAGCTCCAATTTGCTAACAACTATAAAAATAAGCAATAAGAGGTTGTGAGATTCTGTACTATGAAACGATTAATTAAAACTGGGCATTACTGGGCGTATCAATATGTCTGGAGGAGAAGGAATGAAACATCTGCTTAGAAGAACACTATATCTACACTAAAGCATGGCAGCAGCTCAGATGTGTTTAGTTCTGTACAGGCGGTCTCTTATACATCTGTGGTTTCAACCTCCACCCTTTACTTGGATTTCAGATTTATCTCTCCCCGAGAGCTGTACCTGAGCACTGCTCCCGGGGAGCGGGTCAGCCGGGGTGACGGCTCCCTGCTGACTGTGAATCACAGCTGTGCAGAACATTTAATGAGGGAGTAACTCAACTCCACTTCTGTCACACCGAGTGCTGAAATAATAAGTGAGCAGCAGCAGACAGACAGCACAGGTCTGCTTTAGCTTCTGGTCAAGAGAAAAAGTACATAGTAGTTTGATAGTATCAAAAAAACACAACCCCCCTCACCTGGGGTCTATAAATGCAGGTAAATCCCAAATAATCTGAAATACCAATGTTTCAAAAAGGAAACAAATGACCACAGCCCAACCAGTCTGTTCTGTGTTTTTAAAGCACACAATGCCTTGCAAAGTGTTCTTTTCATTTTAAGTCACTTTACAATCACAAACTTTAATAAATCTCATTTGTGACAGACCAACAGAAAGTAGGTTAGGGCATAATTGTTAAGTCGGATTTTGCAAACTGAACGACAAAAAGTGCAGTAAACCTTTATATTTAGCCCATTTTTTCCCTTTAATCCCAAATTAAATTAAATGCCACCAATTGCCTTAAAAGTCAGCTAATACACAAATATTTTATGGACCAAGGAATACAACAGACAGATTAGGGATTAATCTGTGTATAAGCTTTAAACAGAGGTGGGTTAAAAAACAATATTCCAGTCTGTGAACATCTCAAAGAACATTCCTTAAATACATCGTCTGAAAATGCATTTTTATTCACCCCCTGTATTTTAGTCCTTTGTAAAACCACCTTTTACTGTAATCACAGCTACAACCTGTAGATGCAGAGCATCTGTGAACATCAATTTTCAAGTCACAGATTCTCTGTTGGATTTAGATGTACCTCTAACTCATGAATATGCTTTGATCTAAACCAGTCTATGTAGCTCTGGCTGTATGTTTAGGGTTGTTGTTCTCTTAAACAGGGAACCCCCAGCCCTGTCATAAAGGTGCCTTTCAGCTAAAGGAACCTTTTCAGTGACTATGGTAGTTTTCTTGGGTAGGTTATCTTCCCCCTTCATTTTAGAAATGTACCCCCAAAAAGCCCCTGATTGAGATCATGCTTGATGCTGTATTTTCATGTTTTTTTGGCTTTCTTCCTGCTGCTGTTGCATATAAAATAGATAGTACAGTCCACCATGAGATGTTCAGAGTTTGGAACATTTCTTATACTGGAAATATAACGAATGTAAGAGATCAAAGAGCACAAAATGCCAATGTAAAACAATGTGCTTCCACTAAGAAGAGATTGGTCATCTATAAACATAACAGCATACTGCTAAAGCATTTGCCAAAATCTAACTGGATTTGATGTCACTAATTATCCAGGGCAAACCAATAAAAGAGTTTATTGCAATATAAGTTTTATATTAGCTGTAGAATATCTCCAAACTACTTCTGCTGCATTAATTACTCGCAGCGTATTCAGCCGTCAGCTCAGGTTCAGCTGCTTGTCGGCTGCCTGCTAAATAAAACATGAAGCCTCTATTTCTAGTGTCCCCAAAAACGCTGAGCTCAGTAAGTGACTGCTCCTGCCGATTTGACCTTGGTCTAGTTACTCGTCATCCCAAAGATACCACTTTATTTTGTTATCTTAGATTTTTCTTCCCATCTTATCCCTGTTCCTATTGTTTTTTCAAATATCATCATATTTCCAGCAGATTGTGGAGGCAGAGTTACATAATGACTTTTTGCTGGCTAACTGATTACGGCAGTTCTTGGTTGTTATCTTCTTAACACAGATCCATCTAAGCTGAAGAACACTTCTGACATATTGCAGATATATAACATATAACAGATATACAATTTCTCAATTTTTATTCTTTATCTATCTAAAAGTTTGTACATCCATAACACAATCATGTGTTGGAAAGGTCTTTAGCTTGTAGATATTCAGTATTTCAACCAAACGTATCCTGTCATTTGCATCTATTAGTAAAAAGAGACTAAAATCCCAGTTTAAGCATTAATATAAATCAATTTTCTGCCCTTCTGCCCTTAAAGCATATTACATTGGGTTAAACATGTGAACCAGTCTGAATCTGGAAAGGTTTTCTTTGCTCTGCACACTTTTTTGTTCAAATCTGAAAACACATCATAATGATGTAAACACAAACACTTTAGATCATTCCAATTTTGTCTGCTCTTATAGAATACTCCTGATAATTACAGTACATTTCAAAAGTATGAATAACCCTTGCACCTTTCACATTCTGTCGCACAACAGCCCCAAACCTCAATGTGTTTTATTGGATTTTTTTTTTGCAATAGACTGACAGCAAATTGGTGCATAATTGTGACATCAAAGGAATATCATTCAGTGTTTTCAAAGCTTTATGTGATGGGCATTTTTTTTTAGCCCCATGAGTCAATAATTAGTTGAACCACCTTTTGCTGCATGTCTTCCAGCAAATATCAAAATTGTAAATTCTTTGGCCTTTTTTCAGCACTTCGACAATTTTGCCATCTTTCCACAGAGACCAGATTTATGGTCCTGTGAATCTCCCACCTGAGCTGCGGGTCTTTCATGCTCCTCCAGAGTTACCACAGGCATCTTCACTGTTTCTGTTTAATATTCTCCTTGCCCCTGTCCTGTCCGTCTAGGTGGACCTCAATGTAAGTTTTAATGTGACAAAATGCAACATTGCAACATTGCTTTGACATTTGTGATTTATTTTTAACCTGTTTTTGTCATTTTGTTGTTAAGACGTATTTGGCAGAAGAAGAATTGACAGAGGGGAGCTTTTACCTTTGGACATTTAAAGTTTTATTAACTGTAATAATAGTAATAATAATAATAATAGTGTTAGCTACTCATTTAAAGCATTACATCAGCTGCTTTGACCCATAACTGCATGGTGTGTTTTTTTATCCGTTTCTCTTTATATCAGGGAACATCAGTTCTGATAAAATGTAAACGATGCTAAGCAACTGTGTGGGTCAAGGTAACTGATTTCTGGACATTTTTGTTATCGGTGTCATTCTGGCCTAAGCAGGCTTTTCCAGCTGGTCTCTTATTTTGGCTTCTGAAATCATGATAATCACTGACACTGTTGTTTGAGCTCCTGCAGCCGCCTTTACCAAGAGAGAATTGACCTTTAATTTAACTGTATAAAAAGTTTACATTCAACTCCAGAATTTTACAAAGAACCTGATAAGTTAATTGAGAAATAATTGCTGTTTTTGTGTCTTTTCTGTTATAGAACAATTATAGCATCTAAGATAAACAGTAATATTCTATTGGAGGATTAGGCTTTGTTTTTTTTAATAAGAGTGATTGTCTCTGCCTGCTTGATCCAGACATTACAGCGAGAGATCCTTTAGGTCGCTGCAGGGCTGGCCTAAGGGTGGAGCTATGGGAGGGCCCACAGATCGGCAGAGCTGGAGTTTCTTCATAAGACAGCTGGCAGGCACAGGTATGGATATGAGGTGAGGAGAACCGCAATAAGGTGAGTGAATTCGTCAGACAGATTCCCAGCAGCTTAAAACATTTTTTAGGAAAAAGGCAGCAGAAGTCTGGATTAATTCAACAGGATTGCAAAATATATGTACAATATATATAATATTATATATAATATAATATATATAGGATTGCACCCTTGCAAAATATAGGTTGCATGTGAAAATTTAAGCTTTTTGTATATACTTAAAATAAATGCTATACGAAACATCTGATAAGTTATGTGCAAAAAAAGCTGCTCAGTCAATTTAAACTTGTTACATTCAAGCTTGAAAATTATTAGGCTGAATTTCTGTGAAAAATATACCTTTGACAAAGACACACATATAAAAAGAATAAGATGAAGATTTAGCTATAGTAAAACCACCGATATATTCCCTGTTTCTCTCCATCAGGATGTCTATGGACCTGTACAGCCCCAACATGGGTGAGACTGGGGCCTCCATGTGCCAGGTGAAGCAGCTGCCCTGCCACAGCGTTCCTTTCATTCGCCTGCAGGCCTGTGGGCACCACACACACAACCACTCAAACCTCTCTCACAAGCCATGCTTGAGCGATCCATCCCAGGTTGCTTCCTCTGGGACTGCCACAGCCCTCCGGCACAGGGTCAGTGGGGCCACAGCAGGCACCTGCAACAGCCCCAACTGTACTGCTTCGACACTGGTACAGGAGGTGGGAGCAGCAGCCTGGGACGGCTACAAAGGGAAGATGTTGGTGACAGGAGGAGGAGGATATTTTGGCTTTAGGCTGGGGAAAGACCTGGCCAGCGAAGGGATGACAGTGATCCTTCTGGATGTAAACAAGCCTCCCTGGGATATTCCTGATGGAGCAATCTTCTTTCAGGTGATCCTTAAAGGAGAAGAAGCCCTTATCCTTCTGCATTTCCCACAATTATGCCTTTTTCCGTACAACTTTTCCACTGATAAACATATCCTGCCTTCATGCATAGTGCTGATGTTCTTTTGAGATAATAGTTTTTGTATTGATTAATAAGCTATACTGGGGGATTTTTTTATGTTTTGTGTTTCTTATGAACTATCACCACAATATATAATTAACAGGACTTAAGCAATCTACCACCAATTTATATTAAATATGTTTAGTTTATTAGTTATTTTAAACTAATTCATTAATTATTCTTACGTTTATTAATTCATTCTAAATTTATTTTTATTGTTAGTTTTTTATTTTTTATTGTTTCTAATTTTATTTATGTATTTTATTATTACATCTATTTTTTAAATATTCAGTTATTTATTATTTGTTAATTTATGGTTATGTTTTATTTTGTTATTGTTAATTTTGTTTTATTTATAAATTTATTTTGGAATGATTAATTTTTGTTGAATTTCTTTATTCATGTATTAAGATGATTTGGTTTGTAATATTTGCTCTCTTGCAGTTAAAGCCTAAGCAAACAACAACTCATACAGCTCTTTTTAGCTGTACCGAGCTCTAGTATTAGAGTATATACATCAGGTCAGTGTGCTGGCTGGAAACAGACGCAGGTGAGTGATCTGTTTCAGATCACCAGCTGCCGACTGGGTCACAGAGGGTGGAGACATGATTCAGATTTCACCTGCACACCTCTGTTGGCGAGCTTACCTTGATAGAAATTTAAACGGTGTGTTATTTTTTGACATGTGCAGCATTCATAGCCTCACAGAGTTATTTCTGCCTTGTCTGACCAATTGGAAAAAATAATGTTAAAATGGTTGTTACTGTCTCCTGCAGAGTGACATACGGGACTATTCCTCCCTGCATAAAGTGAGTGAAGGAGTGGACTGCATATTCCATACAGCATCTTATGGCATGTCTGGACCAGAGCAGGTGATTTTCCTTCTCACCATTTAAATGTAAGCTAGGGTTAGCCTTCTTGAATGTACCTGAAAGGTGTAAGCAGCACAGAAGGCAGATAAACCTCTAAATTGTTAACATGTTATCCTTGCAACCAAGAAGTCCTCCAACCTGAATGACAGGGTGTTTGTCACTGTAGCTGTCAGTATTTGTTACAGCAATGTTTCCATCGAAATAGTCTTCAAACGACTTCTCACCTGTAGGAGTTTTTAGTTATAGTCACAGTGAAGTGGTAATGATTGAAGTGACTGCTGACTTTGGTTCAAAAACTTACAGGAAGCTCACTGTACTTGCTGTAAAGTATGTTGTCTAAGTTCTTCTGTTGGTGTCATTGTAATGTAATGTCGAGTGTCAAGGTGCAAACGTGACTTGAGATACTTCAAGAACACGTGAGTTCATTACTCACTGGAAAATTATCTCATACATTCAAAATAATTCACATGCCATACATTCAAAAGTATTCATGTGCCTTGAACTTTTTTACTCTTTCAGTTTATTTTATTGGGATGCAATGTGACAGGCCAACACAAAGAAGTGCAAATTTTGTCATTTGTCATCTGATGTCATCTGATGCCCCACCGATAAAATCCAGTGCAACTTTTTGCTTTAGGAATTCATCTAATTAGTAAATGGAACCTATCTGTGTGTAATTTAATCTCAGAATAAATCCAGCTGCTCTGTGAACAATTCAAAGGCTTAGCAGGAAACATCAGGTTTGGAGGGTTCGCAGAGATCCAATAGTTACCTAAAAGTATTGATATAGAGGGGCTGAGTGTAAACACTTTTCAAAATTGTATTAGAAAAAAATGCTGAAAGCATGTATCATGTTTCACCAACTGCACAGTTATGTACTACTTTGTTTTGGTTCATCACCTAATATCCCACTAAAATCCATTGACATTTGTGATTGTTATGTGGCAAAATACGAAGAGGTTTAAGGGCTTTGAATACTTTTGCAAGCGACTAAGTCTTTTCAGCTGAACTTCATTGTGAATTAAAATACACTGGTAATGCTCAGATTCAGATTTATTCTCCAGTTTTGCATCGCGTTCTTAAATTCATCAGAGTTCCAATAGATGTGTTGAACATTTCTCTTCTATTACCTCCTATGATAAAAAACCTTGTTATGACATCCAATCACAACATTATTTTCTGATCCGGAATAGAAACTGAAGCCTTCATTGCTTCTGAAGGTCATTGCTGATGTCTTTCCATCTGGGCATTGTGCTAACACACAGCTGTAGGCAAACTTTTATAACTGCTCTTATGATGAACAGTTAATCAAGTGCATTAATTTGCAGCTTATGGATGCTCCTTTGCCTGTGAAATCCTATAGAAGCACCAATAGTGTAATAGTGAAACTGTGAACAACAAACTGTTGTGCAAACTGAGAAAAGTTAGTGATCTAGTTAAGTGACATTGTTTCTCTTCTGCTTTTCTAAAACCCAGCTGAGGAAGGAGCAGGTGGAGTCAGTCAATGTTGGAGGAACCAGTAATGTCATAAATGGTGAGAAATCTTTCTTTAAAAACAAGTGCTGCACAAACTTCAGTCTTATGTTTAAAATATGGGATCAGTTAACATTTCCTGCAGCTTATCTGCTTAGCTAAGGGTAATTTCACACTGTGGTGCTTACATAAATTGACTTTACTAGCTGTGCATTATCACAGGGGTATAAGTTTGTTTTGTGCTGTTATGTTTTATTTCAGTATGTAAAGAGAGAGGCATCCCCAGACTGGTGTACACCAGCACCACCAATGTGGTGTTTGCTGGGAAACCAATTGTGGATGGAGATGAGGCTTCAGTGCCATATGTGCCCAGTGATTTGGTGAGTAGCAGTCAAACACAGGTTGAATCTTGCACATGTTGTGTATTGTACAATACTGACACTTGTAAGGAATCTGTATTTTATTCCAGCACATCGACCACTACTCCAGAACTAAAGCAGTGGCGGAGCGGATGATCCTCTCAGCCAATGGATCCTCCGTGAAAGGTGCGACAAGATCAATGATAGTAGTAAAAACCAGAGCACAGATTTACAGAAACAGGTTGCACCTACAGGAGAATGCAATCAGTCTTGTGTGTTCCGATGTGCAGACTGAGTGTGCAATTCAATACGAGGTGCACAGAAGCAGTCACTTGATGCCAATCTCTCAGACTTTTCCAGTCCCTTGTAAAAGTATTAATCTCAACTCTGTTATATTTTGCCATCTTACAACCTCAAATTGACATGTATTGTACTGGGAATTTTTGTATTGCACCAACAAAAAGTGATGCATAATAGTGAAGAAGAAGGAAAATGACAGTAAAATGCAGTAAAAATTTGAAATGCGTGCTGTGTATTTATATTCAGACCCCCCTGAGTCAATACTTTTTGAACCACTTTTTGCTGCAGTTCCAGCCTCAAGTCTTTTGGGCTATGTCTCTGCCAGCTTTGCCCATCTAGAAACTAACATTTTTGCCCATTTTTCTCGGTCAAATTAGTCAGATGGTGAACTAAATTAGATGGAGAATATTGGTGTACATCAATTTTCAAGTCTTAGTAAATATTCTCATTTGCACTTAGGCTTGGGCTTTGACTGGACCATTCCAACAGATTCAACTGTAGCTCTACCTGTAGCTCTACCTTTACAGTTATGTGGGCTGCAAGGCTGCAAGGCTGATTAGGAGTAACTGTTTTGCTCATTTTATGAGATTAGGTGGACATCCATCTTGGTTGCTTTGTAGTTGTGACATCCTCTTTCTATTTACAAGTAATGGATTAAACAATCCTTGAAATATTTTTTTATAATCTAACCATGCGTCTCAACAACTGTCCTGAAGCTTTTCTAAGAAACCCCTGAGACCTTCAAAGCGCATCTGAGGTGACTTGTCATTGGCTGTATTGGATTTTATTTAGGGAGAGTAAGATAAAAAGGGGCTCAGCATAAATGCATGCTGTACTTTTCAGATTATTATTGTAAAGGAAAAGTTAAAAACACACTATTGTTTCTTTCCACTTCACATGTTGGTCAGTCACATAAAAATTTTTTTTAAATAAACTAAAGTCGCCTTGCAGCAAGAAGGTCCTGGGTTCGATTCCCGACCGGGGGTCTTTCTGCATGGAGTTTGCATGTTCTCCCCGTGCATGCGTGGGTTCCCACCGGGTACTCCGGCTTCCTCCCACAGTCCAAAGACATGCCTGTTAGGTTAATTGGTCACTCTAAATTGCCCTTAGGTGTATAGACGAATGTGTGCATGGTTGTTTGTGTGTTGCCCTGCGATGGAGTGGCGACCTGTCCAGGGTGTACCCCGCCTCTAGCCCATTGACTGCTGGAGATAGGCACCAGCTCCCCCGCGACCCACTATGGAATAAGCGGTAGAAAATGACTGACTGACTGACTGACTAAACTAAAGTCTTTGGATATGTTGAGACAAAATGTGAAAAAGGTCTTTACATGTGAATACTTTTGCCAGGAACTGTGCTGTATCTCTTTGCTATATATTTTCTTATTCCATTCCTCAGTGTAATCCAACACACTATGAGTGATCATTATCCCATACATTTAATTCAATTCAATTCAATTCAGTTTATTTATATAGCGCCAATTCACAACACATGTCGTCTCAAGGCACTTCACAAAAGTCAGGTACATGCATTACAATTAATCCGAATCATTGAACAGTGCAGTCAGATTCTGTTATTTATTCAAATTGGATAAAAGGTTTGTCTATCTAAGGAAACCCAGCAGATTGCATCCAGTCAGTGACTTGCAGCATTCACTCCTCCCGGATGAGGATGTAGAAACAGTGGACAGTCACTGGCGTTGACTTTGCAGCAATCCCTCATACTGAGCATGCATGTAGCGACAGTGGAGAGGAAAAACTCCCTTTTAACAGGAAGAAACCTCCAGCAGAACCAGGCTCAGTGTGAGCGGCCATCTGCCACGACCGACTGGGGGTTAGAGAGAACAGAGCAGAGACAAAAAGAGCTTCTAGGAAGAGAAAGGAGAGAGAACAAAGTTAAAAGCTGAAATAACAGCAAATAATACAAAATTGAAGAGTAGTGTGAGAAAGTAGCGAAGAGGGTGAAGGTGGTCATTATGTCCTCCAGCAGCCTAAGCCTATAGCAGCATAACTTACAGAGATAGCTCAGGATAACCTAAGCCACTCTAACTATAAGCTTTATCAAAAAGGAAAGTTTTAAGCCTAGCCTTAAAAGTAGACAGTTTGTCCATCTAGAGCCCACTGATGGCCATTGTTATACTAAAAACCACAACGATTGGGATACCTCTCTCTGTCAGATTGACCATAACCATTGGAAAAGAGAGGGGGTCATACAGGTAGCAGAAATGGAGGGTGTGTTTGCACCTCAACCATAACTGAAGGCCGGTTTAGGCTAAACCTGACTCCCCCTTTACTCCATCAAACAAGGGGAGAATAAGACGGAGGTTTAAAATAAGGAAGATAGCTAAGGATAACCTAAGCCACTCTAACTATAAACTTATCAAAAAGGAAAGTTTTAAGCCTAGCCTTAAAAGTAGACAGGGTGTCCGCCTCACGGACTAAAACTGGGAGCTGGTTCCACAGCAGAGGAGCCTGATAACTAAAGGATCTGCCTCCCATTCTACTTCTAGAGACTTTGGGAAAACCCCCAGTAAACCTGCAGTCTGAGAACGAAGTGCTCTGTTAGGAACGTATGAAACAATCAGATCTCTGATGTATGATGGAGCTAAACTCATTAAGGGCTTTATATGTGAGGAGGAGAATTTTAAATTCTATTCTGGATTTAACAGGGAGCCAATGAAGGGGAAGCTAAAGTAGGGGAAAATATGATCTCTCTTTTTAATTTTCATCAGAACTCTTGCTGCAGCATTTTGAATCAGCTGAAGGCTTTTAACTGCATTTGTGGACATCCTGATAGTAAAGAATTACAATAGTCCAGCCTTGAAGAAAAACAAATGCATGGACTAGTTTTTCAGCGTCACTTCTGGACAGGATATTTCTAATTTTGGCAATGTTCTGGAGATGAAAAAAGGAAATCCTAGAAACCTGTTTAATATGGGATTTATATGACATTTCCTGGTCAAAAATAACACCAAGGTTTTTTACTTTATTATCGGAGGTCAATTAATGCCAATCCAGGTTAAGTGATTGACTGAGCAATTTTCTTTTTTAAAAACTCCGTCCAAAGATGACAACTTCTGTCTTGTCTGAATTTAGAAGCAGAAAATTTTAAAGTCATCCAAGTTTTTATGTCTTCAAGACATGCTTGTAGTCCCAACTGGTTGGGCTCATCAGGATTTATGGATAAGTAAGCTGAGTGTCATCAGCGTAACAGTGAAAATTTATCCTATGCTGCCTGATAATTTGACCTATTTGGTAGCATTATAATAGTAAAGAGAATTGGCCCAAGTACTGAACCCTGTGGTACTCCACAATTAACCCTGGAGTTTAAAGATGATTTATCATTTACATGAACAAACTGGAATCTGTCAGACAAAATAAGATTTAAACCAGCCTAGTGCTGTTCCCCTGATCCCTACAGCATATTCCAGCCTTTCTAAGAGAATATTATGATCAACTGTATCAAATGCAGCACTGAGATCTAACAGAACCAGTACAGACAAAAAGTCCATTATCTGAAGGCAATAAGAATATCATTAGTGAATTTCAGCAGAGCTGTTTCAGTGCTATGATGAGCTCTGAAACCTGACTGAAACTCTTCAAACAGGTCATTGCTGTGTAAATGCTCACACATTTGATTAGCAGCTATTTTCTCAAGAATTTTAGATAAGAACGGAAGATTGGATATCGGTCTGTAATTTTTTAAGTCATCTCGATCAAGCGAAGGTTTCTTAAGCAAAGGTTTAATTACAGCTACCTTAAAAGCTTGTGGTACATATCCATTTACTAAGGATAGATTAATCATATCTAAAATGGGGCTGGTAATCAGAGGGAACACTTCCTTAAATAATTTGGTTGGGATTGGGTCTAACATACAAGTTGAAGGTTTAGATGAAGCTAATATTTCTGATAACTCAGGAAGCTCCACAGGATCAAAACAGTCCAAACACAGATCAGGTTCTATAGTTATTTCCAATGTTGTATCACTTGTTGAGGATGAAGTAATCATCTCTGGGAGTGTGTCAAAAATTTTCTTCTTAATAGAATCAATTTTATTTTGGAAGAATCCCATAAAATCATAACTGCTGAGAGCTAAGGGAATGGATGGCTCAACAGAGCTATGACTCTGTGTAAGTTTAGCAACTGTCCTAAAGAGAAACCTAGGATTATTCTTGTTCTCTTCTATTAAAGGATGAGAAATAAGCTGTTCTAACTTGGTGAAGTGTCTTTTTATACAACAGTAGACTATTTTTCCAGATTAAGTAGGAATCCTCTAGGTGTGTAGAGCGCCATTTTCTCTCCAATTTTCTAACATTGTGCTTTAAAGTACGCAGCTCTGAATTAAACCAGGGAATCAGACTCCTATGAATAATTTCCTTCTTTTTCAAGGGGGCTACATTGTCTAATGCACCATGCAATGATGAAGTAACACTCTGAACAAGAGAATCAATTTGTGAAGGGGAAGAAACAAAATTATTGCTCTCCACTCTGTTTTTCTGTGATAATGAGCAAATTAAAAGTGGAACAGATTCTTTAAAGGTTGTTACAGCATCGTCTGATAATGATCTACTATAATGAAATTTTCTTTCATGTGTGGAGTACTCGGTTAAATTAAACTCATAGGTTATTAAAAAATGGACAGACAGCACAGGGTTGTGAGAAAATATTTTTATGTCTGTACACTCAATGCCATATGTCAGCACAAGGTCCAGAGAATGAAGACAAACGTGGGTAGGTTTGTTAATGTTTTGAGTAAAGCCAATTGACTCTAAGATACCATTAAAGGCTATATTTAAGCTATCACTTTCAGTGTCAACATGAATGTTAAAATCCCCCACTATAATAACTTTATCTGTATTTAACACTAAATCAGATAAAAGGTCTGAAAACTGCTCTATAAATTGAGAGTAAGGGCCTGGTGGACGGTACACTTACTTAAGCATAAAACAAGCAGGTGTCACGTTATATACTGCAGGTTAATATGCATGTATCTGCTATCAGAGGACGGTTTTTTCCACTGGCATAAAGTCACCTCAGCAGTAGGGGGAAATAAAGCACATTTACATTTGTGTCTCCCCCTACCCTGCTCTTTTGCTTCCATGCTGCATTGTTGCTCTTGTAGGTGTTATTCTTATTTGACTTTCAGATTGGGACCTTGCATAAAAGCCTGTCTCAACCTTAAGCATTGCAGAATGCTGTTTTTTTTTGTTTGCTTTGTACTATTTGGATGTGTCTTGGCAATCAATCATTGCAGAGCAGTCAAATGATCGAACCCAACTCTTTGTTGGTGTCTTTTATTACATTAGATGCAGGACTTGTTGGGTTTGACCCTAAAAAAAGTTGCACATTCATTTCTGAATTTATTTATAAAGGTGGAGGGACACTGCAGACCTGTGTCCTGCGTCCCTGTGGCATCTATGGACCAGAGGAGAGGAGACATCTTCACAGAGTGATGGTGAGCAAACAAAAATGTGTTGTCTGCCATTAGGGCCTCCCTGGCAGCACGCAAACCTGTTTGAAGAGTTTACATTATTGATGAAGCTAAAGGAATCTAGTTACAGTGCATTTTCTTCCTGATTTTTTTCCCTGCATGGCAGCAGTCGATGCAGTTTGTGGAAGTAAAGAACAGGTTCAGATATAGTAAGGGTTTGACATTCGGCCAAGAAGCCTAAATTTCTAACCTGTAACGTTAGCAACCACAACAAAGATATTGTGCTTATACACTGTTAAAAAAATGCAAGAACTTTGCCAATAAAGTGGGCTGTAAGAATTTCCTTTTGTTTTACTTGGGTAGGCTTGAATTAATATTTTTGAGTAGAAGTAATGTTGGTTCGACAGCTATAAAGACACTTCAGCAAAGTATTTAAATCCTATCATCTGCTAGTTAACAGAATGAACCATATTCAAGATCACTTTACTCCCAGGAAGAATAATAAATAAAAAATAATATATATATAAAAAAATTGTCTTAAAATATCTAAATGTTAAAATACTGTCAGGTGTGTTCACAAAAGAGAAAAAAGGAGAGAGCATGATTTCCCTGTCTCTGTTGAGATTATTTTTTCATGGCAAATATAGGTTTTTGTTGCTGTTGTAGTTTTTGTTCAAATTAGGTTCTTTTTAATAGAGATTTCTTTCACTTTTAGTTTTGTTGACCTCTAAATTACATCTGAGCACATAACTTTGTTTATTTTTTTTTTAATTGTATTGACTTGAATTACTCACTGGTAGGACTGTAAACTTCTATAACAGGTAAATTTTTAAATATAACAATGTAAAAGGAATCCAACAAGATTTAGAAGAAAATCAGATGAAAAATTTACCTCAAACTGCCTATTTCTGGTTCTTTGTGTCAGATGAACGTGGAGCGGCGCCTGTTCAGCTTCAGGTTTGGAGACCCAGCCGCCAGGATGAACTGGGTCCACGTAGATAACCTGGTACTGGCCCACAAGCTGGCAGCCGAGGCTCTTACAAAGACGAAAAGCTGCGTTGCTGTGAGTAGTAAAGCTACAATCCCATGAATAATTTGATCTCTGCCACAATTTGAATTACTTAAGTGTCATTTTGAAATGTTCTTCCTTTTTGCAGAGCGGGCAGGTATATTTCATCAATGATGGCATTTCCGTCAATCTGTTTGAGTGGCTGACACCTTTGGTGAGTCAAGATCTGTAGATAATTTTAATGTGATAATAAATGTGATAATTAATCAGGCATTGACAATTTTTCACATTTATATACAGTTTAATTGGCAAAAGTATAGTCAAAGGTGATTTTTTAAATCTTCCATCCTTCTTTGCAGTTTGAAAAACTGGGCTACAGCAGACCATCGATAAATCTCCCGGTTTCACTCGTCTATTCAGCAGGTAGCTCACCACCTCACCAGTACTTCTCTTTTTTTGGATATTTTCATTCAGAAGTAAAGATTTACTGCTGACTCTTTGACTGTCCTCTTTTCAAGCTATTCTGGTGGAGTATTTACACATGATTCTGAGTCCGGTGATCAAAGTGCCTCTGCTTTTTACCAGTAGTGAGGTAAGCCTGCTTTTCTCAGCTTTCCTTTCAGAGTTTTGTTTTTGCTCTTGGAAAAGTCAGACCAAAAACGAAGGCTGTGCATCTGATCCTCGGTAGAAAAAAACTCTAGAGAAAAAGTGGTTCAGAAATGAACGAGTGGAAGTCACAGTCATTTAAAAAAAAAAAATTAAATGACTGTAAATGTTAACACTGTTTTCACAGTAGTGATTCCTTTCCTGCCACAAGAGAAAGATTTCCTGTTCGTTGTAATTTTTAAGGAAATGACATTCCAGCGTGCCCAAAAGTCATTGTGACAAGAAATGCTTGTAAGGCTACTTTAAAACAATGATAGTAAATTCCAAAATCTGTTGTGAACAAATAAAATAAGTACACTTAGGAGTGATGCCACTGTTTGCAGTTGGCAATTAAAGGTTTCCTTGCTCCCAGAGTCTAGCATTATGGTCACCCAGTCAAATTACCCTAAAAGAAACATTCATATCTCAACTGTTTCACATTGTTCCACGTTACAACAGATTTGAATTAACTTCGTTTTGATGTTATTTGGCAGAGCAACACAACGTAGTGCATGATTGTGAAGTGGAAAGAAAGGGATAAATAAAAAAATCTGAAAAGTAAGGTGTGCATGTGGAGTCAGCCCTCTTTACTCTGATACCTCTAAATAAAGTGCAGCTAACATCCTTAAAGCTGCCAAGTTAATAAAAACTAATATTATCCATCCCGATGAATACACCATCTTCACATTAAATCATAGTGGTGGTAGCATCATGCTGAGGGGAGGCTTTCCCTTAGTAGGGACAGGGAAGCTGGGGAGAGTTAATGGAAGATGGATGAAGCTAAATAAGACAATCCTGGACAAGAAACTGTTAGAAGCTGTAAGATTCTGGAGACTGGGCCAAAGGTTTACCTTCCAGCAGAACAACGGTCCCAAACATCCAGCCAGAGCTAAAATGGAATGCTTTACTTCAAACCTAAATTCATCCATTTTAGATAGTTTATTTCTAGAGTGCCCATATTGACTCAACAGATCCTCCAGCCTGAGCTATGGATCTCTGCAGCTTCCCAGAGATACCATGGGCCTCTAGGCTGCTTCTCTGATAAAATTCTTCTTGCTTGGCTGTACAGTTTATGTGGGCCGCCATGTTTTGGTATCATTGCAATGTTCAGATGATGGATAGAACAGAGAGATGTTCATAGCTTGGAATGTTGTTTAGTAGCAATGCTTAGGTGGTCGGATGGCTGTGTTTCTTTATGATCCTGTTTGTTCACCAATGTGCTCCAATAAACCTCTGAGGCCTTCACAGAACAGGTGGATTTATACTGAGATTAAATCACACACAGTTGGACTCTATTTACTAATTAGGCGACCTCAAACGGCTAGTGGTTGCTTTGGATTTTTTAGGGGTATCAGAATAAAAAGGTGAAGTAAACCCTTTTCAGATTTTTATTTGTAACATAAAATTAAAGCCATGTATTACTTGCCTTCCAATTCTACTTTTTGTTGAACTGGTAGACCAACAAATACTCTTTGTTGGTCTACCAGATGAAATCCCAATAAATACTTTGAAGTTTGTTGTTGTAATGTGACAAACTACAAATATTAAAAACTGTTCCACTATTTATTCATGCTGTGTCTTCTGTCTGCAAAACGATCCACCTTAAACCTTCAGATAAAAGCACTAATATCTTTGAGTTAGATTAGTTAAATCCAACATAGGAGGCTTGTTTGCTCTCAAACAGCCTCAGGAGGCTTCTGCAGTGAGTCCCAAGGAGTCTTGGTCACAGCTCTGTCGTGTCCTCATGAATGTGTCATGAAGCCGAAACCAAAGCTGAGCACCGCAGACCTTCACCTGGAGCTAATTCTGTCAGACAGCTGCTGCAGGCCGCTCGGATCGATGATTGCCCCTGTGAATAAAACATAAGCTACTGCGGGGTCAGAGCAAGAAGTTTTAGATCCTGTTAACAGGAAGTGACATCAGTGGAGCGGCTGTTGCCATAATGCCATGTAGGTTTTTTTTTGTATTTGTATAAATCACAAAGGATTTTTAAATGCAAAATGCAACACCCAATTAGACACACATACATATGTATATATGTGTTTTTTTTTTTCTGAACATCAACTATATTCGTCGGAAAGACATGACAGCCGGAAGGATAAAGCCACGGCAATCATGAGGTCTGACATGATGGGCAAGACTCTGTAGTCTTTTGGTCCCTGTACTGTGTCTAATACACAGGCATTAGGTCATAATGAGCATGAGTCATACAGGAAAACTTTAGCTGATCTTCTGTAAAGGTAAGTGGTTTTGAAAAGAAATATCAGTTAGGAAGATGGATAATTGGAAAACTCACCATCTCTGTGTGGACTACAAAAGCATGCATGGTGGTGGCAGGGTCATGCTGTGGGGCTACCTTTCTTCAGTGGGGGTGCTAAAGGTGATCAGGTTATCAGAGTTAGAAGTTAGACGTATTTGAATTGTACCTGCAAAACGCTGGAGAGGCTTCATAAAATGATCTGAGTTTTCCACCTTCTCCTGCAGATCAGAAACATCACAGTGAGCCACACCTTTAAAATCGATAAGGCCCGTGGAGAACTGGGTTACAGCCCAAAGCTGTACAGCCTGGCAGACTCCGTGGAGCATTACCTCAAGAGCCGACAGTCTCGGGCCTCCCCACTACCTCTCAACCTGTCCTCTATCAGGCAACTGACCCAATGGGACGTCCTGCTGCCGCTGATGGGTCTCAGCCTGGTGCTACTCATATTCTATGGCATCCTAAGTTAGAGCTAAATACTTGTTACGATGTTGGAGGTAGAGGCTTTCAAAACTGATTGTTGCAACAAATCTTTACATTTTTCTTTCTTAGATCAATTCAACACATCCAGTGTCTCATTTCTATTTCTCCTCTTTGAAAGGGGGCAACTTTCCCCAACATAGGCTTGCACAAAATTCCTCTTCTACTTTTTAAAATCATGTAAGCGTGATTTAAAAATAATTTTAAAAGCTTGAAAGTATTAAAGCAGTTTTATGTTTAAGATAAGAATTTAACAGTTTAATGTAACCATTTGCGCTATTTGATTAAAAAAAACAATGTATTACTTTGTATGAATAATATCCAAAATTGTCATTTATTGTGTTTAAAGCATGATTCCAGTTTGTACGATAATGTTCTGTAGTGAACGCTAATTACTACTGAGGTTGTTATTTTGTACATTTTTAGAAATAAAATCATTACAAAGAATAAAATATTTGTTAAATATCAAAGACAATTTTTTCTGTTATTAATAAAAATAAGGAAAAATATTTTTTTCTATTAAAGGGAAATCTTTCATCCTTGGACATGCCTTCATTTTACGCTACACCTGTATACCTTATACGTTCACAAAAAACAATGCTCTTTTAAATATTGTCAGAAATATTGTCATATTTTTCCAGTTCTTTCTGAATGTCCTTTCCAACTAAAGTCCTCATTTTTCTGTAATTGTCATGATTGTTGAGGTAGGACCCAAATGCAGTGCGTAGAAGATAGGATGAGAAGGATTTATTGAAGAATAAACTTACAGTTTGACCTGGTACAGGATCTCAGGAAGGTGAATAACATAAGCAGGAAAATGACAGGAGCATGCAGTCAGGGATACAGTCGGGGAAGCAGTCAAGGAAACAGTCAGGGTAACAAACAGGAGGAACCAGTCGCAAACAACGGAAACCAGAGAGCTTCAATACTGAGGGAAGTGGAGTATGGACCAATGAACTGGGAGGGGAGCTAATCAGAAGAAACATGCAACAGCTGGTGACAAGGGCTGCAGGAAGACTGAGTGAGAGTGCCTAATTAACCTGATTCAACTGGGAGTGCAGGAAGAAAACAAGGACATGTCTGCTGAACAAAAGAAGAAAACAATGAAACTAAACTAAGGGACATAACCAGGGGAAAACAAGATCTATAAGAAAATATAAGCTAAACCCATCTAACACACGAGTCCAGGAAGTATCAAAACTAAACAAAAGGAATCTAAATAAACCTGAACGAACAGAAAAGCACCTGGCAGAGCAGAAAGTAAACACACACAAAAACCTAACAGATCCTGACAGTAATAGTATCATCTTCAATGCCACTTTCAGCAATTAATTGTCTCTCTTTTCTATTTTGGCTTTGTTATGTTAGAGAAAAAAAAAAGAGTTGATTTTTTCCCCCAACCCATATATTTACTTATTTTTGAACATATGTGAATGTAATTATCAGAATCACAACTTCATCAGAAGGAACAAGGGACATGGGCATAGTGGTTAAGATAAGGATGTGTGTGTCCCAAGTTTGTGACTGTAAAAGTTCTGTAGCCCACATGAAATCCAATTTACAATATGGAAGGCTATCCGATGCTGGTCCAGACTTGGTCCTATAGCCTCCATCCGTCCTCCTCGTCTCCCTTGCAATCCTTGAATGTTTGCAACATAGTTTCATAGGACGCAATCTCCGTCATGGCTTCTGTCCATTCCTTCAAGCTCGGCAGCAGAGCTGATTTCCAGTGCTTCAAAATAACCCTGGAAGTTGTACCTAAACCAACCATAATAACACATATAGTGTCCCTTTGGGTACATTCAGTATCTGGGATCTGACCCCTAACAAATACGCAGCAGGAGTCAGACAGGCTATTGTGCCTGACAAATTATTTAAGAAACAAATTTGACAAATTTGCAGTCGCATATACAATGTATGAAGATTCCTACCTCTAATTTACGTTTCCAACACATTTTTTTCATCACTTTCATTATATGTAGTCTCACAGGTTTATAGTAGTATCTATGTATGATTGTGTAAACGTCCCTCTCACCTTTCTGACATATTTTTCCCAATCTGCTAAAATTCCCAGCCGTTCTTCTTGTACGATTTTAATTCCAAGATCCTTCTGCCATAAAAAATGGGAGGCTGTGCAATGTTCTGGTGGTAATTTTAGGTAGTCTAAAATTAGGTCTTCTGAACAGATTTGGATTCTAGATTTCTCGCAGCTTTCAATTTGTAAAGCATTCAACAGTGCTGTTTCTCCTGTAATTTTTATTGACTCCTTAATCCTCATATGACTTAAATTATCAATTTTTGTACAAGTTTCCTATGATAGATATACCACTTGATTGGCACTGCTTCCTATGTGCTGGTTTTTTCCTAATACAACCATTGGGAGTTAGCCACAATTGGGCATGCTGCTGTGAGTGATGTAGGTGTAGCTACTTTGGCCCATACACCCTTGGTGTGAATGAGAATTGGGTTTGTTGTGCTGTCCCTATGAGATAATTTATGCTTTGGGCTAAACGGTAAGCATAACTCGCTCTTGAGATCCATCAAGTCTTTTATCTATTTTTTTCCAGTATTTATCTAGTTTAGACATTTCAAAACATATTCTGCTAAGCCTTGGGTGAGGTAAGCCTAGTCCCGCCTTTTCGTTAGGGATATATAGTTTACTTAGTTGGATTCTTGCTATTTTCCCTTTCCATAAGAGTTGTTAAATCAACTCGTCATACTTTTTAAAGATGGTAGGCGTTATTTTGGTAGCATCATCAGCAGATAATTGAATAGAGGCGCCACCATCCACTGCTATTCTTAATATATCCACAAGAGTGCGCTGATGCGCCGCTAATGATTTTCACAGCCATTGAGGAACATTTATCCATGCAGACTTATTATGCTTAACATGCTTAAATAGCATCATCGTATTATTTGTACTTTAGACAAAAAAAAAAAATTGACTGGAAGGGAAAAACTAAACTGGCAGCGGTGGGATTCGAACCCACGCCATCGAAATGACTGGAGCCTAAATCCAGCGCCTTAGACCACTCGGCCACGCTACCACAACTACCCATAAACGTGAAATCACTACTAGATGTGTGAAAAAAAGGGACGTAGTGTTTGTTATGTAGAATTTCGATTTCTACTTCTATTTACATCATGTGATTTAATTGAAATGGATTGCAATAGATATGCTCTCTATGTAGACTGCGTTCACAGACTGTCTCTGTTAAGGAACTGGCAGAGCTCCAGGACCTTCACCCAACAGAAATGTGAAGAATTTGCCCTGAGATGGAGTCACAGATACTTGGGGGAAATCTTCAGGTGCGCAGAAAAGTGGTGACATCAGCGAGATGTGACGTAATTAACCATTAATTAACAGTTGTTACTTCTGTCTTTGCTAAGCTGAAGTTTTATGTCAAAACAAACGATTTCACTTGAAAGAACATTAAAAGAGCTTTCAAATTATACCAAAATCATGCCAAAATAAAAGCTGTAAATTATGTTCCTTATTTTAAAGTAAAAAAGATGGCGACGTTTTAAAATTTAATTCGATTTTGCCTTGCAACTTTCTGCAAATCTTTGATAAATATATTGTCATCTGTTTTACCGTCAAGTTTAATCTTTAGGTAAACCGAGTTTTCTCATCAGAAATCAATGTAAAAAATGTGATAAAACTATATGAAAAAGTAATAGCCCTCTAATTAATTCACGAATTAACTGTGATTAACCCCATGTTTGAATCACATTGACTAGCCACACCTTGGTCTGTTATGTCCTGACCTTTAGAACCAAGCAATGAACTGACGGAATGAAGTAGGCTACAACCTCTCAAAAACCAACACATCTTGTTCAGATCTAAATAAATTCAAGAACTGATGAGAAACAAAGTCGCTGATATCTGTCTGTTAGGAAAGGGTTAGAAAGTCATTTCAAAGGCTTTGGGACTCCAGCAAACCACAGTGAGAGCAAATAAAGAAAACATGGAACAGTTTTGATTTAATCTTCACAAGTAGTCAGCAAATCAACATTAGGCATATCAACGACTCATCCAGGAAGCCATAACAGAACCAAATACAACATGTAAAGCTCTGCCGGCCTCACTTGCCTTAGGTTGTCAGCGGTAGTGTCTCATTCTCAAAAATGAGAATGAGACTGAAAATTTTATAAAATGCTTTCACAGATTTTCCAAGAAAAACATTTTGATGATTCCCGAGACTTTTGGGAAAATATTTCAACACACACTGACAAGTGTCTCTTTTAATAGCTCAAAAAGACATTACGATTTTTGAGTGGCGTAGTCAAAGCCTGGATTTAAAACACTTCAAAGAAGAAGTGGGCCAAAATTCCTCCACAGTCTAGTTAAAACTGCCAAAGGTGGCACAACCAGTGATTACCTTTCCCCCCCTTTATAAATAAAACCATCATATGAAATCTGCCTTTTGTATTTTCTCAGGCTAGCTTTGTCTGATTAATTTTGGCTCAGGATCTGAAACCTTTAAGTGAGACAAAAAAGCAACAACTTTTTTTTTGTTTATCCCTGCTGATTGCTTGTCTGATGGCTTTGTGAGATTTGAGTCTGCATGCTCAGGTTTTGCAAGACTTGTCTGCCTCGGTGAGCTTGGTATGAAATCCTCTCGTTTGGGGGCTTAGTGGATTTAGAGGCTGATAAACAAGTAGGGTAGGATGGTGAAATTACTTTTATCAAAACACATTACAAAAAAGGTCAGATTTTTCTTTGGTCACCCTGAACAAAGTAGGAGATGAAGCTCTTGAGGTATAAGAACGAATCATGTAGGTCAGAAGACCTTTTTTCTCATTTTCAAAGATTTCCTCTAATGAATACCTGCCGGGAAAAAAAGGCTGAAATGGGTACACAAAGTATGACCCCAAAAACACAAATACCCAAATACTCATGTTGCTAATTGCCAAATAGTTTTATTTTAGAACATCTTTTTCTTGAAACATACATTAGCTGAGGTCCTGAACATTTATACATCTTCTAGTTATTTTTCTTAGAATCGTTTTAAAAATTAGAACAAAATCACCTTATATATTTTTCAAATAACATACCAAAAGCATTTACAACACAGTGCAGCTACACTGAGTTTCACTCCTAATCAACTGATTAGGCTCCTCTAGAAAGCTACCTACAAACATAATAAATCTTCTGATAATAAATAAGTGTGATCAAAAAAATGTGCTTTTATGTGTCCTGAGCAAAAATGTTGCTACAAGTATCAATAAAACAGACAAAAAAAAAAGCTTTCACCATACCTGATTTATAGTAACGCACCAACAAAGGTTTGGAAACCAAACAAACTACCGTCTACTTTCATAAAACCAGCCAGTATTTCAGCTTTATAAACCACGGATTACATTTCAACAGTTTTCCATCCTTATGCAACATTTCTGCTTACACAATACATCCATCTAAACCGTAACAACACGTGTGCCTTTCTGCTCCAAGCACCAAACACCATCAAGTGAGTTAGCATTACATAAATATGGCAGAAAAACATAATACTACTGGACTGTTAGATTGAAATGCAGTTTTAAATATCTTCATGTACATCATTTCTTATTAAATTCTTCTATATTTATTTGTTTTCAGTTTTGTATCAAACACAGGCTTATTCACCAACCATTTTTCCATCAGGACAGAATAACACAAACTGTGCAAATTAACAAAAGTGTAAAACATGTAAGTTCTGTAAATTTTTTTACAGAGAAAGAGCCTCAGTGCATCTCCTGAACAGAAATCAAAGCAAATCAAGGGAAGATGAATGCATGAAACTCATTCTGCAGAATCACTGTCATGTGCCGGGTGCCTGTTCTCGCTGATGTCTTCCTTTGTCTTTTGGATGCGGGTGAAGATCTCCTTGAACAGAACTTTGTACTCAGGCTGCTGGCTGTCTTCAGGAAGAGCCTTTAAATCGGAGGCTGCAGCTGAGTTGGAGAGGCGGCGGCGTGCCCTGGCGTTGGCAAAGGAACCGCCGGAGGCCTGGACAGCTTTATGGCTCAGTCCGTCTGTTGCTTGATGGTAACACTGCAGCAGCTCCTCGTATTTTACCTGAAAAACACCAACACATAATTATTAAGTCTTCAAGAATTCTGCCTAAGATATGATTTAGAACAAGTCAAGCTATATATGCACCTGGAGGGCGCTATACTGCGCGTCCACTTCGTTGAGCAGAGAGATGCCTCGCTGTTTCACTGCCTCTGCCCGCCTGATGCACAGCTGCTCATGACCACGGCGAAGCTCATCCGTGTTTGTGGCCTTCAAAACACTGTCACTGTTACACCTCTGTCGGCTTTGCTTTGTCTGCTCCTCTTCCTTCTCTGTTGTCTCCTCTGCTTCACTCTGCTTTTTTTCAGAGGCAAAAAACACTGTTTCAGGCAACAGCAGCTGGTCCGGTCTTCTGACACTGCTGAGAGCAAAAGAAAACGTAAACATGTATATTCAAACAATCAGAATTTACAGTTCCTTGATACCCAGTAAACTTTTTTCTTTTGAGCCCTGGCACAACCACAAACTTCAATGTATTTTATTGGACATTTATGTTCTAGACCAACTTAGTAGTGTATAATTGTAAATTGTAAATAAATAATAGAAAAGCAAAACAGGTTTTAAATCTGAAAAGTATGACGTACATTTGTGTTCAACCCCTTTACTTTGACACCCTAAGTAAAATCCAGTGTAATCAACTGCCTTCAGATGTTACCTAATAAATACATTTTGGCCTACATGTAAAATGCTGAGTGAAAAAAAAAACACTGCACATATCCTTCAACAAACCATCCACACTGTAAAGCATGGTGGTGGCAGCATCATACTGTGGAGGTGCTGTGGGAATGCTTTTCCTTAATTGCAGCAAAGGTTGGTTCTGTAATAGTTCAGACACAGTTGGGGCGGAATAGAAATACATGACGCACTTTGTCCCATCAATTCTAACCTGGTGGTACGCCATAGAAGCCGCAGCTGCTCCACCTCGTCCTCCAGCTCCGTCTGCCGGGCCCAGCAGCCCTCCAGCTGGACCAGGCGCTGCTCAAGACCTAAGTTCTCCCTGGATGTGAACTCGATCTCTTGCTCTGCAGCCTCTCTTCGGCTTCGCTCTGTGGCGATCTGTCTCTGAAGGGTTTGGATGGAGCGCTGGAGAGCCTGGTTCTCCTCCTTCGGGTCTGGGCTGTCTGTGTCACAGAGGAAGCTCTGAGGCAACCACAGTCCATCACTGTGAGTCAGATACCTGGGAAAGAATAGTTATTTTACTGCATGTTTAAGATGACAAATCAAGCCTTTATGTTGCCTGAAAAGAAACTGTTGTCAGCATAAAAAAAAAAAAAAAAAAAAAAATCACTCCTCTGCAGTTTGGGATAACTCTGCTAACTCTAATCTTCTCCAGAATGTTATCTCTGGCCTGTCTTATGTTTTCCTTGGTCCTTTATTGTCCTGTTCACCAATTTTCTCCAGATGGACTCTTTTTACAGGGGACTTTAATTTATTTATTCAGGCCTGTCAGATGTTACTGAACACTAAAGTATGACCCACATTGCAGATTTTTATTTCTAAAACACAATTTTAAAATCAGTTTCTTTCTACTTCACAATGGTGACCTAATTTTTGGTCTATCACAAAAAATCCTACTAAAATACACCTGTGGTCGTGCTGTGGCAAAATCTGAAAGGGGTCGTATGTATGAATACTTTTGTAACGCACGATCAGTTTGAAACGGTCGTTTTATGTCATAAAGCAGCAGCTGTATGTGCACAAGTGTCAGCACACTGCTGACAGTAGGGAAGGATTAACTTCCCTGTCCTGCAGATTAGCTCTGAAGTAAAGGCTCTGCTCTGGGTGACCTGCAGATGTCAATTCAGCATTCAAAGGCTATTGTATTAGTATTGAGGATGAGTTTAATGAAACCCTCTCGTGGGTGTCACCTGTCCCGTTGGAGGTCATACAGCTCCTTGAGACAGGACACACTCTGTGCTCCGAAGCCACGCCGCTGCTCTGCCAGTTCCCTCGTGTTTCGCTCGGTCTGAGCCGCCTTTAGCTCATCCATCTGGGTCTGCAGGTCCTCTATGAGGGTCTGCAGGCCTTCAATAGTCTCTGTTAAACTGGGGTGAAAGAGAAAAAGGACTACCTTTAAATATTTTATCGTTTTAATGAACTATAAGCATGAAAAGCAATAAGATAAAGGTTTACCGACTAATGTCTTTACTGATAACCAACCTGTTGATCTTGGTTTGGGCCATGCGGTTGTCCTGCACCAGCCTTTGGTTGCTTTGCTCCACATCCCTGGCGGCCATGTCCAGCTGCTCGTACAGTTTGGCATGTTGTTCATTCATCTGACGTAGCAGCTCCACCTGTTTGGTCAGGTACTGATGCACAAGAGAAATGAAGATTTTCTTTCAACTCTTACTGATATTTTATGAACCATCGGCAGACTAATAAGCACATTTAAAACGTTACAGATTTATCTCTACGTGCCAATTTTATTTCTTCACCCAGGAAAAACAACTTAAAGTTTATATTTATATATATATGAAACAGCTGTTAGTTTATAATTATATTTGTTCTACCGTGATGAATTTGTCTATTTTCAGATCTACAGCATCTACAGCAAAGACGAGTAAAAACCCTTAAAATAAATGCAGCAGAAGTAAAACTTAACCTAAACTGTCAAGGAACTTTTAATTGGTGAATTTACGTGGGGTATAAATATTGCAGGACAGACAGATGATTTTCTCCTGGCCACACTTAAAATGGGAAAAAAACATGCAATTACAAGTAAGGCTGATGTGTGCTGATCTTAATCAACCAGAAAATGGCTGAAATAAAATTTGATACTTGCATAAACTTGTCAATATCTACAATGAGAAGAATACTTTAACTAGAACTATGAAAAACGAAGCTGGATGAGGACCCACATTTATCTGGCCACCACACGCAGTGAGCTGAATGCTGAGGGAAGTAAAAAAAAAAAAAATGCACCTAAGCTCACTGTTGGAGGATTGGAGCAAAAAGTGGCATTCTGGGGTCAACCAGTCTGCATAACAACCATTAGACACTATCCGAAGGCCTTCCAGAAAAAGCCTCATCCTTGTCCTACTCTCACAAATGTTAAAATGCGGGACTTGCTGAACTCCACTGGGACTGTGTGCTTCGTTCAGATTGGACTAAGATTAAACTTGTTCAGCAACAAACACACCACATGGGTTGGGTTTTGCATGTAACAAAGGATGGGTATGTCAAAAAGCACCTCACTTTATTTCCACCATTATAAGCGGTGGTGGACCTGTGATGCTTTGGGCCCGTTTCTTTGCCAAAGGCCCTGTGAACCTTGCTAGATAGAGCACATGACAGCAGGAACACTTTAAATACCAGGAGATTTGATAAACTATCTCTACTAGTAAACTAGAGGGTCATCATTGAGTGTGTAAACTGGGTAATGATCCAAAACAACAAATAGTTCACAAGATATATAAAAAAAACTTTCCTCCATGGCCATCCCAGCCCCCAGACCTAAATCCTATAGAGAACTTATGCTAACCTAACGCCTACTCACGTGTACTTTGAGCTTTACTTGTGCTTGCAGTGCCAGACAGATTAATACGAGGGTCACAGAGAAGTATTGGGATTAGCATATAAACTTAATAAATCCTCAGATCACAGCTCTCTCGCTGCCATAAACAAAATTAAGACTCTTATGTTTGCTGACCTACTGAGTGGCGTGTCCTCCAGCTTGTACTGATCAGCACTGTGTGGACATGCCGAGACGTCTTGGCAGTAAAATACAAGCCGTAATTTTGCCCTTTATGCAAAAACAACTCCCTGACTTAGGCTATATCTAATTAAAGCCTTTAATACATAATTAGGTCAACTAAGATGTTGCCAAATGGCTCATTAGGTCAGACCTGTGCCTATTTTGCATCAGGGTCAGGCGTGGTTATGCGAACAAATGCATGTTTGGCACAACTGGAGCGTCAAAGCAGCTGTTGCTTTGCTTTCCCCAAACATTTCTGACCTCGATCTCCTGCAGCTGCTCCTCGTTGGTAGAATACATCTGCTGCAGGGCCTCCTCCAAGTCATGGTTCCTGTCCAGGAGAGTTTTGCCCAGCTCCGCTGCGAGATGGAGATCTAAACAAAGCAGAAAGAAATTCTCAACCACAATTTTTGCAATGTAAACAGACTGGTGTAGGCTTATATAAGGAATACGCACACAATCACAAAACCCATTGTGTACTTTAAATGTCCTGCAATCCTGGAATACTCCTTGGAATGCCTTGTGACTCCCTTTGTCTGCTTCTTTCCCCACAGCTCTGGACATTGTTAAGACTCCTGAGCTAGAGCTGCACAATATATCAAATGGTAATCAAAACATCTTCTTGGATGCAGTATTTGGTGGATATAACATTTCAAGTATCATGCATTTACACTCTACATATTTGTAGTACATTTGGACAGTTGATATGGACTCCAATATCCTTTAATGCCCGTTCTAAGATGATAGCGCTCATGCAGAGTGCTGAAGACATTGTCTAATTGGGAAGAAAAACAAAGTATATTGAAAATGAGGGTTACTCTTAGCTATAATTTTTTTAATTTTCAGCAATAGTATCGTAATTAAATATTTTTCTAAAATTGCGCAGACCTATTCTGAACACTCTACTGGAGCATATTTTGACTCGTTTTCAGCATTCAGTCTTTTTGAGTAGACGCTTGCTTTTAATTATAGTGAATCTGATTAACCTGAAATAAAGTTCATTTGTTTTAGACCCACCAGACATGTTTTGGTTTGCATCCTCTAGCTAAAGCCATAGTTTGCAGAGAGTTTACAAAGGACCAGACTGACTTTATTGTGCCAACATAGAAGATGAAATTATGAATATAGCTCCAAATACCAGTCACTTTTTGCCCAAAACATCCATGTGTCTGATGGAAAACAGTAGCTGACGAGGGACTTTGTTTTTCAGTCTCACAGTGAGTCTGAACACATATATCAAAATCAACAAAGAGTGACTTCATGAGAAGAAATTTCTAGTTTTCTGAATCCATAAATAAATCTGACAAACAAAGGAGGATCAGCTGAAGAGGGGTGTGCACAAGAGATGTCCTGACAGGTAGATTTGGAGAAGTTTTTGTTGTGAAATGGCGCTATATAAATAAACTAAATTGAATTTAACTGACTTCCAAATAAGACTGACTGCCGAAGTTGAATCATAGTATTAGTTTAAGGGGGTGCACACTTAGGCAACTGGGTTATCGCATTGTTTTTATTTTTTTCCTTCTAACACTTTAGGTTTGTTTGTTGTTCAGTTGATTCTGTGGGATAAAATATGCACATTTTATGTGGAAAAAAGTTTGGAAATTATTTATTGTGTTGTTAACTTTAACATAGAAATCTTCCATTTTAACCGAGATGTATGCACTTAAGAGAACCAATTTATGTCACTGGTAATGTTTTAAAATCTATTTAATGCATCTTTTGTTTGGCTCTTAATATGTGCAACTGTAAGCCTAATTTAATATAAATGCATCTTATTTGGAGGCTTAAAAATGTACCCTTTCATTTCCATCTTCCAGTGATATGTTAAAAACACACACATTTATGATTTATGTTTGGAAAACAACACAGGATGTGACAGCCTGAGGATATCCTGAGTAAAGAGGCTTCCCATCTAAATATGTTTAAATTTTAAACGCATGATCCCTGTGACCCAAGAGTCCATTATTTCCTACACATATGTTAGATATTTTCTCATGTGTCGTAGGACTATGCCTACTTTCTATTGAGACCAAAAACAATTAATTCAGTTTATACTATAAAAGCATTAACTGATGTTCTCCACTGGTTATGGGGAGTAAAGCTTGTCAACCTACACAGACGTGGTTTTAGGGCGCGTCCTTCTCCACCAGCTCTTACCGTCTTCAAGGTCCTGCTGGTTGTACCAGGACTCCCCTTTCTTCTCAAAGTCTTCTTCCAAAATAATGTCTGTCAACATCTTTCAACCTGAAGAATATCCGCCTCACAGAAACCGGGATCTTAAAACAGTAAATGTGACAGCTGAGAGTCGCCCTGTGTCCTCCACCGGCTGAAGACAGACTACATCCTCTCCGAGTCTGAGAGAGCGGTTTTAACTTCTGTTGTCCACAGCAACGTGGCAAAATTCTTTACATACCCCCGCCATCCGGTAGGGGGCAGACAAGAGACACATGAATTATTCTTTGATGAGAAATGTTTTAGATTTGCTCTTATCTTAGTTCACCTTGTTTTAATCAATCCCTGTAGTCTACAATAATGTTAAACACTTTAAAATGTTTTTAAAAACTGTTTTTGTTTTCGCAACCTCCTGTCTTACTTTCGTGACACTAGAGGGCGCTAACTGGTGCATAGAAACCGTCAACGTTCTCGCCATATTGTAGAGGGCATGTAATAATAATATGTAAAATGTATTGCATTGTAATGTATTGTATTAGTCTTGGTGTACCCCGGTGTTATAATTTATGGCGCCATCTCAGGTTGAAGGTCTTTACAAACAGCCGAATGTTTTCATTGACAGACCTTACATTAAGCTCAGTTAGGTTTTATTTTAACGATAGCAACCATTTGCCTTTATGTAAATGTGTAACACTGAGGACTTTTTTCCTTTCTTGCAATGGCACGCTGACATAAAATGATTTAAGTAATGATTATTGTCATTTTTGTAATAAAATGTTTTGATAGATGTTATTCATAAGACATTTGGTTACTGTTTAAATGTTTTGGCAAAATAAAACAGCTAAACTAAATTTGGTTGGTTATAACTAAAAGTAGATCAGCTAAATTGTTTAGCACTTCGGTATATTGTCCAAGGTATATTAAGGTACATTTAAGTGTTTTGTAATGTATTGCATATACAACCATATTCAATAAATTACAGTATGTGATCCAATGAAGCTTTTTGCAGATTGAAAGTACCTTTTGAAAAGAACAACCTTTAAGCAAGTACTGAGCATGCTTTTCATTTTGCCCACATTTCCGTTCTTTTTTTTTTTGTCTGATGTAATACTTTAAAGTAAATCTTAAGAAAGTCGTCATAATTACCAGAAAAAAAGGCTTGAAAACAATAGTTTGTGTGTAATTAATAAAATAAATATGTTTCACTTTGTGAATTGAGTTACAGAAATAAATGAACTTTTTCATCAATGACTGTATTCATTGACAACGACTTCCTAACCATACTTGCATCAATTTTCATAGGAACCAGCCACTCTCAATATGGCGGATGCACTCGCATCTACAGAGCGTTTGACGGAAGAAAGACATTTCTGTAGCCAATCAACTGTGTGTTTATCTTAACAAAAGTCCGTCAAGAAATCGAGTTAGACAGGATGTTGTAGTTTATGGAGATTTTTCTTGTTGGTATACACGTTGACGGGAACCGACGCACCTACAAATGGAACTACGAAAACTTAAACAAAACGTCACTACTCTGAACGCGCTTTTCCTCATTAAGGTTGACGGACTTTTACATTTTGATAATACCATTTGCAATGCATAACGTTAAGAAACTGTTACACGTCTTCGCTTCCGATATTTAGCCGTGACGGAGAGAGATCTGCTTCAGGTGTGCACCCTCGAGGAATAACCAGCAGCATGGTCCGACAATCGATGAACTTTGGGATCAACCATGCAGCTTTTGCATATGCCATGACTACACTGGGCTCAGCCATGATCAACAATATTTTTAGCTTCTACTACGTCAAACTCTTTTTGAACAAGTATAATATAGCTGAAGGAGCTTTCCACCAATCACAAGTAAGAAAAATGTTTTTTGTATTTTTGCACACCTAAACTAAACTTTCTGTCATAGATGAAAGTCTGGTAATGTACATCTGCTCTTTCTTCAAACCGGTTAATTATATAATTATAGTTTTTACAATTAACCACTCAATTAAATAAACCATGTTTGCAAAGATCCCCATTTAGTTCAGAATTTATTACAAATACATACATTTCTGATTTGCCCATTTTCAACGGGCTTTAGTAGGTCCAGTGGATTTTAAAGTTTTTTTAATAACAACAGAACAGTAGCTGTTTTTGAGGGAACAGAGCAGCCAGATGCAAGATCACAAATCAGCAAATTATTTTATGATATGATCTATACCGGTTATATCTTTTTGTCCTTTAAAGGTGTTCCTAAAAGATTTAACCATTGAATCTGACTTTATCTTGTCTTACTGCTTAGGAATCTTGTTAAAATAATCTGTGCCCACAGGTGGTGTACATGGTGTGGAACGCCGTCAATGACCCTCTGTTTGGTTACCTGCAAGATAACTCCAGAGTGCCTTGCTGCTCTCAGCGACGTCTCTCCATCCTGTACGGCGCTCCTCTCTACTCGCTGGCCTTTCTCATTGCTTGGTTCCCATGGCGCGCCTACTCCCCTGATGACTGGTTGAATGGTTTACACCTGACAGTGGCGCTGTGTGCCTTTGACGCCTTGCTGACTTTTGTGTTGCTGGCACAATGTGCCTTATTCGCAGAGATTTCCAGCCACCATCAGAATCGTTTAAGACTTATAAAATACAGTCAGGTAAGCCAACCATCTCTTCCCTGGACTCCTTAAAGTAACAAAAGAATCATCCTACTTATGCCTCATCTGGTCTTTGTCTCAGGTGGCTTCTCTCATTGGGTCCTCCAGCGTTCTGTTCTGTGGCATGGTGTCCACAAACATGGAAAACTTCAAAGCTTTCCAGGCATTCACGGTGCTGATTGCTGTAATAAGCTGCATCTGCATGATGTACACTGGCATGTACAGTGAAAGCCGCTTTGATAACAAAATAATTGAGTCGGATGTTCAAGGGTGTGCCAACCAGGTGGCAGGTAAAACGGCGTGCTCCATCTCCATGTTGAAGTCGCTGACATGGCAGATTCTCACCAACAAGGACTTTCAGCTGTTTGTAATGATGAACTTCTTCCAGGTGTTTATGTTGGCTTTCTTTAATAATTTCACCATGATATTCACGGAGCACCTGATTCCTCCAGATGCACTTCCGTCACTAGCCAAGAGCTTTATGTATGGAGCGGGATTCATCTTACCACAGGTAAATTCCTTTAGTTGCTTCAACCTTTTCAATAAAAAGATCAATTGGAACATAACTACAAGTTTCATTGACAGAAACACGTTTTTACATGTTTCTTTTTGTGACCATCTCTCCAATTATTTATGCTTTTAACTCACTGTGTCCTCCCTAGCTTTTAGTTCTGAGTAGTCAGAGCCTGCTGCATAGCATTGGCTACTACAGGATCATCCTCTTCACCTTTATCTTTGAGGCTGGAATGGCAGCCCTCATGCTTGCACTAGGACCTCAACGTTACTACTTCTTGGCCTTTTTCGTCACTATAAATATGTAAGAAGCTTTAACTTTGATTGTACTGTAGACTGTTTTCTGTGTATAACATTGAACTTATTTTGTGCTCTGATTCCTTCATGCAGGGTTATAATTCAAGCAGCCTTCAGTCTCTTTGGCTTGCCTCTGGCTGACATTATTGACATAGATCTGCAGAAATACAAGCGCAGGTAAACAAATGAATACACACAAGTACAGAAATTTGATACCAATGCAATTTCATGTATTTTCCAGATTTCTTGGAAAGACTTTAAATATTTTTAGACACCCTTTAATGATTACATTTTCCCCAACCAATTTCATGGGGCTTCTTTCAGAAAATTTCAAGACATTGCTTGATTTTTATTCTTCATCTTCCTGGTATTTTTTCAGATGGGTGTCTCTGGAAAAAAATATTTAGTTGCTTTTAAAGAGCAGTGTTCCTAATATATCTAAAAATGCAAATTAGATAGCTGTATAAAAGTTTATAGATGGCTATCTATAAAAGATAGCTCATTTGGTGCAGCTTTTTGTTTATTAATTTGAGTTTTAATGTCTAATGCTGTATTTCAGTTAAAAACTAAAGAAGGCTTTTGTCTGGGATCAAAACAGTGATTAGATGAAGTTACAGTAAAAAAAAGTCGTCCGTTTTAGGTAATGAGTTTTACATTTTTTGACATTGGACCTACAAATTTTAATGAATTTTATTGGAATTTTATGTGACACTCCAACACAAAGTAGCAAATAATTGTAAAGTGCAAGAAAAAATATGCAGAATATTCAAAATCTTTTTCACAAATAAAAAAATGTAGCATACAAGCATTTCTGTAAGACAAGGAAAATACTACATATGTCCTGTACACTTGCGAATTAAATTACAGCCCAAAATTCCAGTCAAAGCAGTAATCAGAAAGTTAAAAAGCGGCAAATGCAACAAACAAAGTTGGACAAGGACCCATATTTATCTTGCTATCACATTTAGTGAAGAGGATGTTATGGGAGGTAAAAAAAAATCTCTGAAGCTCACTGCAGCAAAGCATGGCACCTCCAGTCTCTATAGCAACCATTTAGTTGTACTTTTTTTTTTTTTTTTTTACAAAGTTTTCCACCGAGTGCCAGTAACTGTGTAATTATGGACAATCAAGCTAATTATGAAAACCGTCATTGTTCTTGTGGATCTTTTTTAGCTCTCCTCTCTCCTCTATGGTGTTTGGAACAAATGCTCTGTTCACCAAGCCAGCTCAGTCTCTGGCTCCGATGATAGTCCTTAATATCCTGAACCACTTTGGATATGAGGAGCTGAAGGATGTGGCCCTGGAGTCGAATCAAAGGTATGGACACTTCATTGCACCGACAACAATTTGTTTGTTTATTTTTTTAATTTGTTCTTTAACTTTTATGAACCGATTGGTTGTGGCTGTTTTCATGGGCAAATCTTTGCTTTTGGCACATTTCTTGAAAATTGTCAGTGGTAATGTTTTTATCAGTAAGGCTCATCCACTTAAAAATATACATGAATGTATAGAGTTTCTATATAAATGTTGATTTTACTCCCGTTTATACAGTTGATCCATTAGTATCTAGAATGAAAAGGGACTCTCACATGTAAAAATACAGAACTTAACTCTTTAATCAATAGTTCCTTTTGACCAATAAACTGTTTTGAAACTTGTAATTTTTTGGAATGAACTAGTTGCTCATTTTCAAGAAGAATTTGTATGGTAGCCATACATCTGTCAGTTTTCCCCAGTGCAGCTGTGGCTACAATGTAGCTCACCACTGTTAGTGTGTGAATGTGTGTATGAATGGGTGGATGACTGATTGCTGTGTAAAGAGCTTTAGGGTCTCTGGGGACTTGATAAAGAGCTATACAAGTACAGGCCATTTTACCAATTTTTTACCAAGAAAGATTTATAATCAATTTCTGACAGAAAGCTTGGAAAATATTGCAAAAAATGAAAATATTTCACAAAACATACAACAGACCATATTGGTTGCGTTAAAAATGACTGTTACAAATATAGTGAGTTTAAGTTGGAATTAATTAAATAAGTTTATTTTCTTCTTATTCAAATCAATTATTTTACCTTTTTTGTTTTTAATTGTTGTTTTGAGTCCCAAATACATATTTTCTTTTTAGTGATTCAAAACTGATTTTTATTTCGATCAACTCTTTGCCCAGTTGATCAATTTACTATAAAATGACTTTAAGCTCTATTATACACCAAGTTAAATAGTGCAAATAATACATTCTAGGAACTGACGCAAACACGGGTCTGCTTCTTATAATCTTACCTTCAGCTGCGTCAGTTAATGATTAATAGACTATGTCCTACTTCTTTCAGTTCAAAGGCCACTGGTATAATTTAGAGCCATGGCAATATTTGCTTTGGGGTCAAAAAGGAAATTAGTTTGTATAAAATAGAATTACACCATATTAATGCATCAGAAAACAAATGGTTTTGAGACCTTTTTGAAATAATTAGCTTGTGAAATGTGTTAAAGGGCGGACCAGCTGTAAATGAAAGTAAACCTATGACTGTTTTGTATCTCTTTGTTTCTAGTGCTTTGGAAAGCCTCCACAGTGTAATGTTCTACTTGGTCTGCCTGGTTCCCATGTGTGTTGCCGTTCTGCAGGTTCTGGCTTGGAGGCCGTTTTCCATCCGCAACAGTCACACAGTTGACCCCAAGTACATTGACACCTAATGTTTCTATCCTCAGAATGCTGAAGATGTGTTTTTAGACTGGTTTCTTTTTGTTGTTGTTTGGGGACATCCTTTAGCAATCAGGTTAACTAATAATTTCTTAAAAAAATTAGGTATATGGAAAAGTCAGGAAAACAGTTATGGAAAAAGCGCACCCTCTTTGAAGTCGAGGGATTTATCAGGTCATAATCATTTGGCCTTTTTCAGGTCAGGTGTACAAAAATGCTCAGCAGATTCCGCACTGATGTCCCTGATTTGAAAACATGTAGGCAAAATGAGGAAAAAGTGTAAAATAAATAATAAGTACATCCCACAGTTCATAGACTTGAGCCATGTTTTCCCACTTGTTAAAATCTTTCTAGCTGTGGGGAAAATTACCCTAGAATAGTTTGGAAATGATGCTGTAACCTCTCCCTGGTTGATAGGCAGCAACAGTTGTAATTGTAATCAGTGGTCATTGCTCATGTCTTTCCACACCAGCAAACTGACAAAACTCCTGCTTTTATATAGGTTATCACACTTGCTGTGGATCTATAAATTCAGTATTTTAATTAGCAACAGCTGGCTGCTACTGTCCCTGTTAAATCCTACAGAAGCAGAAAGTGTATATTTAGTTTTCCATTGTGACCTTGCTTTGGTTAAAAAACATTACATGGTTGAGTCTGATGTATATCTTTGTACACTTTAGATAAGATATAAATAATGTTAGAAGCTGGTAAAGACCAAATCATTTTGATGACATCCTTATCCATCAAACCTTGACTACAAACAGATGTACTTTATTTTCCTTGTGATTATAACATTTTCAAAGGAACGAGTTTTGATGTGACAGTTGTCACAGTTAAATCAAGTAGATAACAATCAACAGTTCCAAATATTTGATTTATATAAAAAAACACTTTTCTATACAAGGAACAAAACCTCCACCTTTTGTGATTTTCATCACCAGCTGTGTCAGGTTTCCTCCAGCTGTGGCATAGATTTAAGATCTGTGTTATTACCTCCCCACTGTTTCTAAAACTGCATCCACTAGTTGACTGTCTCAGGCAGAAATCACTTTTCATTTTGTTCTGAGAAAAGAAACCAATGCATCAAATGGTCTCAATAGAAAAACTATATAAGTGTATTCTATTTTGCTGCAAAAGAAATGCATAACAGTGACATTTACACCGACGTTTACTGCTCATCAGTCCTTTGAACAAAGGTTGGTCTAATGTTTTATCTCACAGGACACTCGCACTCCAGGTTTGATCTTTGTCTTATGATAATCATTTTCTGCTGAGAATATAAACTAAAAAACAATTATGGTAAGTTTTTTCATCTCTTTTGGAAAAAGTAGGTTTAGTAGGAAATATCACACTGATACTAAATGTATTACAAACATTAAAATTAAATACAAGTTTTGATTTGAAAAAGACAGAAATGCTTACAATCCTTGTAGGAAACATATTTGTCAATTGAAATGTACACCGAATGAATCTGTGTCGCTTATGCAGTTCTTGTAGTTGCACTGAACAGGTAAAACTGTTAAAAGTACACTGGAATAGATGCCTTACAGTGGAATTATTGTTATCAAATTATTTGTTGCCGTAATTGAGACTGGTGCAATAAAGGTGCAAGGTGCTTAATTTGTAAAGCCAATATTGAACTGTTCTGCTTTTTTTTTTTTTTGTTCAAGTCATTGTGAAGGTTTTATTAAAAGAGTTTTTGAACACATTTCTGTTTTAAGCATGATTTATAATGCAATGAGCAAAATTCCCAAGGTAACATTTATTTTTAATGCTTATACTTCTAAGGAGCCAGGCATTCTGGTGTGCTCCTATAGGCGACAGAGGAGTCTGTGTTGCACCAATGTTGGGTAACCTTTAATATTGCAAGTATTTTATTTATTTATTTTTTTGTCTATGCTTGGTAACCGTTTAAAAGCCCAGCAGCATTGCAATCCACTTTTACCTCTTCATTTTTGGACCTCTTAGCATAATTTTAAAACTTTCACAGGTTACACTGTGCACCATAGATACACTCAGATGAATGCATTAGAGGAAACATGTTGTTGCAGTTACCATTTCTCTAATAATAGCATCAGGTACTACAGCTGTATGTGTGATTCATCCATCCACCATCACAGATGATCTAGATCAGGTGAGGACACCATTTGTGTTGTTCTACACTTTGCCCTTTTCACACCAGTGTGTAAGTGCCGGGACTCTGTGGACTTTCGCTTGGCATTCATTACTATAGTACTAGCCCATCTGATGATCCACACATTTGGACTTACTTTCTCCTATCTGCTCACTTTTTGGATAATGCTGATTGTCACCAACCCTCCAGCATCACCCTTAGCACAGGAGTTCAACAGGGCTGTGTGCTAAGCCCCCTTCTGTCTGCACCTTTAACTCATGACTCAAGATTTTGAAACATGCAGTTATTAAAGCTCTCTTTTGAAGTATTGTAAACAATGATACAGCATATAAGGAAGAGGTTTAGAACCTGGCAAAGTAGTTTGATGCTAACAACATAATTTTGAACACCAAAAAGACAAAGGAGAATATTGGGGATTTTAGGACAACAGACCAATACAAACCAGAGGCCATGGAGAGAGTGAATAGTTTTAAGTCCTCAAAGAGGAAGTTAAGAATAGCTAACCTCTCACTGAAACTGCCGATCAGCTATTATTAATGCACAACAAAAAGCAGTTTGATGAGCAGTATGAAGTCTTTGTATTGCAGCTACAATAATTACTGTAAAATGGTATACAGGATATTGTAAAAAAAAAACACAAAAAACAACGCATGCAGTCATTGGAATAGAATTACCACTAGTAGAAAACCTGTACAGTATTTATTACTTGAAAACGGCAACAAATATTTTCAAAGACATCACTAATCCAGGGCATTTTGGTCTGAACACCAACTATGCCTCCTATTGAGGCAGTAAACAAGTTGATGGTAAAACTGGATAATTTTCTTGAATATGCAATAACAATAATATCATTTAAGTACGCAATGTTTAACCAGTTGTACAGTTTTAAGGTTCTTTTGCAATATTTTTATTTTCAGGGCTTCTTAGGGGTATAACAGAAACAATTTAATATGCAATATAGGTGCAGCGACATGAAAGGTCTTTAAATATAACAAAATAGCAGCCATTAAAAAGTATTTGAAACAAGCAGGCCTTTAGCATATTTCTTTTAAAAGCAATTTGTTGGAGCAAATAAATGCCATGTTTTTTTTTTCAAATGTAACTATTTTGAGGAATAAATGTTACTAAAAACGTGAGACTGAATTTGTTAAACCTGGCTTAAAACAAAGTTAAGGTGTCTGTTATGTGTTGCAGCAAACTGTGGTTTATCCTTTGAGTTCTAAGGTATTTTTGTGTCCAAGCAATTCATAGGTCAAACTAAAGTGACCAAATTAAAAAACAAACTAAAAGCAGCACATAGACAAAATTTCAGCGTAAAATCGACAAATGTCTTTAAAAAAAAAAAGGATACAGCATAACGCTGTAGCACACGGCACTGATGACCCCTCTGCATGCTGACTGGCACTCATGAGTGCCAATGTGTGTAGAGTATTAAACTTCCAGCCTGAGGCGATAATCATTAGATATGGGTGAAAATGACTGTTAGACTACAGCAAAAGGTAACTTGTCCAGACACAGTAGCACATTATACATTGTACACCCTTCAGCCTGATACACAAGCAACATATGTAACGATTAATGACACTCATACACTATTCTGCCAAAAATATGGGGCTGTCAACTGTTAGTGGTAATATGACTAAGCTGAACTGATTAAGACTAACAGCAACTCAGGCACTAAGTGGTAAGAACTGGAAACCCTACTTTGCTTTTATTTTACTAATGTTGATGTATAAAACTTGCTATTCCTCTGATAACAATGCATTCCATGTTAAACATTTGGGTCTTCATTCAAAATAATTCATACTGTTTCACATTCAGTCCTCCATTCTGTGCTGTGAAAAATCCTCCAATTACAACTCAGGAATAAACTTGCATGGACTAGTTGGTCAGATCAGAAAGGACTGTGCAGAGAGACAGTTAATGTGACACTGCTGAGAACACTGACTCAACACCATTACTGTACAGTAAATATCTCATTTCATTGGCAAACTTGAGCAAAGACCCAACCAGTGCCCTGACTCATTTGTCATTCGCTTAGTCACGTAACAGTCACATGTTTCATAACGTTTTAATATCCTCCTGAAGCTGTCATTTAACAGCATAAGATGAACCTTAGACATTTTGGTAGATGTCATCGGTAGAGATGTTGACGTCAACACTTACTGCCTGGAAAGACATTAAGAGTTTTTTTTAACCTAATGCAACAGGAGACGTTTTTGCAATCTTTCCGTTGAGTAATTGTGACCCTGATGCAACATAATTTACCTCAACTTGGGTACCATTTCTGCTTGTACTTTGTTTCCTTTTGTTCAAATTCCGCCTGCTGTGGAGTTCTTGTAGGACATCTCTGAACTGTGTTTTGTTCCTTAAGGTATCCTGTTGGAAAATGTTCAAAATTCACAATAAAATAGATGTGCAGGGGTTTTAATGTTATAAGTGTATTTACAGGAAAATCAAGCTTTTCAATCACGGTGGTTCAAGAGCCTTTTCTGGGCGGGAATTTACTGCGACTTTGTTTCTTGTTCCTCTTTTTGTTCTTGTGGGCTTTTCCGACTTTGAAAACAGCACAATAAAAAACAAAAAACAGAAACACTGCAATTACCGTTTGAGTTTTAGATGTCTTTTTGCTGAAGGTCAGGTTACAGCCATGCTGAAACAGAAAAGTAAAGTTTATAGCAAACTTTCAGTTTTTTGTTTTGTACGCCTGATCACTGACTCAGGAGATAGTCATAATTTACCTTCCTTAGAATGATAAGTGCCACTAAAGCCAAGCTATAGATGGCCAAGAGGGTAAATGACAACCACAGTAGAAGGTTCCTCTCCCTTAATTTAGCTCTTTCTGAGATAGAAAAGAAAAAGAAACTGGTTATCTTATTCATGTCACCAATGCATTTGTGAGATATTTTTCTTTTCACAGGCTACTGCCTCCTTACCTCCCACTATAAGAGCTGTTCCCTCTCCTACAAAGGGTAGGCAGCATTGTGCTCCTTTTGTTTCTTTTGCGGCACAGAGGTAGATCCCAGTGTCGCTGACATTAAGTGATCTGATTTGCAAAGACTCTATATTCAGACTGTGCCTTTCAGTCAATTTAAGATGTTCATGGGAACCTTCTTTGACCACAAACCATTTGAACTGCAGGTCTGCAGCTGAACAGTTTTTATTAACTTTACAACTTAGAACAGCTGTTTGTCCTAATTTGTTCCACATCACTTTGGGCTGCAACAAGCAGCTCTCTGATTTTTGTGTGCTTCCTGGAATATAGACCAACAAATAGCCTTTGATCAACTTCCATCTATAATGTCTTTCAGAACAGTTGCAGAATTGCTGTCAAAGCAAAGTTGTCTTCAAGCATTTCCATTTTCTTAATGTGATATTGTGAATTATAAGGTATGTCGTTCCCCAAAGAAGTGCCAATTTCTTACCTGTCCTGGCCAGGTGGACGAGCAGGAAAGGCAGCCAAAACAACAGCTTCATGTCTGTAGCTTGAGCTTGTGAGTGATCTTATGATTTCCTGAATAGGGAGGTGATAAATGACAAATGACATGGGAAGAAAGTTGTACTGAACTTCCTCAACACTAACTTCCTTATTTACTTCTACTAAGCAAATTATTACTAACATTTTAAGTTGACCAATGCATACATTGTTAAGCTTATTACAGAGCATTGTAAAAGTATTCACACCCCCTTAATGTTTTTCTTTTTTTACATTTTGCAATGTAGTAACCAGTTAGTGGAAAGTAATGCTTTTCTCATTTACTTATAAATAAATCTCATGCATATGTATTGATCCCCGTAAATCAATGTTTTGTAGAACCACCATTTGCTGCAATTATAAGTGCAAGTGGTCTGTAGCACATTCTCTACAAGCTTTGAACATCCAGAGGTTGAATTTGTTTTGTCAATTCTTGTGTGCAAAATTTTTAAAGCTCAGTCAAATTGGATTGAGAAAGAATGTGAACAGCAATTTTCACCGTTTGCAGCAGATGTTGCTGTTGGATTAGGTTTTGGACTTTGACTGGATCTGCTTTGACCTGCGCCTTTCCATTATAGCTCTTGCTTTATGTTTTAGGGTTGTTGTGCTGCAGGTTTTCTTCCAGGATTAACCTTTATTTATATAACATTTTCCATCAACTCTGGTCTGCTTCCCTGTCCCCTCTTGAAGAGAAGCATCTTCACAGCATTATTGTTCTTCTATCGTGTTTCTCTGTGATAATGGTTTATTCAGAGTAATCTGCAGTGATAGTTTTTCATGACCATTGTCTTTTTGTATATAACCCAAAACGCTTTTGATCTTATCTGACTAGAGCACATTCTTCCACTTGTCTGTATATAGCTCCTCAAACTCTCCCATTAACTGTGCAGTTTTCCTGTTCCCACAGAAGAAACACCACCTCCAAGTGGGCATGGGGTGTTTAAGATACTTTGCAGTGTAGGTTTTTCCATGCACAATGCATTTTGCATGAAGACCTTTTAATAGATTTTTCTATGGCTTTCTTTAACAATGGCTTCCTTCTGGCCACTCTTCCACAAAGATCAGATCTGTGATTTGCACTACAAATAGTTGTCCTGTGCACAGATTCTCCTACGCTGTGGATCTCCTCTGCTCTTGCACAGTTACCAGGGGCTTTTGGGATACCTCTCTGATTAATGCGTTCCATGTCCATCTTGTTAGTTTAGGTGAACTTTCATGTCTTAGTTGTGTCACAGTCATGTCTGTAAACTGCAGATAGCAAATTAAGTCTTGTTGCTTTTACTTAAGAAACATTTATATTTTATTAATACGATTGTCTTTTTTTAATTAAGTTAAATCTCTGTATGTACTACGTTTCATTTCTATGCAAAAATCATTATAGATAATGAACTAATTTAAAATATGCCCCTGCACATGGTGTCTTTCTCCCAGGCATTCCCTCTTCGGGACCGTTCGTGGTGTAAATCACAGTTTCATCCAATCAGCGGCGGTCTTTGTTTTATCAGCCCGCCCCCTTCCACGTCGACTTGCACCTTCGCCATATTTTCAACCCTCAGGATCCTGCAGATCTGTGTCCCCCTTTAAGTTTCTAGGAAACATTTTGCAGGGCAGTCGAACCTGTTTATCTGTGTCGCATTTAACAGTGAAACCTTTTTCAGCATCCCAGCTACACCCCACCCGTTTTTATTTCCGCTCCGCGACAATGAACATCTTCAGACTGACAGGAGACCTCTCTCATCTGGCTGCTATCATCATCCTTCTGCTAAAAATATGGAAAAGCAGGTCTTGCGCAGGTGAGCGTGGGTTTTAGCATTGTCACATGCCTCAGTGCGGGGCTCCTGGTGACATCTAGTAAGTTTGAGCGGTGTCTTCAGCCAGAAATGTGTTTTGATCAGCCTTTCTACCAACTAGCTTCACATGCTAACGGTACTGGTCATTCATTTGAGCCAAAGTCTAACGGTTAAAAGTAGAGCTAACCGTTAGCAGGTAAAAACAGCTGTTTGTAATTCCATACATTCACACAACCGTCCACCTAATGCTGTGGTTTCTCTTCATTTGAAGACGGATATTGAACCTTGGGGGAATGTGTGGTGTTGTTACGTAGCATCGATCGTCTTTGCTGAGGTTTCTACTGTGGGTTGATTTGTATTCCGTCACAATTGTGCTTCTTTGTAGAGAGATTTTCTGATTATTAGGTTAAATGAATTTTCTAAATACTAACTGCTGGGGTCCCACCGGGTGGGTTTGCCAGCTCTACACCCCACACCCTCAGACATCCTGCTTGAGGTTTGGGGATCGACTTTTTTGGTCTGCTCTGTGACGTGGCGCTCCAGGAGAAGCTAGGGAAGTTGGCAACATGGGAACGATTTCTTTTTAATTCAACCAAACATATATATACATTTCTTATTGTACTACTATGTGTTAATGGTTTGGAACAAATTCCGAACCTTTGGGTGTTTTAGAAAAGGCTTTAAATAACGACTTAAACACAAATTTGAACCTGTATTTTTTAGTAGCAATTTTAATAATGTAAAAAGTGTTACCTTTTTTAATTAAGAATTTTATAATTGTAAACATTTGAAGCGTTCAATGCTATGGACTTTGTTTTTCAGATATGACATATTTTTTTTAGATATTTATAGGCATTGGTGTTTGAAATACACAGTTACTTTTACCTAATGTGAGTTTAGGAGATTTTGTACTCACATGTTCTCAGATTAAAAAACTTTGATTTCAAAGACTCAGGTTTGGTTTATTAGATATTGTAATGACCCCAGGAGGGAGTTTGTATGACATAAAGTATTGAATAAAACCTGATTTACAAATTTAAAACATTTGTTATTAAAAAAATCTAAAAATGAAAATGGGAAACGATAAGAATAAACACCAGATGGAATATTAAAATCTACAAACATTTTAATAGATTATCTAAGAGCAGCAGTAATCTAAAGAAGACGCAGTGTGACATGGTACAGCTTGTACAGGATAGTTCAGTAGATTGTTGAAAATGCATGATTTTCTGATTGATTATTGATAATATACAAAGTAGTAAATTTTTACTTGTTAAAAAGTATTGACAAATGTAAAGTGCAGCGAAATGTGTGGAGGACACTGGATTATTGCTTTTTGAGTACTTGTTTTAGGCTTTTGTAAAAGCGTTTGCCACTACAGAAAATGTATTTCATTTGGACAAACAAAATGATCAGCAGACCATACCTATACTGGTTATTGAGACTGATTTAAGTGGAATAGCTGTCTGTTTTGCATCCTCTGTATCACAGACTAATGTTTACGTGCACATCAGCACTCTTAACATCCACCCAAGACCTTACTTTGAAACCAACATCCCCTATTGCTTCATGTAGAAATATTTACGTTTATATTCATCCTAACCCTATCAGGTTTGCATTTTAGAGAATTGCTGTTGATAATGTACAGTGAACATGCCCATAATGTAATTCAATAGCTATTTTGTCATTCCGGTTAGCAACTTAGTTGGTTGCTGCAGGTTTGTTTGTTTTTAAATCAGCTAAATTGTGTTCTAGTTATTGTTTTCAAGCTCTTAAGATGTGAGCATATGGTTCATTAGCCTGAGCAAGGTCATGTTTCCAGTTTTTAAAAAAAACAAACTTTTATTTTCTACAGCTTTTCTTTTTCAAAGTCAATAGAGGATCTTAAACTAGCCTAAAATTTCTTCATTTTGCTGTTACTGAGTAATTGGGGTTTATAATTAAAATGGAAATAAGCAAATATATATTCATGTTATTATGTCATTTTGATTTCTAAAAGAATAATGGAAAAGTATTTTAGGGTGGTGTTTCCATAGTATAATAACAATAAAAAAATGTCCGTTTGTTGAGGAATTGAGAAGAAACCTTACCCCCCTCCACTCCAACCTTTAGATAAAGCAGCGGCTCTCTGCAGCTGCAGCAGTAATGATAAAAGCTCACCTTTTTATGAAATGCTATAAATTCAAAGCATAATCTGGTTGTTACAATGCTGCGGTTGTAAATGCTCAGGTAAGTATGTCAAACCTCTGTGAATCAGACTGAGAGATGTGCCTCCATGGATGCATCTGGAGCTGTTTTACAGCATTTCTGTGGATTGTCATACACAAACTATCAGGACTACATAATATAGCACTAATATGTATTGGTATCAGAGTGTGCATTGCTAATATTGCAACTGACCGTTTGAAATGCAACATTTATTAGCTATTATATTCCAAGGATCACAGATTCACCACAATAGGATGATGCTGCCTAAGAAACTAAATGTCATAGAGGCATATGGAAGCATTACAATGATGGCTGAGGAACAAGTGAGGAAAATGTGGACTTATCTAGAGTCAAAAATCAATGTAACAATATCATTTTTCCACAATTCGTTTTTCCACTATTTTTTTTTGAAGCTGTGTACTCAGCGCATAATTTCCAACTACAGTGTACTGCGGTATGACAATATGGAAATCTAATCACCATGAAATGACAGTAAATGCACATAAATGTTATGGTTTATTAGGTACAAGTCTCTTGGGTTCGTTACCATTACGCCCGTTACCCTCAACCTGGCACCTTGCAATTATTATTCAGTCATTAAGGCATTAACCTGCACAAAAATCTATTGCAAACATCTAGATCAAATGGAACAATCGTTAATCTTTTGAGAGTTGAATAACAACGAAGATGTATCTTTATACGTTGGTAGGTTATTCCTTATAGAGCAGGGGTCGGCAGCCATATTTGCCCTCAGTTTAGCTAACAGTACCGCAAACGCTACATGACCTTTTTAAAAAAAAAAAAGACAACTCATTTTTTAATAAATATACTATCAGACATGTGTTGTCATTTTAAAAAACGACCCACAGTTTTATTTCTATTTTTAGGTTTTAAACTAAAGAAAAACAGAATGGATACATTTTCTTTTTTGGGATGTTAATATTTATGGAAAAAAGCTCATAGTTTCCAACCTAATGGCAGGAAAAAGTATTCCTGGTACTTTTAGTGTCATTTTGTGGTGGAAATTCAATGCAATTATTCCGCGAAAAAACTGAAACATTACTCAAACCTGCAGTTTGAGATAAAGAACCATTTAATGTTTGTTTTTTTTAAATCATTTTAGCCAAAGTTATTAAGAGCCATTGTGGAAGGTCCAAAGAGCCACTAGCAGCTCTGGAGCCACAGGCTGCAAACCCCTGCAATAAAGAATGACATCTTAGTAGCTATTATATAGTGGGGAGAACAAGTATTTGATACACTGCCGATTTCACAGGTTTTCCCACTTGCAAAGCATGTAGAAGTCTTTAATTGTTATCATAGGTCTTCTTCAACTGTGAGTGATGGAATCTAAAACTAAAATCCAGAAAATAACGTGATTTATTTTTTATTTTTCTTTAAGTCATTAATTTGCATTTTATTGCATGACATAAGTATTTGGTCACCTAACAACCAGTAAGAATCCCAGCTCTCACAGGCCTGTTAGTTCTTCTTTAAGAAGCCCTCCTGTTCTCCACTCATTACCTGTATTAACTGCACCTGTTTGAACTCGTTATCTGGATAAAAGACACCTGTCCACACACTCAATCAAACTCCAGCCTCTCCACAATGGCCAAGACCAGAGAGCTGTGTGAGGACATCAGGGATAGAATAGTAAACCTGCACAAGGCTGGGATGGGCTACAGGAAAATAGCCAAGCAGGTTTGTTAGAAGGCAACAACTGTTGGCGCAATTATAAGAAATTGGACGAAGTTCAAGATGACTGTCAGTCTCCCTCGGTCTGGGTCTCCAAGCAAGATCTCATCTCGTGGGTCCTCAATGGATAAAGAGGAAGGTGAGATATCAGCCCAGAACTACACGGCAGAACCTAGTAAATTACCTGAACTAGTCAATTACCTAAAGAGAGCTGGGACCACAGTCTCAAAGAAGACCATTAGGAACACACTACGGCGCCATGGATTAAATTCACAAGGTCCCCTTGCTCAAGCCAGCGCATGTCCAGGCCCGTCTGAAGTTTGCCAATGACCATCTGGATGATCCAGAGGAGGAATGGGAGAAGGTCATGTGGTCTGATGAGACAAAAATTGAGCTTTTTGGTCTGAACTGCACTCACCATGTTTGGAGGAAGAAGAACAACCCCAAGAACACCATCCCTACCGTGAAGCATGGGGGTGGAAATATCATTCTTTGGAGATGCTTTTCTGCAAAGGGGCCAGGACGACTGCTCCGTATTGAGGGGAGGAGGGATGGGGCCATGTATCTGGAGATCTTAGCCAAAAACCTCCTTCCCTCAGTAAGGACATTGAAGACGGGTTGTGGCTGGGTCTTCCAGCATGACAACAACCCGAAGCACACAGCCAGGGCAACTAAGGAGTGGCTCCATAAGAAGCATCTCAATGTCCTGGAGTGGCCTAGTCAGTCTCAAGACCTGGACCTAATTGAAAATCTTTGGAGGGAGCTGAAAGTCTGTATTGATGTATCAGATACTTATGTCATTCATTCATTTATTCGTCCATCTTCTATACCGCTTATGTCGTGCAATAAAATGCAAGTTAATAGCTTAAAAATCACACTGTGATGGGTTTTTGTCTTTAGATTCTCTCACTCACAGTTAAAGAGGACCTATGATAACAATTAAAAACTTCTGCATACTTTGCAAGTGGTAAAACCTGCAAAATTGGCAGTGTATCAAATACTTGTTCTTCCCACTATATGTTTTGGATTGGTTTTTAGTCTGTTTTATTCATCTAATTTATTTATTCATGTTACTGTTTATTGAGGTGTTGTTTTAGCTTGATTGTAGAGCACCATGGTCATCCTCAGTTGTTTTTCTCTTTTCATACGTGCCTGTCAATGCTCTGGATTAACCTAGTTCAGGAACCAAAACCACAAGTTTAAACCAAAACATCAATGTGGTCTTCAGGCTCAAAAGAGAGCATCTGCAGCACCTTGCATAGATAACTTTTCTTCTTCCTAAAATCTTTGACAATTAATTTGTAATGAGCCAAACTTACATTGTTTTACACTTTATGGATAAATGAAGACTATATGTTTATGAATTCCAACCATATTACACTTTTAACCCCACTTTCTTTAGGTTGGGCTTTGAAATGTTCCAAAACATACATTTTTGGGATTGTCCTCTAAAATTGCAATGTTTTTGGATCATTTGAAGTCATGTCCAGCAGATGTCAGTGCACTACATTGAAAAGCTGTTTTCCAGCACTGAACTTACTGAACCTAAACATCGTTTCTGCTGATATTTTTCTGTTAAAGGAATCTCTGGGAAGAGCCAAATTCTCTTTGCCCTCGTGTTCACAACACGTTACTTGGATCTGCTCACCTCTTTCATCTCGCTGTACAACACGTTCATGAAGGTGAGGTAACTGTTAACCAATCATACAGGTGCTGTGTTTCTCTGTGGTCCGTCACTGATGAGCTCTTCTGTGCTGCTCACCAGATGATTTACATCGGCTGTTCGTACGCCACCGTCTACCTGATCTACATGAAATTCAGGGCCACCTACGACGGAAACCATGACAGTTTTAGGGTGGAGTTCCTGGTCGTTCCTGTTGGGGGTCTCTCTGTTCTCATAAACCATGACTTCTCTCCCCTTGAGGTTTGTTTAAGCTGCTGCTGGGGTATGCAAACTGACATGTTTGTCATAAATAGCTATTCATAATGGGAATATGTTGAGTTTGTAGAATAGAGCCTCATGCTCAAGCATGGCAGAGGATCTGTGATGGCGTGGGCTTGTTTCTTTTCCACACGTTGTGGGAACTTGGACTGTATAGTATTATAGACTGTGCCATAAAAGAACATTCTTACATTAAAATGGACCAAGAAAATAGGTCAATATTAGCATTTTCAACATAATAACACAGAAGATATGACCAAATCAACACATTTTCTTTTGTTTTTTACTCAAATCTGTCTCTAGATCCTTTGGACGTTTTCCATTTACCTGGAGTCTGTGGCAATCCTGCCACAGCTCTTTATGATCAGCAAGACCGGAGAGGCCGAGACCATTACCACCCACTACCTGTTCTGCCTGGGCCTGTATCGGGCTCTGTATCTCTTCAACTGGATCTGGCGTTACTACTTTGAGGGCTTCTTCGACATGATTGCTATTGTGGCTGGCGTGGTCCAGACTGTCCTCTACTGTGACTTCTTCTACCTTTATGTTACCAAAGGTGGGTCGTGTTCATCCTTTTAGGATTTAGGCTTTACCTGATGATTGCTTAAACAAATGCCGTCTAAAAAGATCGATATCTATATTATTGTTTATGCATGAATTAATAGTAAATGCTTAGAGAGCCATTATTTGATATTATCTTTTGCTTTTCATCGGACAGACGGTCTCTGAGACATCTCTTCCTAGTTGTGAAGGAGAAAGGTTATCTTCTCTGCTTGTTCTCTGAAAAACCTCACTGTAAAGTTCAGCCTTGGCTGATTTGAGGTTTCAGTAATCTGAAATTCCTAAAAGGGACCGTTGTTTTCCAAAGTCACCATCTGTTGAGTCACATTTGTCGATTATACTCCTGTCATTTTGCAGTAAGTCAGAGGATAAATACTCCCAGTTCCTCACGGAGGACTTGTTGTGCTAAACACTTGAATGCTCTGAATTTCTCTTCATATGTCCAAGATGTATTTAAAAGAATTTGCTTGTGGACAGTTCAATACCTTTTCAAGGTAGAGATATTGACAACAGTCTGCTGTGAAAAAACACAACTATCCACTGGGTAGAACTTGGAAACACTGCATGTTCTCAAATTGTTTGATCTTTACTTTGTCGTCCTGTTCATTCCCATTCATACAGAGTGCCAGAGAAGTTTGCATGCACTCATTATGGTCATGATAAGCAACAATTAGATGCACAAGTTCTCGCAGGGTTTTAGATTCAAATTTCTCAGATGATTGGTTGGGATTTTTCAGGAGCAACCCAAGAAGCACCCAGGCTTAAATCTATCATAACATACCCCTAGTTCACTCTGATTATGTTCCATGTCTGCTTCATCATCCAATTGTGTCATGTGGAAATTTACACTGGATGACAATATCAGGCAAAGTCCTGTTAACTAAACAGAATTTTCAGCATTAATACTACTGAGTATCTCTGTACTTACAGGCTGCACTCAGTGATTTATATGATAATAAGCAGGATAAACTCAACATCTAATCCATTGACTCCTGCCATCTCCCATTCCTTCTCCTTTCTGCCATTATCCTTGTAAAAAGGATGTGTGGTGTTGTGCAAAATCATGTGTTTTTCCACTTCCAGAATGAGCGTCTCGTCGTCCATGGTGTCAATGAACTCCTGAGACCCTCTGGCTGACTTATTTGTGACTTTAGAAATTTCCGCGATTGTGGTCCTTCATGTGTCAAAAATAGACTTGATTTCTTCTATGGATGATGCACAAAAAAGCCTGCAAACAGTTTGCTAAAGACAACCAGACTTGGACATGGATTACTGGAACCATGTTCTGTGGTCTGATGAGAGCAAGATAAACCAATTTGGTTCAGATGGTGTCAAGGATGTGTGGCAACAACCAGGTGAGGAGTACAAAGACAAGTGTGCCTTGCCTATTCTCAAGCATTGGTGGTGGGAGTGTCATGGTTTGGGGATGCATGAGTGCTGCCGGCTGTGGGGAACTACAGCAAATTGAGGGAACCATGAAGGCCAACATGTACTGTGACGCACTAAAGCACAACATGATCCCCTCCCCTCGGAACCTGGGCCTCAGGGGACATGATAATGGCCTCAAACATACCTCCAGGATGCCTGCTGCCTTGCTAAAGAGACGGAGAGTAAAGGTGCTGGACTGGCCAAGCATGTCTCCACACCCAAACCCTACTCTGGCCCTTGAGGATCGGAGTTTGAGACCCCTACTCTAAACCTCTTAGATCAGTTTTAGGCTGGACCTTGGGTTGTGGTTAAATGCCAGAGTGGAAATCATCATTTTTGAAAGATTTACAGATGGAATAAAGATGTTAGATCACTAGCTGCTTTACAGAATCAGTGTTTAGTTCAGATGTAATAAATCTTAAGTGTACTAGACTGGGCGACGTAGGGTTGATCAAAGTTGTCCATGATGCCAAATAAATCTGTGCAACAGCCCTTTACCAGCATTGTGTTGTTTCAAGATTTGTAAAACACGCAGAGATGATAAAACTCAGTTAGGGGAATGTTTAGTACTTGGATGTGCACAATTCTTTTTAAAATTGCCAGGAAAATCTAGAAATTTGAGGCTATGATTTTTGAAATGAGGAATATGTAGGAACGATGTTAACAAAGTAGGCGGGTTAACAGAAGGAGGGCCACCTGAAAATCCATTAAATGGATGGTCAAAACTTGGACACAATTGGGTGTAACAGGATAATAATCCCAAACAAACATCTAAACTGGTTTTGGAATGGATGAAGCAGTTTAATATTAAGCTTCTGGAGTATTCCTGACTTCTTAATCTAGAAAGGTCTAGTTATGGTTTCTAAGTGATGTCCCTTCATATCTCCCTGCAGTGCTGAAAGGTAAGAAGTTGAGCCTGCCGGCATAAAGATGGACTGGAGGAGACGGCAGCTTCCAGCAGACTCAGGGGGTGCAGAAATGACGTGGAGTCTCATGAGCGATAGTAACGGATGCCTGAAACAGCCAACTATTGGGGGGAATAAAAACACTAGTCTTCTTGATGATTGCTCATGGAACTGGTAAATGCCAACAAAACAGCGACGCTGAACAAAGATCATCAACGTTTGGATTTCTGTGTTCAGCATCTTGCCTTAAACTTCTTTTCAAAATAGGAGACATTGTTTTTCTTTTTTTTTTTATTTACGTGTGAGGTGTATACCCTTGTTTTCTTTAATTTTTTTTTATATAACGTCACACAAAAGGTAGACTCGGTACCTCGTTTGACTAACTTGGTTAAGAAAATGCACAAAATGTACAGTCTTATTAAAGAGTGAGATGAAGCATAATGTATCAGAGTGCCTGATGAGGATTATGTCCTTTTTCTCGCAGTATTTTTTTCATTTCTCAGAAAATCTTTGGATTATTTGTGTAGCTAATTGTGGGCATATGTGCTTTGAGGAAAAACATTTAAAGAGGCCAACATAAATGCTTTTTTTTTTTTTCTTTTTTTTTACAAGTTTAGCTTTATTAAGACAAAACGAAACATTTTAACAGCTTAGTCTTGTTTAAAAATCACTGCTTTTTAAGGGGAACTCGTAGAGGGATTTTGACTATAAAATGTAATGTATTGATTGAATGATCTAAGTGCCGGCAATCATTTTTGGCACATCAGTATTTTTAAAGGGTGCTTGTTTGTTAAAAATTCCATTTAAGATGTATTCACTGGTCTTTCTTACTTATATATAGACTTCAGTAAAATCCTAAATGTCACATTTTTGGAGCAGATGGAGCCCAGGCGTTGTTTTGGCTGTAATCGCACTCCAGTAACAAACCCGTGAACACCTTCCAGTGATCGCTCGACAGTTTTTTTCCAAACCCGACGCTGGGGTAAAAAACGGTTTGCCATGTTTGTTAGAAAAATCCTCTGGCATGTTGGCTAATTTTTTAATCTTAGCAGTTAGGTGTGTTCCAAATGAGCTTTTGAGCACAGTTATTCTGCCTTTTTTGTCGCTTTCTAATCGAGTAGGTGTGACTGTGTTCAATGAGTGAATTTGTTTCATCAAAAGACCTTGTCAACTTTATCTTAGTAGGCATTCCTATGAGTTTTTTCCAATTTTTTTGGTCAAAATTATTTTGTTTTCTTTTTGCATGATATCACCTCCATTAAAAATTTTATTATGATCAGACTTCAATGGTTTGGTTTGATTATTGAAATAATCCCAACAGGAAATGAACTGCACATAAACATGCATATCTTTGTGAAATTAAAGATGTTTTTTTTACATAAAAAATAATCTACTTTCAAATGTTTTAAGCCTTCCACTATACCAAAAATTAATATCCAATGCAGCCAGTTGCCTTCAGAAGTCATCTGAAACGGGTAAATAAAATCTACTTGTGTGTGTGTGTGTGTCATTTAATCTCAGTAGAACAGCCTGAACAGGTCACCAGTACATTGCAGGGCAACACGGAGACACGCAACCATCCACCCACACACTCGTAGGGCAATCTAGGTCAGTGTTTCTTAAACCTGGTTTTTGGTGCCCACAGTCCTTCGGGGTTTGGATGCGTCTCTGCTTCAGCATCTGATTAAAATAATTGCACTACTTCTGCAGTGTACCCTCAAGTTCTGCAAGAGCCCCATAATCACCATCAAGTCAGGTTTGCGGCAGCTGGAAAACACTTAAAACATGCAGGACAGTGGGCCATGAGGACCAGGGTTAAGAAACACTGGTTTACATGAACCAATTAACCTAATGGTCATGTTTTTGTGCTAAAGGAGGAAGCTATAGAGCCCTAGATGGAACCCACATATGCACTGGGAAAACATTGGAAACAGGCCCCAGGCCAGGATTTGAAGCCAGGACCTTACTACTGCAAGGCAACAGTGCTACCAACTGTGCCACCATGCAGCCTACCAAGATTGAACATTTTTGCCCAAAGTGCTTCATGTGGCAGAAAACTAGCATTGCACATCACCCTGAACACAGCCTTCATATAGAAAGAGATGTTGCATGTGGGGACAAAGGCTGACTGGAGTTGATGGGAAGATGGATGGAAATAAATACAGAACAACTCGTTGGAGACTGACGAAAACTTGACACTGGGGTAGAGGTCCACTTTCCAGCAGGGCAATGACCCTGAACCCACTCATACATCTCAGTAAATTAGAATGTGCGTTCTCTAAAGGCTTGTCAGATTAAAAATGCCTTTTAAAAATAACATCCTTTAAGTAGATATTAAACACTTTTCATTAGGTCAACATTTCTGTATTAAAAATGTTTTTAATTGATCTGATATACCAATAATCTTAGAAGTTAAATGTTTTTTTCATTCACTGGGAATGAATAATTTTGCAAGGAACTGTACATAGTAAGACAAGCCAATTAGAGGTTTTACTTGCAGGTCCCTCTTCAGGGTTTCTCACTCAAACTAAAAAAGTTTGCACGGTTTGTTTGTGTGTAGTATGTGCATTACAAGCTTCAAACTAGGTGCAACAAATCCATGCAAGGGTTCATTCAGAGAAACAGGAACATTTTAAGAAGTAACCGAAGTTTATATGGATACGGACAGCGATCCCGACAGGCCTGGGAAATTACTGTTGGTGTCCTTTACACCACAGTTGGATAATGACGCAAAACCAAAGAGCTCAACACAAAGAGGAGTAATGTTCTTAAGTGATTGAGCCACTTAACAGAAGAGAGGATGCTTTTCACAAACTGAAGGAGGAAATCCCAGAGATCAGTTCCGGTAAAGGATAGAAAATCACTAATACTTTAGTTATACATTGATTTTGATGAATTATATCCAATTGTGTGTTTTAACATTACCATTGAACTCCGGTCTCTACTTCAGACAGCTCTATGTTTGAAATACATAATTAGGGTTAAACATCTATATTTTGAGCTAATTTGCACTCATTGTTTCAATAAAGTCTTAAGGTGAGTAAACTTTAAGTGTTTCATACACATAATTTAAATCACTACTTCTGGAGGAAGAAGCCTGTAAAAATGACAGAAAATGTTTACGGACTTTACACCAAATCAGCAAATAATATTTTGGCCACTCACTCCACAAATCCACTGAAGTGCGTTGCAAAATATGTTATATACACTTTTAGCTTTTTCACATTCAAACTACAAACTTTAATGTATTTTACTGGTATCGGTACCAGTATTGTACTGGTATTGTGTTGTAAGATACCAACGCAAGGTGGTGCATAATTGGAAGGAGGAAGGTAAATGATACATGGTTTTCAAATTTCTCACAAATAAAAGTCTGAAATGCGTGGCATGACTTTGTCTTTATTCATAAATAGTTTTTTGAAGTAGCTTTTGCTGCAATTACAGTTGCAAGTCTTATAGGATATATCTCCACCAGCTCCACTGAGGATTTGCTTGTAGGCTAAGAGTTAAATTTTTTCTCATTTGACCGAAGCACATTTGCTGTGTCCCCCACATGGATTGTGGCAAGCTGCAGACAGAACAGATTGCTGTCCTTTGCAATTTAAATGGTCAGCCATGTCTTGGTAACTTTACATCTGTGTCATACTCTTTCTGTTTCTGTGTGACTGAGCTTGCTCTGTGAGACTTTCAAACTTGGGATATTATTTTATAACCAAACTATTTTAAACATCTATATAACTTTCTTCCCGACCCGTCTGATGTGTTCCTTGTCTTCATGTTTTTATTCACTAATGTACTTACTAATGTTCTAGAAAAACCCTCTGAGTCCTTCACAGAACAGCAGAATTTATCAAATGACTCGCATATGAGGCTTTTTATACTAACTGGTTGAATGGTTGCAATGGCTTGTTTTTAGGGGCACAAGGGAAAAAAAGGGGGCCGACACCTTTCAAGTATTTATTAGTACAAACTTTTTAAAACCAAATACCCTTTTTCGTTTAACTTTACAAATATGCACTACTATGTGTTGATCTATCGTTTAAAAAAAATCACCTTAAAACTTATAGAAGTTTATGGTTGAAACATGAAAAAGTTGAAGAGGTACAAGTAAGGTTGCAAAGCACTGTAAATGCAAGGCATATTTTTAACCAAACTCATTTATTATTTTTTCCAATACGTAGAAAATTAAGTGGAAGGAAGAAAGCCAAGGACATGTTGATTGCTCAGAGTTTATTGAACCATGAATATTGCAAGTGTACAAAACTGTACTTCAGAAACAGGGCAGTGTATTTTTTTCCAATATGTAGAAAATTCAGTGGAAGGATGAAAGCCAATGACATGTTAATTCTGTTCAGAATTTATTGAACCATGAATATTACAAGTGTACAAAACTGTACTTAAGAAATATGGCAGTGTATTACGACATACAAACATATATATAAAAAAAAGTGTTAATACAGCTTGACATCAGGTAACATTTACCTGATGTCAAAAATTTGTCCGTTTTAAAATGTTCGGCCACATTACTAAACTGGTGACGGATACAGGTTAATATATAAATAATAAGGTATCAGGTAAGAAAGCAATTTTCTGCTGGAGAACCCTGGCAAATGCTGGAAACCAAACATGAAATCAGTATGGTTCAGGAGGGCATCTACAGAAGGTTAAGCAGGTAGTTTTGATGCTTCTGCAGAAAAAAAAAAAAAAAGTCTCTTCATTCAGTATTTAGTGTTTTGGATTGCCACCCCGAAGCACTAAAATAACACATGCAAGATAATTTATAGAGAAAATCGCTATTTTTATACTCGGAAAGGAGTTTTTCCACACATGCATCTGATTTCAAACCTATACAACCATGAGTGAAAGAATGCAAGATAACAATACATTTCCTTCACTGACTATGTTAGCATTAATGCATTGTAAGCAAAATTAAAACCAAAATCAGATAAAACTGTATGCATGCATTCAAAAAAGAAGCAAAGCTACAGCTGAACTGGCGGCAAAACCTCTAAAAACATGAAACAATTCTTAATATAAGTGCAGAAAATTAGAAAAAAAGAAAGTGCTGGATCTCAGTGAAAGACAAAAGAGCACAAAGAGATGAAGTGATGGCAAAGGGGACGGCACATGAAACGAATAAAATCTCAGTTCCAATCTCTCCTCCTCCGGGCCAGAAAACATCAATTATCAGCTCACTCGAGGACGACTGAAAGTTCATTACTCTGACTAATTACAATATAGGCTCAGCTCTCTAAGTTCCAGTATTTTGCCCCTAGGGTCACTTGTATGGAGAGGAAAAAGTAGTCTCTTAGAAATGATTAAAACTACTGGTGATTCTGTAATTTTATGTAACTATTTAACAAACTATATACATATTACACATGTAAATACAATTTGTAGCTAAATGGACAGAAAATAGATTTGTAGAATATGTGTTGCTGTAACTGCATCTTGATCCGGTAACAGGATGAACATTTGCCTGAAAACATTTGGTAAGCCCTAAGTTGGAGGAGTGAGGAGTATAAAAACAATTCACACGTATTGCACTGTGAACAGATAAAAGTTCACACTCCTTTCATTAAAACAGCAAGGACACTTTGTGTTCAGAAAGAAGTGACCTTGGCAGAGTTTTTGTGCTTAGCACCTCAGATCCGATGATCCAGACCATCTTCAGTAGAGCGGACTCAAAACTCCAATCAGAGAGGTCGATAGGGACATTTTACTACTTTTGGTTCAGTTCTGGAGATTCTTCCTCACTCTCCTTCCTCTGGTTCAAATGAGAAAAGAAAGCAAAGGATCAAACAACATTTAAATGTGCATTATAGTGACCACTACTAAAAAAAACTGTTAAGTGATCTTTTCCCCATCTTATCACAATTTAACCACAAACTTATTTGTACTATTCTTGTATTATTCTTTTTTGTGGCAGACCAACATAAAGTAGTGCCTAACTGTAAAGTGGAAGGAAATGAAACATAGTTTTCAAATCCTTTAACAAATAAAAATCTGAAAATTTTAGCATGTATTTGTATTCTGGGCCCTTCATTGGTGGAACCGCCTTTCACTGCAGTTACGGCTGCATGCATGAATATGTCTTGATCTAAACCCCTCCACTGTAGATCTGGCTGTGTGTTCAGGGTCGCGGCAAGGTGAACCTCCACCCCAGTTTTAAGTCTTTTGCAACTGGTGACAGGTTTTCTTCCAGGATTTTCCTGTATTTACCTTTAGCCATCTCCCCACAGTATGATGCTGCTTTCACCATGTTTCTCCATGGGGATGGCATGTTCAGGGTAATGTGCAGAGCTAGTTTTCTGTGACATAGTGTTGGCATGGTGGAAGAAATGTTCCCCTCGTGTCACATCTGACCAGAACATCATCTTCCACATAGTTTCTGTGTCGTATACATGGCTTGATGCAAAGTCCAAACAGGACTACTTATAGCTTTCTTTCAACAATGGGTATCTTCACACTCCCAATAAAATACAGGAAGGTTTGTGGTTGAAATGATACGTAAGTCCATGTCAGGCTGTATCCTTTACCTTTGCCACATGAGGGTAATAACGCTTCAGCAGATTGGGAATGGTGACAAACACACCGGTAACGATGACCGAGACCAGCAGAGAGAAGAGGACGATGCCGGAGAGCACAGACAGCAAAGTAATACCTCCAACAAACAGCAGGAACACTAAACGCAGAAATCATAATCATTATAAAGCAGAAAGGAAATAAAATACAATGCAGAAACAGTTTGACTGGTGCAACATACCCTCAAAGAAAACAAATCCCACAACTGACATAACTATAGTGATGAGGGCAAACAAAAGGAAAAGCCCAATTGGCAGAGCAGCCATGGCGCTGAACAGCAGCAGGGCGAGAGCCAAGAAAGGCCGGCTGCGGAGATACTGCCCAACACTTGTACTCATCACTTGTGCTAGCTGTTGGAGAGGACACAACACACCTGGAAGCTCTAATTTGCCAAATAAATAATGGAAGAATCAGGTTCTCCTGTCCGGTGTAAGTGGGAAGTTTGGGGTTACCTTGGGATCATCTTGAAGGCGTCTAATCAAGGTCAGCCATCTTTCTCCCAGCTGCTGAGTCAAGCTGCTGTTGCTGCTACTGCTGCTGTTGCGCTGCATCTCAACACACCTGAGAAAACACAATCAACCAGATAGATCTCTAATACAGTTTAGGAGCATTAGAAAGTTTCTTAGCTCTTAACCTGACTATACCTAAGAATCCATACATAAAACTTACATTTAATTGTAAAACACACACACTTCTGGCAGTGTGAGCAAGACTGTGAAAACTTCCCACTTATAAACATATATATATGGTTGTTATGCTTTTTAAGTTGACTTTTCAGCGATATTCGATTTTGCTGAAATTCAATTCAGTTCAAAAATACCTTATTCATCCCAAAATGCTCCTGAATATTGTTGTGACCAATTTAACTGTGCAGTTTCTTCATTTAAAATATGTTTAAGTCACATATTTAAAAGGCAATTATCGGAGAAGGAGAAAAGGATAATTTGTCTGATCTAAATATTGAAAATGTTTGTTTTCACCTTAAATTGACCATTAGGAACCTAACCTTATATCTGAGAAAATGACCTGACCTTTTGTTTCCGTCTTAATTCAGAAATTCATCCCCACTTTAATCGATTTCCAGGGGCAGGGTAATGTTGGATTCAACTGAAACAGTCAGAACTTAAGACAAATATTAAATACATTAACTGGGATCACAAATGCATATTTGGGTCACAGTGACCTACATTAAAAGTAAGTCAGATCATTTATAAAGAACCAATTAACAACAAACGGCATCTCAAGGCGTTTTACACAGCAAAACGATGTAATTTATATCCAGAAATACCCTTCCAATTCAATCCAATCACATAGACAAACTTTAAGTGTAAATTTTAATTTCAAACGTTAAAAAAATATGCAACTAAATCTTTAATATTTTTATAGGAATGAATGGGCTGCGGAGCTGTTAAACGTAAACAAACCTACGTGGAGAAGAGAGACGTGTTCCTGTGCACGTCTAAATGCAGAGGGTCATCGCGACTCCATCTAGCAGGTTTATTACAACTAGATGCTCTCTAAATCCCAATTATTTGATTTAAACTAATACTAAGATGAAGACTTACGCAAACTGAGATACTTGACTGACACGTATACTGTCTGCAAGACCTAAACTTAATACTCCTGCAGTCACGATGAAGTTCTGCTGGATCTACTCACCTGGAAAATGCGCTTTGACCCTCAGCTCCTCGCTGCTCTCAACATAAGGCACCAAATTATGAAACTTCTCGCAGCACTTATAAACCATAATGAGGAACACACCCTTTAAAAAAGAAGCACTCCTCTTTTTTTTTCCTCCCCCATCTTCTTCCTGCGGATTACTTAAACTACGGCTGCTGGAGCTCGTTAATGCCCCCTACTGTTGAACAAACGTACTGCAGCTAGTGATGAGACTTGAGGCTCTTTGAAGGGAACCGAATCTTCAGGATCCGTTCACTTCTTAGAGCCGTTCAAAAGAGTTCGAAAGACATTTGTGTGATGCGTATATTTCGAAGAACAAGCAATTTCACCCTTAATATAGTGTCAAAGCTAGAAATATTTGGGAAATCTAGCATGTGTGGGTAAAATTTACAACTAAAGCTAAATCATCAATATTAAGTAAGTAATTATTATTTAAAAGGTGCAAAATAGAACCACAGTATGTTCATGCAAAAAATCTCTTGTATATATTTTCAATAAAATTAAGTATAAAATATCAAAACATAAATATCAAATAGCTATGTAGCTCTTTACTACACGTTTTGTGTGCATTATATTTCATATAGCACACAAATATAGACACAAAACAAAGAAAGCAAAATAGAACAAAATAGTTAAAAGTGCACTTGAGTTGCTTTGGCAAAAATAAAAATATCACCAACTGCAACATTAAATATTACAATTAAGGCAACACACTAATTGTGAACAACACTTAACTGGAACCACTGACCTAATAAAGTGCGCAGATGTTTTGTTGCGCTACTCATTGTTTTATCCTCGAGCAAGAAGCACACTGTGACCATCCTCTTCCTCTCTCCCTATGCATATGCGTTGGCAACGCTGCCAGCCTGCACGCAGCGCCGCACACCATACCCTGACACTTGACTAAAACAAACATTGAGCAATGAGCATGAGCACTGTATGCTCATTTGATACCTCCTTTCGTTTTTTTCCATTAAATCGCCTAATATAACATAATTACATTAAGAATGTAGCATTATTAGCAAGCAAAATAATAAACAACAAAAAACGGCTCTCACTAAGACTCAAGTCCTATCGTTCAAGGTAAGGAGCCGTTCAAAAGAACTGATTCGTTCATGAACGTCACATCTCTAACTGCAGCACAAGCAGATCCTAAACGGATTTTAATGAATTATTTAAAATCTGGTTGAGAATATTTATTGTACTTTAAACAGCTAAATTCATAAATTAAAAATTGTACTAAAATATTTGCATATTGAATATTTATATGTGTATACTATCTTCTCGCTGTAAGCTTTTGCATGGATTTTACTTTTAGTATATTCCTCCATGATTCAGAAATGCTGGAAATTTTTTTAATTGAATTGAATTTTTATTTGAATGCATGAGTGTACGAAAAAGTCAGACCAAAGCTTTTCCCCATGTTTTTCATCTTTTATTGTCAACCTATTTTATTCCTTCATTTAAAAAATGTATTTATTTATGTATTTACTTATTAGTACTTACCTTAGCTTACCGACCACTCAAAGCACTTTACACTAAGGCCACATTCACCCAATTGCACACACATTCATACACAGATACACAACTTGAGGTTAAGTGCCTTGTCCAGGAGCACATCGACATGTGGCAGGAGGAAGCTGGAATCAAACCAACAACTTTCTGAATGCTAGACTACTCTTCCCACCGAGCCACAGTCACTTTGCATGACCTTAGACATGACCTTTAGACAAGCACCTAAGAATTGTGGAAAAAAAAAAAAAAGCAATATTGATCTAAAATTACAGGATTATATTGCTGAAAATGACATGACTGAATCGTTCCAGTAAACGTTTGAAAAAAGTAGTTGTTAAAATGAAAAGCTCTCAAATTTAGAGCCTTTTCCTTGTGTTAGACCTGAAACAAAGCTGATGTTAAAATTTTTAAATATTTAATTTGCTAATATAAATACTATAGCTGCTGTGACAGATTAAGTTTAATATGGTATCATTAGGAAAAGCAATTTTAAAATGAATAAAGTAGCAATAATGTGGGTTCTTTGTAGGCAATAATACACAACAGATGAAATATGAACAATATACTAATAATAAAAATCGAATATAAGCTGTGAACAAGATCACACAATTTAAGGAGCCCATTTAAACTAACATTGATCAGTAAAAATGAAACAAGACCCCAACAGGAACTGTTAATGCTGCAGATGTAATGTTCTCAGTTCACGGCGTGTAATTTAAATTGAGCAAATAATTTTTGCCTGATATGATCAATTAGAGCATGCTCGAAAACTGCGGGGAGGTTTTTTTTTTTCATTGAACCTTCAGCCATTATTTGTTTGAGTGAATATTTATATCCTAATATTTTACTTGGGGTCATTTCCAGGACATATTGGTTTTCAGTGTTTGGAATAGAATTGTTTTCACTTAATTTTTTCTGATGGAACTGTGTGGGTGGCCTAGGTTATGAAACAACACGTTATCATCAATCTATTGTCTGTGACAAAACAAAATTCCATTTTCTGTCCAACACTGGTTCCAGAAGAGCTGAGAGAAGAATTGCATTTTGCTGGTGACATTCAACCTTTAAAGATGGCGGATTCCCAAAATGTAATGAAAGAAGAGAAAAAACTCAGTCTCAAACTTGAGAAATATGTGGTTCTTTCGAGTAAACTGTCTGGGTACCACACTGAAGGGTTTCTGGGTGAGGGCTCCTACGGGAAAGTGGTGAAGTGCACCAAGCTCGACACCAAAGAGATCGTGGCGGTGAAGATTATGCGCAAACACTACTTCAGAGAAGGCAAAAAAGAGGCAAGAATGCTCAAGAAAATCCTACGGCTGGACCCTGAAAGGAACAACCTGCTGAGGTTCATTGAAAGCTTCACATATAAAGGCCACTTCTGTTTGGCCTTTGAAATGTTGGATGTGAGCATCTTTGACTTTATGAAAGCCAGAGATTTTGCACCGCTCCACGTATCTGAAATCAGAGTCATTGCTCAACAGCTGCTTGTGGCTTTGAATGCTTTGAAAAGTGCTGGTCTGGTTCATGCTGACATGAAGCCAGACAACATCATGTTAGTCAACCATAAATCTCAGCCCTTCAAGGTGAAGCTGATTGACTTTGGGTTGGCTATGAAGGTGTCCAAATTGTGGCTTGTGGGTACCATTCAGGCCATTGGCTACAGAGCCCCTGAAGTCATCCTAGGCCTACCAAGGGATGAAAGTGTGGACATGTGGTCTCTGGGCTGCAGTTTGGCCTACATGTACCTTGGTTACAACCTCTATCCGACTCACTGTGAATATGAGGTCATTAAGGCTATCGTTAAGATACATGGTCAACCTCGAGATGATGTGCTGAAAGAAGCCATGGATGTGAAACACTTCTTCACTGAACTCGGTGAATCCTCTTACCGTATTTTCAGGCTGAATACACCAGCAGAATATACCAACGCAACAGGGTTTGCTACGCAGCATAAAGCTGGGATTTACAACAATCTGCACAGCCTTGATGATCTGCTCAAGACCCGCCCAAGACCTACGGTCCCAACAGAGTGTGAAGATGCACTTGGATTTATTAGCCTGCTTAAACAGATGCTCTTGATGGATCCAAATGTCCGGATCACACCTGGAGAGGCTCTCTGTCATCATTTCATAACTATGAAACATCTCACAGGTGGTGGAAATAACCCCTATGTGGCATCAGCTTGGAAAAGGGTGGCAGACTCCCAACTTCAAGAGTTTGCAACAGAGTATTATGCAACTTCGAGTAAAGTTGTTAGAAGAGAAATGGTCCATTCAAAAAAGAATGGACAAATTGAAGATGCAGCAGACAGAGTTGCAGGTGAGACTAAAGATAAACCATCAGTAGTACCTCGGTTCTTAAAACCAATAAGAAAATACCAGTATCAACTATTAAATCCACCTTATTCAAAGTTGACAAACTCCTTATTTCAGATAAAGAGCAGATAAGAAGGACCTTAATCAAAGAGGGGTTCTGCTTTACAGATTCCCAAGAAGATGCAATCCAGCCTGACACTGCAGCTGATGGGAGTAATGATAAACCCTCAGGTGAAGCTCAGACTAACACCTTTGCTTCTAAAACCTTTGAGAAAATATCTGTCTCAACACTGAAGCTACCTCCTGTAAAGATGACAAACCCTCTTTTTTAGATAAGGAGTGGATAGGGAGGACCTTCATCAAATTGAGGCCTCGTTTTGCTGCTCACCAAGAATCAGCAGAAACAGCTGACAAACCAGGGAAGAGTGAATATATACCACTTGGTAAGACATCAACACCTTAGCACCTTACGCCTTTGAGAAAATCTTTGTTTCAAATAATGAAACCACTTCTTGCATTTCATCTGATCTAACCCTAGAAAAAACAGGAGGCAATGCATACCAGCAGATTTGCTCTGAGTCCACAGGAAAAGCTCTAAAAGATAAAGAGAAAGAAAAGACCATTATCAAAGTGGAGCCATATTCTGCTGTTGAGGATGAAAGAAAGGACAGAGCCTACAAGATAGATGTTTTGTCAGGAAAAGCCACTGTTGCTGGACCTTCCAAAAAAAGCTGTGCTGCAGAGAAAGAAGCCATTTTCTGCAAAGAAGGGAGACCTTCTGATCTCGTGAAAGTAAAAACACGCAAGACACCAATGAGGAGGGCCTGGAATGACTTCTCCCGGCTGATCGCATCCATCTCATGCATTAGAGGATGTGAATGAAGGCACTGCACACGAGACTTTGGAGCTGCCAGAAATTTCCAAGAACTGTTCATCTCTGCACATCACAAAACCTACTTGAATTGCATTACAAAATTCAAATAAATGTAATGTCAATGTGTGTGTTACCTTTATTGTACATTATCAAGAAAATCTCTTGTTTAATTTTTTCTAACAGTGAATATAAACTATAGCAAGGATTTTTTATCCCTGATTAATCATATCTGTATATATATGTGTATATATAAAACCTGCGTGACAACACAAAGTAGGCAAAGAGATCTCAAAAAGCAACAAATATTTACCTATCACTCTGTCAAGGGTAGATATGCTAAACGTTAAGGCTTTAGAACTCCAGTAAACTGTAATGAATGGCGTTATTCACAAATGAAGAAAACATAGGATAATGGTAAACCTTCACTGGAGTGGCCAGCCTATCAAAATAAATGGTAAATGGCCCGCACTTGTATAGCGCTTAATCAAGTCCACAGAGACCCCAAAGCTCTTTACACTACAATCAGTCATCCACCCATTCATACACTGACAGTGGTAGACTACATTGTAGTCACAGCTGCCCTGGGGCAGACTGACAGAACTGAGGCTGCTATGCAATCGGCATCACTGGTCTCTGACCACCATCAGGAGGCAAGGCGGGTGAAATGCCTTGCCCAAGGACACAACAACTGAGACAGACAGAGCGGGGTTCAAACCAGCAACCCACCAACTCCTACCATCTAAGCCACAGTCGTCCCACAGTCGTTAAATAACCCCAAAACTAACAATTCATTCAGGAACCAAAAAACAACATCTAAAAATACTGCAGGCCTGTTTGCTTTAGTTAAAGTCTAAGTTCATAATAGAACATTAAGAGACAGAGAATGGGCAAAAATATTGTGGCATGACCTTAAACGGGATATATTTTTCTCCTGAATAAAATAAATTATGTTTTGATAACTTCTTTTAGGTTGTCTTCATTTAATTGAATGTACTCCTGGATTACTTAGTGTTTTGCCTCCCTCTTGTGGCTAGATTTTAAAACTGCAAAAATACATTAATCAGTCCAATTATTTTGGTAAATTTTTTTTTTTACTGTTATCCTTTCGTGCTATTTGCTTGATGGCTGGTAATTGGTGTGATTGTTACATTGTTTCACAGTGCAACTAAAATAAAACAAAACCGAAGGAAACAAAAATGTGGAGGGCATTTTAAGAGAGTAAAAACAACACTTGAAGCATTTTTATTTTGAAACTTATACATTTTTCACGCAGATTGTAAGTTATCTTTAATTGGATCTCCACTTGTTCAACCAAATGTATTCCTCTCCATGAAATGACTGCTACTAATTATGATGGACTTCATGACTAGCACGCTCTCTGTCTGCCTAATTGTGCCAGAAAGCATCTATTGGTTATGTTTATGGGCAGAGTGACAAATTATGAAATTATGTGTGTATTGCAGGAGTCAGATTCTGCATTTTCCATTTTGGTAATTAGGGAAAGAAATCAATTAGAAATTACAATGCCTTTCTTGTAAAATAAGCAAAAGAAAAATGTAACATGCTTGAGGTTATATGTGAGGCGATGTGTAGGTTCTGTGGAAGGGTTTTCATGAGGGAAATCAAAGCAGTTGTACAGAAATTGAGGGCTCCTATTTCACTTCGCAGTCATCAGGCTGAAACGACCGTTAAAAAAAAAAAGGAATACAGTCTCAAGCTTTCTGTCCTGCCGTTTGATGGTAACAGGGACATTTCACTGCAAAGAAGGTTTCTGATTAGAATATCAAGGAACTGAGCTGCGTCATGGCAAGTCATTACTAGTCCAATCAAAGATAAGAATTACTCATATATTAAGTCCAGCCCTTTGAGTTCACAGCATTAAATGTTGTTTCCATATACCTGTAAGGTCTGAGCAAGCAGTGTGATTGGTTTTGAATCACACCGATAAACACCCCGAGGGACCAGTGATGAAAACTTATTTGGACCCTTTACAGCCATTGGCCATACTAATTAATCACAGTGTTTTGTATTGAGTAGAGGAAGGGAGCTTTTGGTGAGAGAGAAATAGGGAGCTGGCATCCATCCCTCCAGACTGCTAAAACACTGTGAACCCAGTGAACCAAGACTGCAGGAGTTACAGAGGAGTGAGCTGTGCAAATGTGCATGCAGTAACCAATTATTATATTATACTCTATATTTCTGCTGCTGTCGCCTTAGCTGCCACAATTTTACTTTTATGGATTTTTCTTTTAGGGAATCTTTAAATGACTCCTCTATTGCCATTGGTAATGTAATGGAGGGAGATAGATCACTTATCAATAAACAAATAGCCTTTATTGAACCTCTAAAACATTGGATCACATTGTTTTTGCTTACAGTGACTGGTTGCTGGAAGACAAAATCAAAGCAAAGGAAATCCAAAGTAAATGAACAAAAAGTGTGAAAATATTACCGTAGTTATTTTGTGAGTCTTTTGAGGATTTCAAGTCCCAAACCAGGAGCCCATTCAACTGTGACCTTTAAAAAGGAAAGCATAGTAAACATATGTGTTTTAAGACATAGATTAAAAATTTAAACACCATATTTGCTTGATATTGTTTTAAATAAATAAAGACTTTACTTGCATCATTAGAAAATTTTCACTTATGCTTGGTTGAAAAAGGAATACTGATCTAATTTAGCTTCATATTTAACATAATTTCTGGGCAGGGTAAGGTGCAACTTTCTATGCTTTGGACATTAAGACATTAAAAAGATAGTCCAATAAGGCATCTGCAGCTCTAACATCTTTTGAACATCCCAAACGGATTCTCCAAACTTTAAAAAAATAAATGTGTAATTGATTGAATGTAAACATGCCATACAGTACCTTCTAAACATATGTGCTTACCCCTTTAACTTTCTTAGATGTTATCATGTTGTAAATTCAAACATGTTTTTTTATTTGGATTTTTACACAAACAAACTAAGTGTGGATTTCCTGCCCCTGAGTCAATACTTTGTAGAACCACACTTCACAGCATTTAGAGCTGCAAGTCTTTTGGGGGTATGTCTATAACAGACATTTTTGTCCATTATTCCACAGATGCGAAAAAAAGTGTCTACAAATATCAGGTCTTCACACAGATTCTAAATTGGACTTAGATCTGGACTTTGACTAAACCATTCTAATACATGAATATTTCACTGAAGTCATGACTGTACGCTTCAAGCAGGTCATTGTTCAGCATGAAGGTAAACATCCACCCCAATCTTAAGTTTAGAACCATTTGAAATCCACTTAGGTTTGGACCATCACATAAAATCCTAGTGAAATATTTTAAAGGTGATGTAAAACAAAATTAATTCTTTAACGAAAAGTTGCGCATCTAACCTCTGAGAATAACAGGGAATTTCTTCTCTCAGACATTAGACTTGTGACAAGCCACAAACACTGTTGTTGTTGGGGTAAATGAAAACTGAAAATATTCAATGAGTCCTACGCAGAAATGTATTTAACTGTCCGAGAGCAAACTGAGTGTGTGATATGTCTGCTAGGTTGCAATGCCCTGCTCAACAGATTGCAGCCAAAACATGATGGATGGGCTGTCGGCAAATTCCAATTTGCATTCTGTGATTGTAAAACCTAATTACTGCTTGGAGGAGAGGCGATGAAGAGCTGGAGCGTCATGTGTGGCTTCCAGACATGCATCCTGTATGATGCCTCTGACATCTGTCCCTCAGTGACACTCTGCAGTCAAAGCTTTCTGTACTTAATGAGAAAAATTATGGCAACCTGGTGCCTTTTCTTCTCCTCTTTGCATGTCACACCTGATACACACACCTCTCCATCTCACTATCTGTCTACATCCACCTACCTCGGCCTTTTTGCAAGTGCTCACTTTATACAGCTCTCTTTGAAGTTGCACAGGGGAGCTCAGCCGACAGCTGGCCTCACAAGAAAAAAAGATCTCCTTAAGAGTCATCCCTATGTCAAATAGAAGAGCCTTTATTGACACTGGTTGTGATTTTGTTGGATGATGGAGGGCTGTTTGTGGTACCCATCTTTTGACTGGGGGGAGTGAAAGCCTCAAAGGGAGCTCCCTGGAGGTTCATAAAGGGCACTGTATAGGATGAGGTCAAAGACATAGTCAAAACCAACTAAATTAAATTAATTGATACATTTGCAAAACCATTCACGTCCCTTGAACCTCTTAACTTTTTGTATATTTTAATGTTTTTTATTGTGATTTTGAGTGCATAATTGTGAAGTTGAAATAAAATAATACATTATTTTCACAATATTTTTTAATGAAAACATGAAAACTGTGGCCTAAAAATGAAATCCACTCCCTTTGCTATGTTACCCTAAAATAAAACCTTGTGCAACCAAGTGCCCATTGAAGTAACTACATAACTACAAAAAGAGACTGCAACTGTTCTGTGAAGACCTCGGAGGTTTGTCAGAGAACATTCCTGAACAAACATCATCATGAAGACCGAGGACTCCACAGCGAGGTTGTAGAAACATTAAAAGCAGGACGGAGTTATAGAACACATAGAACATCCCAAGATTTGAACATCTCACAGATGACGGTTCAGTCATTCCCTGGAAATGGAAACAATATGGCATAGCTGCACACATACCAAGGCGTGGCTGTCCATGTGACAAGCCTGGCAAGGAAAGCATTGATTAAGAAGCAACCAAGAGGCCCATAGTAACTCAAATATAATGTGTGGTGGAGTAACCAACACTGCATATCACCCTGAACAACCCATCCCAGAGATACATGGCAGTGGATAAATCATGCTGTGGGGATGCTGTTCTTCATACATGGGGTATGGAACTGGTCACAGTGAATGGGAATATGAATAGAGCTAAATACAGGCAATACTAGAAGAAAATGTGCTAGAGGTTGCAACAGACTTGAAAATGCGTAAAGGTTTATGTTCCCACAGGAGAATGGCCCTAAGCATACAGCCAAAGCTACAATGGAATGGTTAAGATCGAAGCATTTTCATGCGTTAGAATGGCCTAGTCAAAGTCCAGACATAAATCCAGTGGAGAATCTGTGGAAAGACAAAGTTTATATTTATATAGTTTGATTCCAAACTGTAGAAGGGCCCATTTCTGTCAAAGACATTTCTGTCAAAGACATACACTTGCAGCTGTATTTGCAGTCAAAAGTGGTTCCATAAAGTATTGACTTAGGGGGGATAAATTCAAATGTATGCCATAATTGTGAGATGTTTGATCTGTAAAACAAATATCAAATTTGTGTGTCAATTTGCTTTAAACTCATAAATGTGCACTTTGTGCTGATTTGTCCCATAAAAGCCCAGTAAAGCACTAAAAGTCTTTGGTTAATATGTGAAAAAAATTCAAAGGGTGTGAATTATTTTGCTGTACGTTGCTTCAGAAGAGAAACCTAATAGTGCAGCTTTAAACAATGAATACAGAGTTTCATGACTAAAGTGGTGAGGACAGGAACTAACGAAGAATAATAAAATCTACTCTTAAGCCCAGCAACACTAAATCCATTTTTGTGTTTTCAATGCAATTATATGTATAATGCACGAGAAATTTCCACCTGCATGGGCTCTTAAGGTGTGCTATGACATGCTTTTTCAAGCGTGTCTGATACAGTCAGAGAAACACTTGTTAGGTATTGCATTGAGCCAGAAGGTAATTCTTACAGTCAGAAAATCACCCAGCAACAATGACAGCAAGCTGATCAGGAAACCGGATTTTATTCCCTGTGGAAATTATGCACTGACATCCAAGTGGCATCAATCTCTTTATGAACTCCTTTCCAATAAACATCCTTCTGCATGTATGTTTTAGGTTGCCTGTTTGCTTCCACCAGCAATCTGTGAGTCTCTTTTGCTTTACCATCTTGTTCATCAAGCTTTGTAATTAAATTTGCAATATTTAATCAGTGTTTTTCACAACATTAAATTATAACGAGTCAACACTGCCGGCGCAGCCCATCCAAAAACACTTTGATCAATTACAAATTTGCCATCAGGTTTACGCGGTAAAACGGCAACATCTGAAGCTGATCAGCAAAATGTTGTTGCCTTGTGTTGTTTCCACGCTTCATCACATTTGCAGTTTGTCTCTGAGCGTCTGGGATTTTGATGAATCGCTGTCGTGGCCGTGCGCTCTCGCATTCTGATTTACTGCTTGAATTGTGAGTAAAGAGGGAGATATTTGAAAAGCGCTGCAGGATAAGAAGCCAAACTTTAAAGCAAAAAAGGTAGAAATTAAAGGTGAAAGAGGAGATGCAGGGGTCATGTAGCCATTATTTGCTGGGCCTTTTGTTTTTTTACAATAAGGAGAACAATGAGGACAGTAAAGAGAGGGGGATGAATGTGGTTTCAACATCTGGTACTTTCCGTCACTTCATAATGTTCCCTCAGGATGGCATGGATGCTCCTGTGGGCATGAATCACAGCTTTACTGTTAGACCGCCAGACTCAACGAACCTTCACTTGAATTTTTTGAGCCAATAAGCAAAAGGATTACAGATCTGTTTTTTGTGTGGAATAAAAAATTAGGTTATTTTACATATTAAAAATATATTTATTTTGTCATAATTTGTGAAGTAAAGATATATATTTACATACACTGTATAACCAGACACATAACCTTTTTTCCCTGTCTGACATTAAAATCACTCTGAACCTTTTTTAGGTCAGTCAGGATTACCAGATTTATAATTAAATTCAGTCAGGTTTGTGGGCCACCTTGCTCAATGTTAGGAAAATGTTATTGTTTGAAATGTTAAGATCCTTTATACTTCTACTATCTTCTAAATCTATGGCATTAATGTTGCATTTCTGTGTGCTGAATTGAGTAAGAACTTATGCGCAAATATGAGTTCTCACACGAATGCTGTGACTTTCAAAGACTGAAGCCAAAACTCCACTAAATTTTATCTGCTAGAAGTAATTTCACTCAAGCTTAGATAAAGAGGGAGATCCCTGTGATTGCAAACTGTGCAAAGATGATAGTGCATGTAAAACTGAAGTAGTTGGAGGCGGGGAGCTGTAGATAAACGGTGACGCATTCCCTGTGTTAGATAGTCCAGCTTGAGACAACTGAGGCTCTGTACAAGTAATATGTTGTTGAACTTCTTGCAAGAAAAAATTGGTTGTTTCTCTAAGAGTGCGAGTGTCTGTCGTTTCTCTCTTGGAGAGGTATATCAGGGAAACTTTTTCCCCAATAGTAACAAAGTTGGTGGTATGCTTTGGGCTATTGTCCACTTGGATGAACCATTTGGGCCCAAGCTTTAGTTGTCTTAAAATGTTGCTTAAATATTTCCAAGTAATGTTATTTCCTCTTAAGGCCATCTGTCTTTAAAGTGCACCAGTCCCTCCTGCAGGAAAATATCTCCACAACATGATGCTGCCAACTCCAAACTTCACAGTTGGGATGGGGTTATCAAGCTTGCAAGCTTCCTCCTTTTTCATCCAAATGTAATGATGGTCATTATGGCAAATTAAGGCTTTTCCTATGTAAATGTTAACTGTAAGCTGGCTTTTTATGTTGCTTTAGGACTAATGGCATCTTTATTGGTGAGTGGCTTTTCAGCCCATCTCCTTCCTGAACAGTACGATGGCTGGGCATTTCCATTCTGTTTCTTGCACATAATTGTTGAACAGATGGCTCTTTTACAAATGTTAACCAAGGAGGGGCACTTTAAAATATGTCTAAGGGCGTGCATCCATATACATACAATTTTGTGAATTAAGAAGCAGATTTAGAAGTTTACAAAACCAAAGGTTATCATCTGGGCTTTACCAAAGTGTTTAAGGCATATTAATTTTAGTGTATGTACATTTTGGAATTTGAAGAAAGTAATAAAAAAAGATCTAAAAAGATTATCTCTTAAATTTTGGATTATCCTAGCTGGATGACCAAAAGACAAAGTTTAGTCTGATTTAATGTCAGACACTGAAAAAAAATATTATGTTTTTATTTATGCTACGTATCTTTGTGCCTTGGTTCAGCTGCACCATATATGACAAATACCACCAAGCTGCAGAGCTCTGTTGCTTGTCATTGTTTAAACAAATCCTTTAAGATGCAAACCGGCTGTTCATGTGGAAAACCATACACCTACGCCAATGCTTATCACTGTGTGTCATCGTCACAGGTGCTCATTTGTTTCTGCTTAGACTTACGGTGTGTTTGATGCTCTGATCAGGCTGAATAAAGTGCCACTCCAACATCAAGGAGATATGGTTTGACTGGATGAAAGGAAAGGGGACTGTGTTGCTGGTAATACACTAAACAGGCAGGCTTTCACAGTCAAAAGCAGGGCAGCTGGAGTAGGGATCTGAGTGCCAAAAGGGAGATTAGCATGGATTCATGATTCTCAACCATGGTAAAAACAGAGTAATATGTAACTTGACTGTAAACGAGAGAGGTTCACCAAGTTAGTAAGCAGACACAAAACACAAGTAGCATGAAAATACTGCTACATCTGGTGGACAAAATAAACAAAGAGAACCACTTAATAAGCAAGTTTTATTTCTTAGCAGTTTCAATACAGTCTGCACTAGCTCAGAGCCTTTGCATAATTGCAGACTAAATGTATTGGAGGGGATTGTGTTCCCTGAAAGATCCTAGGGGCTATGCTGAATAGGGCTTTAACCCTTAGTGGCGTCTCCCATTGCAAATTGGACTCAGGGGAGGAGTCACGCAAAGTGCAATTCAATAACCATGATGACAGATAATTGTATGGATAGGTGAACATCCATGACCCCGGCCTGTGAGAGAGCTACAATAAACACCTGGTGGTTGAGACTTGGCAACTGGTTTTGGCTAGCCTTATTCTAAATAATTAATCTGAACACTCCTCCACATGGGGCCACCACCTGCATCCCTGTTCCTGTTGGTGATGTTCGTGGACTAGATCTGAAGCAGGAGCAGTGACGTGCAGTCACGGGAGGCAGGTGAGGCACAGACTTTTGGAGTTTTGTACATGATAACAAATGTAAAAAAGGTCAGGAAATTTCTAACCAAAGTGGAAGCAATCAATATATTTGAGGTATAGGCTTTGTTTTTCTTACACCTTAATCAGCTGGGGTCAATACTTGAGTTGGAGCAGCATGAAAGGGTCTAGGGAACATCTCAAAGAACGGATTCTTTTGAATATATATTAGCAAACCTCTAGCCATCTGTAAAAAAATTCTTAATAAATTACATTAATCTGCACCACAAAATGGCAAATGGACTACCAGAAGAGGTAAAAGCCAGTGAGACAGTATGTAAGCTGAAAAAGATTGCAGACACTTGAATCTGAACTATTTTCTAAAAGGCATGAATAACTTATCTTATGTTATACTTTCTAAAGATGCCATCACAAAAACCTTTTACCACTTTATTCATCATTAAACTGGACAAAAATGGACATCAAGAAGTAAAATAATATTTACATTACAAAAAATGTCCAATAATAGTTTGGATTTGTCTATAAGGCCCCTTCAAGTCTCTTCGAGATAATCACTTACTTTATTTCTTCCACAGTGAATTGTTCATGAAGCTGCCTGGAACCATACAGAACATTTTACCTGAGTCACTTCCTCGCTGAAAACAGAATGAACCTTTCTGAAGAGAAACATTACCCCAAATTGTCATTTTGTTGCCCTCAAAGCTTAATTTCCCACCTGCTGCGGACACAGTCAGAGGAAGGCCTCAGGTGTGACATGCAGTGACTGTAATTTTGCAGATTACTGATGTCGATGATGTGCTAGGAAGTGTCTGAAAAATCTGTTTTAATATTTCCGCAACTTTCAGAAAAAAGGGAGCATGAATCACATTATTCCAAGCCGTCATTAGACGAACGGTCTGTTTCTGCATCTTATTTGATTTATAGCCATTATTCTTTTATATCAAACTCAAGGCCTGCACAAGGAAAAAATACCACAGTTATTGCTCAATAAGGAAGATTACTTGGGTATTTCAGAGAGTGAGCCTGGAGCAATCGCAGGCATAGACACCTACTGTACATCACAGACAAAATGTAATACAGTCCTTCAACATCTCTGCCATAAAGACAGCCTCTGAGAAGAAAATATGAAACGTATCCATGGATGCTCATAAGCTGTTTAAGATGAAACCCATACAAAAACAGCTTTGTTGTATTTAAATCTGTGTGTTCTAACACTGTTTATGAGTATACTTGATACTCTATTAGCAGATTGTGAATCAAACCTTTTTTGAGAAGAGGTATTATTGAGGTTAAGGGCACTTGTCTGTGCACTTTATAAAAATCTGCCAACCTACTCCAATGAGCACAATCCTGCAGTTTGCTCTGCATATGAAAATTATTCATCAGAGCTTTAATTCTATCACTAAATCACAACAGAAATCTCCACCGTTAGAGCTCGCCTTCTGCCTTTCATTGTAATAGTTCACCGTAAAACCTCCATTAAACACATTTCTGTGTATAATGTAGCAGCTGTGACATTTGCTCACTCCTTTGTTTCATTGATGGCATCATTTTATGTGAATTTGCCATTATTCCTTTTATCTTTTCTGTCAGGACCTCTGAGGGCTTCAGCATTAGGGGAATGGCTTATATTGAGCCTTAAATCAGAGTGGCTCTCTCCTTAAAATGTCCTTCATAATTGTTTCACCTTAAACTGCTCCAGTGCAGGTAGTGCTCAGAGTTTGAAGTTGTCATAAGAAATGTTTTAGATTTTTCTGCATGATGACACAGTTTGTACCACTGTTGCACTGCAGCAAGAAGGTCCTAGATACGACTCCTGGACTGGGCTCTTTCTGCATGGAGTTTGCATGTTACCCCTGTGCATGCTTAGGTTCTCTCTGGGTACTCTGGCTTCCTCCCACAGTCCAAAAACATGACCGGTAAGTTAACTGGTCTCTCTAAATTGCCCTTAGGCATGAATGCATGTGTGCATAGTTATGTGTCTCTGTGTTGCCCTGCGAAGGACTGGCGAAATTCAATCAAAGGTCAGCCTGAAGAAAACATCATGAAACATACAATGAAAAATAACTACCGAGCATGTTTACAGATTTTACCACAATAATTGTAGCTCTTCCCCTGTCCTTCACTTCTTTTAGTGTGGAAATGTTTAAAGTTTCAAGAAATCTTGCCAGAATATTAGAAATCAATACGATCTTTAAAGTTATAGCACAACAATAATAGAGTTTTAAAAAACGTTGTACTCTGAAAGAAACAACATTTGCATGTGGAAGAATGGTACAAATGTACTTTGCATTGGGTGCTCGTACCTTTCTACAGGAGTCAAAGGCAAGAGGCTTTGTGCATTCTGGACTGTACAGGCCATTTAATCACAGGGCAACACATTGACACACAACTGTCAAAGACAACTATGCACGCTCACCTATTTATAGAGACCAGTTAACATAAGATTCATGTTTTTTTATCCCAGGTTAGGAAGCTTGAGTATAATGAGAGCACATGCAAACCATTTAGAAAGACAATGGCAGTTGAAGCTTATGTTTATTAAACAGTCAGTCAGTCATTTTCTATACCACTTCTTCCATAGTGAGTCGCAGGGAAACTAGTGTCTATCTCCAGCAGTCTATGAGTGTGTACATCCTGGACAAGTCACCAGTCCATTGCAGGGGAACACACAAACAACCATGCACACACTCATTCACACACCTAAGGGCAATTTAGAGAGACCAATTAACCTAACAGGCATGTCTTTGGACTGTGGGAGGAAGCCGGAGTACCCAGTGAAAACCCACGCATGCACGGGGAGAACATGCAAACTCCATGCAGAAAGACCCCTGGACCTTCTTGCTGCAAGGCAACAGTGGTACCAACTGCGTCACCGTGCAGCCCTGTTTATTAAACAAATTATGTTAAAATGTAATATTTCATTGCAGCAAGAAATAACTGAATTTAAATCCAGGCCAGGGCCTTTTTGCATGGAGTTTGCATGTTCTTATGGATGCGTGGGCACTCCAGCTGCCACTCACAGTCCAAAACCATGCATGCTAGGTTAATCAGGTGTGTGTGTGGCTGTTATTCTCTGTTGCCCTATTATGAACATACAACTTGTCCAGGAATCAGATTCATCACAGCCTAATGACCACAATCCAGACTAGTAATGTAGATGTGGATGTAGACAATGGATGGATGACATGTTATTTACATGTTAGGATGGTGCTCAGTTTTAAATAGTCAAAATTGCTCATGATTAACCAGAAATCTACGTTATTATTCCTTCGCTGAAAGGCTTACAGCCCTTGATTTGGATGTTAACAAACAGACATGATGAAGACTCTTGGCCTGTGTTTCAAAATGTCCTTCCACGAGCCTGAGGTGTACAGGAATTAATAAATTAAGAAACAATCGCATATTCACACATACACATACGCTCCCATACATGCAATTAGCAGCAAACCCCATCACAGTGCGATCAGACAGCCCCATCAATCTTCATTACTGCAGGTACACACCCGACAATAACACAGACACACACATGAAGTCACAGATCTTTCCTCGTTTTTGTCACCTCCCCATTTCATTTTCTCTTTTCTCTGAGTTTTTCTCCTTACAGGGAAGCAGGAGCCTCACCTGGTTTGGAGCCGACAGGACATTTATCAGATGAACCTATTTTATATTGCTGTGAGATGAAAAGCACAGTGACCTCAGCTCATTTAATCTACAATAATGTAGGCTTATTGGAAACAACAGGCTAGTGGAAGGTTGTCTCACTGAAACAGACAAATGTTCTTTAACTTTGCTGCTGGTGTTTTGTGAATAATGTATGAAAATAGGGGAATTTTTCGCTTGAGAGAGGTGTTAATTAGTTTATCCTGAGATCTGTGATTAACAGCTAGCAGACTGTGAATATAATAGAAGGGGCTGACTATGCCTATGGATGTTGTTCGAAAGCTGAAGCAGTTTTGCTGCTGTTTCAGCTTAAATCTAATGTGATTTTTGCAGAGTAAAGTCCTTTGTGTGTGTGTGTGTGTGTATGGGAGGTGGGTGTTCCAATGAAGATGATTTTTAAATTTTTGCACCCCTCTAACAGGAACAGGGTTGTGGCTGAGTCAACACTGTCAAAAAATTACATTTCTCACTGACAAAACACATATTTGTGTTTCTATCATCATTACCTTTTTTGAAACCAAATGTAGGCTAGAATGTATGGATCTTTATTAAAGGCATTTGCTTTCTGTGTAAAAAAGGATGACATGTTCCTATAATACAGCTGAAGAAAACTTATATCCATGTAGTAGTGACTGACTATGCCAGCTCTTTTCAAACTGGAGGCTGTGCAGGGGACAATAAAAGCATTCAACACATCAGTCAAGTTAAGACTTGGGCACAAATGCGTCCTCCAAATGGACAATGGCCCTAAGTATACTGCCACATTAGTTACAAAGCAATTAGCAAAAGGTTCATGGACAACAAAGCCATTGTTTGACCCAAGTCATACAGCTTCAAGGCAACTATATGAAAACACAATATGTATATATGTATACAAACGTCTGACCTTTAAGAAAGTAATAAAAAAAATAAAATTCTCAAATTAGGCTGGCATTTATCAAGCAGAATATGTTGGTTATCCTAACTGACCTGAAACAAGACGTATTTTGTCTCATTTGATGTCAGACAGTGAGAAATATTAGGGTTATATGTCATTTCTACAGATATGTAAATATCTCGCTTCAAATGTATATGCCACATGAATCAAAATAAATTAAAAGCATCATTACCTGTAATTATCTGCTTATTTTATGGTTAAACGTGTTAAAAGGACCTATTTAATGCTACTTATAGTATAGAATGCTGATTGTGACAGCCATATTTAAGAGTTGAGACAAAAGACACAGCTCCACAACAGCTCTGCAGCTCAACTTTTAGACAAACTGGTATTTATTTATTTAATCAAAAAATTTAGGCATTAATTCACTTCATATTCCATACAGCACAGTAATACATATCTTTATGTCTTAAGTCAATACATTCATGAGGCAGAAAAACATTTTAATTATGCAAGCCTGTACAGTCACGTAAAACAGTTTTAAATACTGCTATAAGGAGGAATAAAAGAAAGTACTTCTGTAGAAAATCACAATCCCATAAAACACTGTACTAAAATGCAAGAAGCGTCATTTGCACATTCAGGTATATATAATTATGACAATGTGCTGTACGTAATTGTGTTCCTCTGATAATAAATGCATCATTTATTTTATACATTACTAGTTCTATGGCACAAACTGATTTAAAGCTTCAGTCTAAGACAAATTTTATTTGTGCGTACACTTGTTCATCCACACACACAAACATTCACACATACTCACTCTAAAGAGCTGAGTTAAGAGAGAGAGAAAGAGAGGATACTGAGGTTGTGTAGGAGAGAAAACACCATTTACCCTTCTGATTGATTTATGTTTGGTTATCTTTTTAATATCAGGCTGCAGAAAATATAGATCCCATATTTTTTACTTCATAATGGGAAATATTTCCTTGTAATGACCTCCCCTCCCACACTTGTTCCCATCTTCTCAACTTGCAGAGGGAGGAGACTGCTGGATATGAAACTTACCACTGTTTTGGTTTCTCAGAATGTCTGCCTCCAGCATGGTATTAAGGTGCGAGTCCCTCACAAATGTCACATTAACATGAGAGAAACGCTGGATGGAGCCGACACGGAAATGAATGTCACTGCAACGCCGATCTGGCACCAGCTCCTCAGGGCCAAGACAGAAACAATGTTTCTGTAATTTTACCCTCCTAATGATCAAAACCTGCTCATTTAGCAGTATTGATTAAAATAAAGGACATATTTTTGGTCCATTACATTCAGTGCCGGGAAGAGTGGGGGGTAGTTAAAGAGCTCATTGAGTGATTATTGGTTATTGACCCGCTGGTCATTCATCTGCATTAAATAATGCACATCTACTGGCTTCCCCTTATGGTCTTCAATTATGGGCATCAATTTTCTGATGACAAAACATGGAGTAAAATCATGAATCCGCCCATAGTATGAAAGACTCAGAGGTAATCAGTGAAGGAGTAAAAGAGGACACTTGAGAAATTAACTTTGAGCAAGGGCTTTAAGGCATAATGCGCAGGAAAAAAGGACGAGATGGCGGAGCGAAGGAGGTGAGAAACAGATGGCAATCGCCAATTCTTCATTCAGTTTGCAATCGTGGGGAAAATCAATTAGTGCAGCACAAAAATGGAAAATGGAGAGAAGACAAGCCAGTTGCTGTCGATGTGAGCTGCAGGAGGCAGGATGGTAAAGAATCAGGCATACTGTTGCCAAAAAGAGTTTTGATCAAAGGTTTTAGATACACTTTCTCACTTAATGGGTCTCTTTATTTCCATGACTATTTACGTTGTATTTTTTTAGCAAAGGCATCAAAACTATGAATGAACACATGTGGGATTATGTAGTAAACAAAAAGTGGGAAATAACCAAACATTTTTATATTTTAGATTTTTCCAAATAGCCACCCTTTGCTTTGATTACTGCTTTGCTCTCTTGGCATTCTCTGAGCTTCATGAGGTGGTCACCTGAAATAGTTTTCCAAAGAGTCTTGAAAGAACTTCCCAGAGGTTCACTGAGAGAGGGCCAAAGGTTAATATTTCAGTCACCACAGCAATGGGCGGCTACTTTAAGGAATCTAAAATATAAAACACAATTAAAGTTCTTTTACAATTTTTCGTTTGCTACATAATTTCATATGTGTTCATTCACTGTTTTGATGCCTTCAATAAGAAGCTACATACAATGTAAATAGTCATAAACATAAAGAAAACCATTAAATGAGAAAGAGTTTCTAAGACTTTTTACCGGTAGTGTATATGGACCTCCTGACTAAAGACTTTAATTTTAAAATTCTGCATTAAGATGTTTTATTTTAAGTTTAAATTACAGACAAATTGCTGTTTTTCCTTTTAAATTTAAAAATTTAAACATAGTCTATTATGTGAATATGTTCATAGTTTTTATTTTAATGTAAATTGTTTAGAAACAACATATTTCCAAGAAAATGTCATATTTTTAAGGCATATGCTTGTATACCCCCCTAAAGATGTTCCTGCCAGTTCTGCTTCATTTATCAATTCATCAGTTTCAAATTTCATTTCCGTTTCTCTCAGAAGTAAGATCTCTGACCTGGGAATATTACCACACCCAACCTAATAATGTTTCAGGTGCAAATCAGAGAACCAGACAAATCTTCTAATTAATATTCTTAGTGTTTCGGCTAACTACTATAAATATTGCAACTCAATAACAACGTTTTAGTCTGCATTTCACTAATAGTGGTTATTAGTGATGTTCCTATTAGGACAACTTAATCCTAATACCAGATTAGATATTTAAGATTAGACGTTACAAATGCGAAGACCTATCCCCATTCCAAAACAACATTAAGGACACTAAAATTAATGCTATCTCTATAAAATATATAATTAAATTAGAAGTACAACATAGTCGACATAGCATTGTTATTCTGCCAACTTAATTTACTCACCATTGAGTATCAGGAGACTGGATTAGCTGTTTTTCTTGACAGCAACTGGTGTTTCTGCACTTTTCTTTAGCTGCTCCAACACGCGTTAACTAGTTTAAGCTACTATACTGTCCTAACAATGCATCACCTAAGATCAGCGTAGCTTCATAATTTGTTTGTAAAGACATGGCTGACTTGACGTTACAAAGTTGACTCATCTCCTGCTTCTGCTTACAGTGCTTTCTTCCGGAGCTGTTAGTTGAACTGCTAGGCTACTGTCCCTATTTCAAAGTCAGAGCTCTCACAACTTCCACCCTTAACATGCATATATGTAAATAAAAATTTGTGATAGCTGTAGAAGTGAAGTGTTTTTTTGAATCTTTGAAATTGTGTGTCTCCTTATATCTTTCACACACATGGTGATGTCCAACCTCTACTAGTAAGCAAATCTCTACAGTGCTTTAAAGTATAAAAATCCACGATGACAAAAAAAACATTCCTCTGGCTGATTTAGATTTAAAGCAATCTTTTAATGTTACCAACTTGTTTCTTCTAACTGGAAGTCATATTACAGTTTTGCGAGGCAAGAAGGCTTTCCAAAGTCAAAGACTTAGAGCTCAATGCCAAAGACAGATTGTTAAAATATCAGCGGAAACATGCAAAAAGCTGTTCCGCAATTTTAAAGAAAAATGTTTCTATTGGTTTTTGAATAAGGTATAAATTATTTTTAGCATACCATTTTTAATAAAATGTAAATAAAAACAGGTAAATATTCTTTTCAAAACTGATACTCTTTTTATGTTTTGAGATATCTTTCTCATTTCCTATCAGAAACAAACATCTTGATTGGATGAAAAATAATTTTGAAAACTAAATCTGCCCTGGGGCATGAATAGTTTCCTGGCTTAAACGTAAATCATTATCAACTTGTACTGCTAATACCAGTTAGCCCGATGGCTAACCAAAGCAACGTGCGAATCCTGCTTTTTACTTTATGTCAAACTGGAACATGATAAAGCTGGGATGCAAATCAGAGTTTAATGTTTTTCATTAATAAATAAATAAATATTATTCAGTCTTTTGTGCATGTACATGTTCTTGACCACACAAAACACTGCCACTTTAAAATCATTATGTTCAGTATAATGCAAATGGATTTTAGTCACTGTATCATTGAGTTACTCAAATTGGAGGTCAAAATTAAGTAGTTGCCTCAATTGGCAGTGAAGCTGACATGGAAAAAGTTATGGTTCCTCACTCCATTCCTTATTTTCTACATACATGGTTCCTATGCAGACCTTGAAAGTCTGCAGAAATGCAGGGGGTTTCTTTTTTTACAAAAAAAAAGAAAACAAGTATAAAAAAATATTTCTAATTCAAGACTTCAGTCCCTGTCCATCCATCCATCCATCCATCCATCTATCCATCCATCCATCCATCCGTGTTTTTAGCAACTTCCATATTTAAAGCCTTACCAGAAAAAATCATTTGAATTTCGTATTTATACTTAAAAATGGCTATAATGACTCTGGAAATTTAGCTCTGTAAAAATATGCATGAAGTTTGTGTAGAAACCCTTTAGGTAGGTGTTATGTTTGAAGAATTTGAAGAAAAACGAAGCAACGCTTCTTTAAGTGTCTCAGAGATTTGAGCGCTAGATGAAAATGTATTTGTTTCAGATCCCTTTAGACAGGTTTTAGCAGAAATCTGCCTTTTAGCAAAGCCCCATTAGATAGATGATCCCTAATAGTACGCCATGGTGGCTAAAGGATGAATGTGCATTGTTCTCAGTGCTCTGTCTTCGGGCCATACAGCACAATAGATGTGTATTCATTTAAGTCTTCATTTAAAATGTGTTTTTTATACAGAGCATCAGTGACATGGAGTTAATGTGACTGTGGTTTGCTGTAAAATGTTCCTATAGAGCCAGGAGCAGTATGAGTAGACCTGAAATGTGTCACATTGGCCCTGAGACCGAATTCAGTGCGTCATAATGGGACAGAAAGCTTTGGATGGGAAAACAAAACCAAAGTCCTTTTGAAAACAAACCCAACAGGAAGGAAGAGCAGAAAATCAAGTCCTCTCTACCTCTCTGTATCTCAGTCTCTTTGAAAGATAAAGGGTTAAAGACATCAGTTATTTTCATTATATGCATCTGGATGATGGCTAACAGTAAGTCATCAGACACCATTAATAGTTAATAGAGGACTATCTCCTAGCAGAAATTTCCTCATTCTAATAATGGAAAAGATGATAACTAGTTTAATAATAACTCAGTGCTACACTCACACCGAGTCATATTTCTTTTCTTGTGTTTTTGCAAAGCTACAGTAACAGTCAGGTCTACCATGAATAAATATTTCACCAACAAACAGAAGAAGGACAACCCCTTCGTCCAACGATGGTCAGGGCGGAGTTCGGATGTGAGCATTGACTTGTGAGCGAACTATGAGCACAGCACAATCAGCAGTAAAGTCAGAGAATGTTCATTTCATAAGAGCCCTGTTTAAGATGCATCCGAGACTCCTCTGCATATTAAAATGGAAATGACAGAGCTGTGTTACATTTCTAGAGAGAGACCGTTGCGATTGTGGGCAGTGGGCACTCTGTACTTGGTAGTGCCTGAGTGAATCATCCTTCCAGGTGAGATGTGCAGCGGTCAGACTGATAACAATTTCCCCAACAGATAAAAGACTCAGCTGTTAAAAGATCTTCCTCATTTCTGCCATGAATATGAAGGAGCGTCCATATCTGATTATTCACCAAGGATTCATTGTGTTGTTCTGTCATTTTATGCGTCGGAAATAGTACCTCATTTCACTGGTAGATGGTGGTGATATGCTTTCAACTGTCATAAAGTTTAATAATCAGAATATGTGTTATTTGCATGAAGGGAGCAATAACTATCTTACTGATGTTGTTTGCTGCGTTGTGATTACTTTATTGATCTCGAGAGGCTTTGCAACTTTGCACCATGCATCTGATGTTTATTGTTGCACCTTTCAAGCCAACCCATTTGTTATTACTAACAGGGTTTTTGGCCTGAATTAGTCCCATGTGACCGAAGTTAGCCTGAAAGATTTGAGCCATTGCTGGTAAGTTTGGACTCAAGAAGAGATGCAGATGGGCTTTCCATTTTTGTCGTACTGGTACACCAACATCTTGATGCAGTGGGAGTTGGCTGGTGAGATCCAAGGGCTGCTTGTTATGGAGAAGTTGTGACTGGCATAAAACGGTTTTGGCTGCTTCCGACAGTGGACAAGGGCTCGGAGGACGTTGGCCGCCATGGCCCTGAAACGCTTGCTGATGAAGCAGTACAGGAAGAAGTTAACGCCAGTGTTGAGCAGTGCCAGCATATTTGCCACATCAGTTAGCACGTGGAGCAGGCGGCCAGTGCTTTGCGACGCTGGTGGGGGCGAGTAGAAGTGGTAGAGGATCAAGACAGTGCGCGGAGCCCACAGGACGGCAAAAACAGAGGTGATGGCAAGGAGAATGGCGGTGGTCTTGCCGGTGGAATAGCCACGCAGCCTGAAGCAGTTGCGGCGCTTTCGCAGCTTCCGCACAATGCCGGTGTTGAGGGAGAAGAAAACAGTGCAGGGCAGCAGGTAGACGGTGGCACAGTGAGCCCAAACCAGGACATGCTCTGCCACTGTTCTTCTGCTGCGTTCTCCTCCACCTCCTCCTCCTTCATCTGTATTGCCAACGCCTGGTAGACTGTGCCAAAACTCAGGCCACCAGTAGTAGGGTGCAGCAGAGAGCAAACACCCGATGTACACTGCAAATATCACCTTACGTGTTCGGGCGGGGTAGGACACTGTGTGATAGCGGAGTGGGTGGCAAACAGCGATGTAGCGATCGATGGTGAGAGGCACTGTTATCCAGATGGAGGTGTGGATGGAGGAGAACTCCAGAACCTGCACTGCACTGTTTATGGACGGAGGCAGGAAGGAAGCCAAGATGAAATCCTCCAGGATGAAGTCAACAAATACAATGAGGAGCAGAACAAGGATGTCAGCAGCAGCCAGAGCCAGGAGATAGTTATAGGAGGACTTCTGACGACGCAGCACCAGCTGGGACAGGATAACCACAGTCAGGATGTTAGCTAGGAGGAGCGGAGGTTGTAGGAGGGTGATTGAAGGAAATGGGAAAATGTTGGTGAAAGTAGAAAAGAAATGGGCATAGGTTAGGGCAAGGAAGGAAACACAGAGATAGATTGTTAGTGGACTCTAGTGATTAAAACAGCCAGCAACAAACAAGACAGCAATGCAGAAGCAGCCAACAGCAACAGAAATGCTCCAGACATTCAGTACAGATGCTGACACAAGCTGCACACAACAAAAACATGCAAACAATTTTAATTTTAACTAGATAAAGAATATTCTGCATTCAAGCTCAAAGTGTGAAAACCTTTTCTCTGTTTGTTCTTCCCTTCCATATTTTCACTTCATTGACATCTGCTGGGTAATTTCAGGAGCACCTGCCTCTTCCCTAGGCCACATTGTTACCTCCAATCAGGAGTAAAGTTACAACAAAAAGCAAAAGGGCAACGTGCAGCATCACAGTCTTGGCCCTGTCTGCCATCCATTCTCCAGTAATTTAGCTTCTGGAATAAAATGCAAGTACAGGCCATCCTTCCCAGTCTGCCTCTCTACAGTGGTTTCCCCAGAATTAATCATTAGACATTCTTACTAATGTTGGCAATAATCCCTTGCCATTTTTTTCCAAAAGCCCGAATGCTGACATATAGATATTAAATATCAATTTTAACTACAATAAATACCTTTTAACATTTTCTGTAAACTGTGATAAAATACAATTGAGATGAGGAATAAATTTGTACAACCCCACATTCATACCCACCCTAAATGGTTACAATCAGAACGCAGCGGTAGCACAGCAGTAGAGCGCATGACCCATGGATAGAGATGTTTCGGCCTTCGACACGGCTGTTTTCTGGTCCCGAACACAGTGACCTGTGCTGCATGTCTTCCACCCCTCTTCACCACATTTCCTGTCTGCCTACTTTCAAGACATTACTAAATAAAGGCCATTAGTGCCTGAAAACAAATCTTTAAAAAAATGGTTTAAATCACACACAGGTGTATGATATTATGTGCATATCATTAGAATATCCTTAACATTTTAAGCCTTATTCTGTTAAAAACTCAATGATTTAGTTTGTTGTGCGTCTGACTGTCGAAGTGAGAGTAAACCCTGTTGTCAGAGCAAATGACCTGCCTGTGTCCTTCAGAAAGAAGACTATTCAAAACAAATGCCCACATATCCAGGTCTGGCAATCAAAATGAGTTTACCCTGAAGCAGGTCAAAAGATGCTAAGCAACGTCGCACAAGACGCAATCAGAAAGAGACTGCACAATTTTTTAATTTTTTAGAATTTTCTTGGCACTAGAGGCCTTTATTTTTGATAGTAGGCAGACAGGAAGGAGGGGCAAAGAGAGGGGGAGACATTCAGCAAAGGTCGCCGGGTCTCAGGACTCGAACCCGGAACGGCTGCTTCGAGGACTATAGCCTCTATATGTGGTCGCGCGCTAACCCCTACACCACCAGTGCCACGCCCCATTTTCTTTATTTTTTCTTTTATTTTCATGGGAGGAGTGCAAAAAGGAACCCTTTTGTCTGTACGAAAAACATAAGGCTCAGACACAAGTTTGTTCTAGAATAGTGCTCTTTGGACAGATTATTGGGACACTACAGAGGAAATGTCTGGCACACCTGCATGTGAATCATGGAGGTGGAAGTGTCATGGTTCAGGTATGCTTTGATGCAGCAGGACCTGTTCTGCTCACCATCATAGTATCCTTAATGTCCATGTAACAGAGGCTGCTGAGGAAAATGTGAGAACATGTGTAAGGAATTAGAGCTAAGCAGAGCTTGATCCTGCAGCCTGAAGATGGCTCAAAACAAAACAGTAACAAGGACAGACTTAAGAAACAGGAAGTTCTGGGCCATGTTAATACCCAGATATGGATCCTTTTAAGATGCTCAGTCCTTTTGTAATTGGGTATACATACAAGAATCCCATCTCAAGACTGAAAAGTTAAATTCTCCTCAGACCGATGTCAGAGATTGGTATCTGGCTACAAGAAGTGTCTCAGTCAAATAGGGTAACACTAGCTATTAGGAGGCAGGCTCCATTAAACTCTTTCCTTCGTTGTAAAAAACATTTTAGTCTTTTTTTTTGTTTGTTTAATGAGTAAAAAAAAACTCATCTTTGTTGTTTAGATGCAATTAAATCATTTTTTCTTCCATGATTTAGGTAAAAGGGTAAAACATTTTTGTAGTAGGGGTTCAGTTACCAGACTAACAGACACACAGCGCGGTACCCATCATCGCTTCTTTGGCTAAGCTGACCACTTTAATCCAACCGGTTGGCACAGCATCAAGTCATGTCCAGTGTGTTTCCTCAAAAAAAGACGCTTTTGACATCCCACTGCAGCTTTAGAGACATTAATCCACTTAGCAGCCATCACTGTACATGCAAGGTGTGTGATCGTGTCCCTCTCTGCAATAATGCTTCTGGGATTGGATTAAATATGGCAGCTTGGAGTCTGGGACATCACACATCACAGCCTCAGCCACTATCAAGAGATTACAAATTACAAAGATGGCTCTGGATAATGACTAAAGATGTGCTTACAAGACTGGAAGGATAAGCAGCAGAGCGAGCACACATCAGCAAATGCTGGAGTCTGAACATGTACACACAAGCAGATCATCAGGGATGAGCCAATTCATTAGGGTCTGATCTATCAATAACCATAAATGACATGTCAAAGCTGTTTAGAATATTTTGCTCACCAATACATTTGGGCTACTAAATGCTGCAATCTCCAGTTAGGTTAACATGTAATAAATTATATGGAAATATATCTTTAACATCAGCATAACCTGTATTTAGCTGGAGACCATTTTCAAAATATGTTGCAGTAAGTTATATGTACATGGCTATGGAAAACATTTATCTTGGTTATATTTATTTACTGTTTCTAACAGATGCATTAACAGGATTGCACATCTTATTTACAGGGGAATAAGATATATTTCTTGTATAACTTTCTTGTGCAAAAGTCTTGAATCCGGTTTTCTTTGGAGATTGCTGTTATTCTCACGTTGTGTCCAGTGCTCGTCCCTGATCATACCTTATTTTGCATTGAAAGAAAAGAGTAAGCAAACAATAAACTATCAGGACTCCCTTCAGTTTGCTTATCGCTGTGGAGTTGGAGTTGAAGATGCCGTTATACACCTGCTTCAACAAACCCACTGTCATCTGGACAAAGCCAGCAGCCCTTTGAGGATTATGTTCTTTGATTTCTCCAGTGCATTTAACACAATCCAACCTGATTTTCTTTGTCAGAAACTCCAGTTGACTCAGGTGGATGCCTCAACAATCTCCTGGATCAAAGACTACCTGACAAACAGTCCACAGTTTGTGAGACTGAAGGGTTGTGTCTCTAACCAGGTAGTCAGCAGCACAGGAGCACCACAGGGGACTGTACTCTCACCATTCCTTTTCACTCTGTACACCTCAGACCTCTAGTACAAGACAGACTCCTGTCATCTGCAGAAATACTCGGATGATTCTGCAGCCGTGGGGTGGATCAGAGATGGACTGAGTACAGGGAGTTGGTGGACCGCTTTGTGGCATGGTGTGAAAACAATCATCTCATCTTGAATGTGAATAAAAAAAAGGAGATGATTGTAGATTTTAAGAGAAACAGGAATAAGTCAAAAACTATTTCCATCATGGGAGAAGAAGTGGAGGTGGTGGAGGAGTATAAATACCTCGCTGTTCACCTGGACAACAGACTGGAGTTGAGATGCAACTGTGAAGCCATCTACAAGAAGGGACAGAGCAGACTGTACTTCTTGAGGAAGCTTAGGTCCTTTGGTGTTTGCAGCAAGATGCTGCATATCTTCTATAAGTCTGTTGTGGAGAGTGTGATCTCTTCTACCATCATCTGCCGGGGGTAGCAGCATCAGAGCCAGGGACTTAAAAAGCTCAACAAAATAATAAGTTAGGCTGGCTCTGTTCTGGGGACTCCTCTGGAACCTCTGGAGATCATTGTGCAAAGAAGGATACTTCATAAAATGAAGAACATTATGGAGAACCCTGAGCATCCTCTTTATGAGACTGTCCTACAACATCAGAGTGTCTTCAGTCAGAGGCTTCTTCAGATCTGCTGTAAGACAGAGCGCTACAGGAGATCCTTCCTGCCCTCAGCCATCAGCATCTACAACGACTCTTTGAAGAAACCTACATAATGAGCTACAACAAATTTAATTTCCCTTTGGGATTAATAAAGTATTTTTGAATTGAATTTGAATTGAAGTGTCTAAACCTGGTATGCAGTCAGTAATTATTAGAAAAGTAAGGTATCTTTTAGGTCCTGCTTCAGGTATTTGATGGATTTTTCTCCTGTTTCGTGATAGGACAAAAGATCTGAAATTTGGATGCTGGTTATCTGTTGTGGATAGTTTTTTATGGTTGACATTTGTTCTTGTGGACTGTACCTGTCCACCTTCTTTTCCAGTTCCTGTTCCTGGTTAAGACAAATTCACAAGATTATATAATAAACTGGCCCCTCAAACAAAATGTGAAGAAATTTGTACTCTATATTTAACATTTCACCATTCTTAACAGGGTCCACCTGCGTGCTAATTAATCTCAGTGTAAATCCAGCTGTTCTGGGAAGGCCTCAGAGGTTTGTTAGAGAACATTAGTAAAGAAACATTATCATGAAGACCAAGAAACACAACGGACAGGTCAGGGGGCAGCTTGTGGATAACTGGTTAAACCATTTTCTGACAAAGGAAAGAGAATGACAGCTGCAAACCTACCAAGATATGGCAGTCCCTACAGGCTGGGCGAGGAGAACGTTAATCGGAGCAGCAGCCGAGAGCTCCACAGGCCAGGTGGGAGAAACTGTTGACAGGACAACTACTTTATGATCCCTACATCCTAACTTTCACCCCTGCACGTTCACCACATTTTATGTGTATTGTTTAATCCAGTAGTTTTATTATATTCTTTTTATTTTGATTGCTTATTTTAATGATGACATTAATTTTATGTTGTTCATCACATGTGGAAGAAAGTGCTCTGGTCATATGGAACCTACAAATAAAATGTTATAAGGTGACCTTGAGAGTCTTTAAAGGCAGATATAAATAACATTTTTTATTAATATTATTGTTTTTATTATATTAGATGTGTGTTCACCTGTTAAAAAGACCCAATGAAAGTCTAGACCTACTGTACATCCAAATGAGAATCTGTGGCAAGACTTAAAAACTGATTCCAGAGACATTTCTGTCTCTAGATTTGCAAAGTCAACCAAAAACGTTCAGCTCTAATTACAGTAAAAGGTGGTTCAACAAAGTATTGACTCAGAAAGGTGGAATAGCAAATATAGGTGACAGTTTTCAAATTTTTATTTGTCAGACATCTTGAAAACCATATATAATTGTCCTTCCAATTTAGTTGCAAAATAGGTAACATGGGATTTTATTTTTAATTAAAGTCTCCACAACACATTTGTTTTATGTAAAGAGACTCATTTCTGGTTGTTTTGTCTCAAAACTCAATCCAATAGTCTTTGCCTCCAGAAGTCACCTTATGAGTTAATAGGGTCAACCTGCGTGCTAATTAATCTCAGTGTAAATCCAGCTGTTCTGGGAAGGCCTCAGAGGCTTGTTAGAGAACATTAGTAAAGAAACATCATCATTTTTGTCTCTAGATTTGCAAGGTTAACCAAAGACTTGCAGCTGTAATTGCAGCAAAAGGTGGTTCAACAAAGTATTGACTCCGGAAGGTGGAACAGCAAATATAGGTCACAGTTTTCAAATTTTTATCTGTCAGACATGTGCAAAAAACCATGTTTAATTTTCCTTCCAATTTACAATTTTGTGCTACTTTGTGTTTGTGTACTGTACATTTCAAATCCTCACGTTCTCTCTAGTAGCTCTGCCTATCAGACCACTAGCAGCTGAATTACATAAAATGGGAAAATGTGTGATATTTGCTGTCCCTGACTGGATGTTATTCTGTATGGGCTGCAGCAGGGGCCCTCTACAGATGAACAAAAGGGATCTGTCGTGAGCTTGACATTTTCCATTTCGCTGCAGCCATCCTGCATAAGGGTTGCCCATCCATTTTAGTTGATTCCTGCTTTTTTTCTTAACGTTGTCTTTGTGGCTCTTTCGGGCATTTGGCAGGGACAGGGGAGCACAGACCGGGTTTGTCTCACAGGGGAAAGCAGAGGTACTACACACAAATCAAACTCGCAGAAAGATGCAATATGCAAATTTTATCCTCTTAGTTTAGAAAAAAAATACTAGCTTTATTACAACATTGTTCTGCAAGTTTTTGCTTGATTGTGGGTTTGTCAGGGGTATGTTTGTGTGTCTTCTCCCCCTGCTGCTCCTTAATATAGGGACGGCTATGGCAACTGACGTTGTTTAGTGGGAAGAGAAAAGACACAGCGTGCTCCTTGAGGTGTATAACGAGGCTGACTCATCCCGCCATTAAAGGCACATGTTCAGTAGGGCTGTCGACACATGACCCCAAACCGTTTAACCCGGAAAGACCGAAGGTAAAGCATGAGCGACATGACTGACTGAAGCTTGCTCATGGGCCTCCTATCAAACACAGAAAATAAGAACGAAATCATTTGGAAATTATTTACAGGCTGACAGCATAACTGGAGGCTATTAAGAGCAAAGGAGAGGAAAAAAGGGAGAGAAGGAAACCTTGTTCTGGTAAAGGTCACACAAGTTAAGAAAGAACAGGTGAATAAGAGGTAATGAGAGGCAGGATTATAGAGAAATACTAAGGAAGACAAAAAGAGAAAGATACAGAGGAGAACTGTGAGGAGGAAAGGTGGGGAGTCGAAAGACACAGAGAAGAGGTGAAAATCAAAGTTAGCTTCAAAGGTCACAGGCACTTTGTTCCTGATGACAACCATTTCCCTTTTTTCTTCTCTTAAGTGTCAGAGTGAACATAAAGCAGGTTGATCTATTAAATCCTTTGAGCAAAACCAGGGGCACGTCCTCAGTGCAAAGCCAGGGAAAAGCTTTCATTCTCTGTTAAAACTCTGATTTATATGCTTTCATTGCATACAAATGGAGATATATCAGTGAAGAATATTTTAATCTGAAGATATGTTTAACATGTGGGCTGAGTGGTGATGGGGTAGCACAAAAAAGAGCAGAAATGAGAAAAGAGATGTGTATCGAAACAGGAAATTGAACTGTATTTTATAGATTAGGAGAAAAAAGAAGCTTCTGCATTAAACTAACAATACTGATGCAGTGTTTTGCTGCCTGCTCACCTCAGCAGCTATTCATTTAAGAAACAGACCACAGTGTCACGCTTCTGGATTGAGGAGAATCCAAATGCAAAGACTTGGAAACAAAAAGTGCTTGCAGGAACTGTTTTAAAATACTGAAAACTGCAGACCTTGACTGAAAGAGTAAGGAAATGATCCAACGCTGAATAAAAGAATCGAGGAAGTGCAAAGACTGCAAGCAACAGTCAAGTCTTGTGTCAAGTATTGACATTTGACATAATTGACTTTTGTACAATACTGTCATCAACACAACAGTAATTTAAAGAGCCAAAAGACAAAAACCAAACTAAAACACAATTTTTAGACTGCCTATTTGTTCTGCAAGAAAAGAACCAACTTGGTGTTCAAATAGTCAGTGAATTCTTCCAAACAAAAAATAAATGGAAGGTGAAAATTTATATAAAGCAGAGAGGCAAAATAAAGCCAGAGCACTAAATGAAATCAATATAAATTGATTGAAAAGAGAGAAATGAATAATTTAACAACTCCAGATCAAAGCTTTGCAGTCATCCTCACATTGATAGTGCTGTAAAACGAACAAGCAAACACAGGGGTTTAGTTTGGTGCATTTCCAGCTTCTGGGACAGAGGTCTTTGTGTCAGCTGCTCAAACAAAGTCTGGTCTGTCATAGCAGATCTCTGATTTATTGCCTCAAACAACTTTCCTCACCCTCTCTGGCTTACTGGCTATCCACCATCTCTCTGCAATACCATATTTTTCTAAACAGCAGGCGGAGAACAAACCCAATGCTTGCAATCTCACCCTACCTTATTTATTCATTTGCAATGCTCAATTTGTTATTGCTCCCCCTTTTATCCCGACCATCCCAACCAATCTTAAACTCTGCCTTCAGAGTGATAGCATCTATTAACAAGACACCATCCCGCCCCAGATGCCCCGTTGCGGGTGCAGATTGATGGATCGATAGTTCAAACTGAAAATCGATGGAGCCCATCTCTTCATTAAGAAGCAGCTGACACTTGGCCTACACCATGGCGCGGAAGAAGTGGTTGTTGGCGCTGAGGATTCCTGACCTTTTCCCCTTGAATGGGTGGATAAGTGGGCGTGGGAGGGAATGTTTTCCAGCTTGCTCAGGCAGTCACCCTTTTGAGAAATCATCCTAGCTGTGACAACTGCGCAGGATCGAATCACTTTTTCTGCTATTAGTCGGAAATAATTTTTTATTGTAGCAGGGCTGGTTGTTTTAGCTATATTTTACAGCTTGAGTCTTAAAATTAGTGATAACATTGTGGACATTTCCAGCTGTAAAGAGAAAAAATTGGGCATCTAGGTGACCTGAATGCATATAGTAAGAAACAGAGATATAGCATTTGATATGAGGCAGACTTGCCTCAATGTTTCAGTGTCAATGGACTTGTTTGAACGTGTGAAATTGTTAGGCGGACGTGTAAAAAAGTACACCATCTCAACAGCAGAACATTGGAAACAGAATAATGCGACTCAAGTGTATAATTTAAAAGAAATGAAAGAACTCAGATTTAGGAACAAAGGGCACATATTTTAGAAACCAATTTCCTTTTATATTAGTCTGTCGCTCGTCCGGGTTTAACACCTTCACAGCTCCTACATGCAGCTCTATTTTCTCAAGTCATTTAACCTTTTTATCTAAAGTGAAGTGGGGGTTAAACAATCAAAGCACCGGTGTGTCACTGAAATTATCTCCCTACACACCAGAGGGTCAACTTACCCTTTAATCCATTCCCTTGACCCCCTTCCGACCTAATATCACTTTAGTTTAGAAAAGCAAATTGAATGTGCTCATGTTTGATGAAAAGAAAAGAAGTAAGTGCCACCAGGTCTGGCTGACAACAACGCTCTGCGGTGTGGATGTTGTTACTGAATGAAGAAGCCTCAGTTTGCCATTTTCAATATCAGTATGATGGGAAGCAAAGCGATGTAATAAGCTATTTAAGGAAACTGTATTTTCTACATGTCGAGACAAGTCTGGGGTTTTCCCAGCTGATAGAAAGCAAGACCTAAAGTAGATAACAGGAAGGCTAAACAGAGCACAGAAAAGTACCAGTGTTATTAGCAACCTTTTGGACTTCTCAGAGTTAATGTAAAGAACTACATCCTCATAAATTTACATATGGAGACTGCTGCTTTGGTAATGGTAGTTGTGCTAAATACTAATGTAAGACTCCTAAGGAAAGATAAAATTTCCCTTCGCCTCTTCGTTTTAAAAATCAGTAAAACCCTGTTTTGGACTCACAAATGGTGTGACAACACCTCTCCTTATAATACACTGCCTGGCCAAAAAAAAAGTCGCCACCTGGATTTAACTAAGCAAATAGGTGCGAGCCTCCCATTGGATAATTACTGCATGGATGATTATGTTTCAGCTGGCAAAAACAAGTTATTTAACCCCAACTGGTGCAATGAGTTGCTTCTCATGTCTTAAACAACCATGTCGAAAGACACATCCCGTGGTCGTGGAAAAGATGTCAGTCTGTCTCAGAAGGGTCAAATCATTGGCATGCATCAAGCAGAGAAAACATCTAAGGAGATTGCAGAAACTACCAAAATTGGGTTAAGAACTATACAACGCATTATTAAAAACTGGAAGGATAGTGGGGACCCATCGTCTTCGAGGAAGAAATGTGGCCCAAAATATATCCTGAATGATCGTGATTGGCGATCACTTAAACGTTTGCTGAAATCAAATCAAAGAAAAACAACAGTAGAACTCCGGGCTACAGTATGTTTAATAGTGAAAGTAAGAGCATTTCAACACGCACAATGTGAAGGGAACTCAACGAATTGGGACTGAACAGCTGTGTAGCCTTAAGAAAACCACTAATGAGTGAGGTTAACCGGAAGAAAAAGGCTTCAATTTGCTAGGGAGCATAAAGACTGGACCCTGGAGCAATGGAAGAAGGTCATATGGTCTGATGAGTCCAGATTTACCCTGTTCCAGAGTGATGGAAGCATCAGGGTAAGAAGAGAGGCAGGTGAAGTGATGCACCCATCATGTCTAGTGCCTACTGTACAAGCCTGTGGGGGCAGTGCTATGATCTGGGGTTGCTGCAGGTGGTCAGGTCTGGGTTCAGCAACAGTATGTGTTCAAAGAATGAGGTCAGCTGACTACCTGAATATACTGAATGACCAGGCTATTCCATCAATGGATGTTTTCTTCCCTGATGGCACGGCCATATTCCAAGATGACAATGCCAGGATTCACCGGGCTCGAATTGTGAAAGAGTGGTTCAGGGAGCATGAGACATCAGTCCAGACCATAACCCCATTGAGAATCTTTGGGATGTCCTGGAGAAGGCTTTGTGCAGCGGTCAGACTCATCATCATCAATGCAAGATCTTGGTGAAAAATTAATGCAACACTGGGTGGAAATAAATCTTGTGACATTGCAGAAGCTTGTCGAAACAATACCACAGTGAATGAGCGCCGTAATTAAAGCTAAAGGCGGTCCAACGAAATATTAGAGTGTGTGACCTCTTTTTTGGTGGCAACTTTTTTTTGGCCAGGCAGTGAATAAAGAAATAACAGCAAAGAAGCTAAAAAATATTTTCGATGCTGCTTATATATCTTATTATAATATAGTCCCTAATGCATTAGTAGGCATCATACAATCACCTCCTCATTTATTGGTTCCCTTGGTAAAGATGTTTGATATACCTTGAGCTAAATTAAGCTTTTCATTTAAGTAGTACATTCAAACTTGAACATTTGCTTTGGTTTTCCAACGGTGGGCTTTAAGAGATATTTTTATTTCCCTTACCATCCTCCTAAGTAAAATGGTTGGAAATATAAACTTTCCCCCTCATCTAGTGTGGTTTGTCTGACTGTAGATAGATATGGGTAAATTTAGGCAGTAACTATTTACTTGTAGTAATTTTATGAAGATCAGCACTTACACTATATTGCCAAAAGTATTTTTCTGTCTACTCTTACATCTACATGAACTTTGATGACATCCTATTATTAATGTATATGGTTTAATTTGTTGATGGACCCACCGTTCACTATTCTGTAAACAAGGTTTAGGAGTGTGTTCATAGTTAGATGAGAAAACCAGAACTGCAGCCTACACTCTAATTCATCCCAGAGGTGTTTAAGAAGGTTGAGATTACATTTTTTAGGGTGAGGTTGTGCCACAGTGACAAAAGATTAATTAATTTTTTTTCTACTACTTATCTCTGTGAGTGCTAATAGATGTTGAGGGAGCTATTGTTGCCTATACTTCTTGATGCATTCTTCATTCATTTTTAGGCATGACAACAGCTTTTTTTGTTTATATTGAGTTTGATGATAAAACCTCTAGAAGCAGATTATGTGCAGAAATGTCCAATTCCAACATGAGACTGGACCTTTATTAGACTTTTCTTGCCCCACAGAGTTGCTCATCAGCTAATGGTTTCCCACTGGACCTTAGCACTAAGTGTTTTAAGACACAATGTACAGTCCAAGGAGCAGGCCTCACATCCATAATCCCAGCATGTCAACGACAGCTTCTTTGTTATGCTGTTTGCCCTGCCTGCACATGTCTTCACTGTCTCCAGCAGCATGGCGTAGCGTGTAGAGACACAAACAGCAAGCTCGAGTTAGCAATTAATTAAAAACGTCGCAATTAGTTTTAGCTCTGTCATCTCTGGCAGCCCCTCTCAGCGCTCTGAGGTGCTACTTCTCCCGGATCTTTCTGCTTATTAGCGCTCTGATCCCTATTCTAACAGCAATGTTCATCTCTGTGCTCCTTTCTTCCGTTTTTTCTGGCCTGAGTATTTGAGCATTTTCTAGTTTTCATCTGGACACACTGAGTTTTTTGAATGACACGTATTGTCCCTCTCTCATCACTTTCTTCCTTCAAATCACCACTCCTGATGTGACCCCTCTCTGCCCCGCAGCATGCATGTTTGAGTCGATGTTTGGATGCATAAGTGATCGCTGTTAACTGATGAATCATCCACATCATAGTTTCCTGTCTATCAAGAGGTTTTATTGCCTGTGTGTTTGTAGGTCATGCTGTTGCTACTCACACATGCTGCTCCCATGAAACATTCATGGTTCAGCTTGAGTGGAATGAGCTGTGTCATAATGATTAAACAAGTTGCTGCTGCAAAGTATCAGCTTGCTGCACTTAACTTAGCCATCAATTCAGGCACCTTGTTGTAGTGCTGCCTTACTCTCCCCTGTTTACTCCTACTAGGTGGTTAAATAAACTGCCTCAGTTGCATTTGTAAAGACAACTCGGCAGCATAATCAAAGAAATGACAGTAAGGCAAATTGCTTTTGCCAGAATTAAATAATTAGGCAGGACTTATTTTTACAAGACAGCAAATCTCTGGGGCAACTGCAGACTTGGCTCACAAAGGTGCTGAACTTTGCATTGCAGATTTATTTCAAAACAGAAGGGCTTACGTTGGTGATAGCATCTCATTTTCAATCTTTATCAGGGGAAAGCAATCAGATCTAAGGGAGATGTGTTAATCTTTGGGACTAGGCTGAGAGAGCCATCAAAACCCATTGAGTAAAGTTGGAAATACTGGGTAAGTACAATGAAGTATTTAAAATCCTTCAAAATTTTTGACATTTTGTCACGTAATAACAAGAACTTACAATGAAATTCAACTGGATTTTATCTAAAAGTGCAACAGTGGTTTATTGGTAAAGTGGTTCATAATTATAAGGTGAAAGAAAAATTGAATAAAAATCTGAAAAATGTGGCATTCATTTGAATTCAGCCTCCCTGAGTGAATACGCAGTTTAACCACCTTTCCCTGCAATTACAACTGTGAGTATTTGTCCCTACTAGGTTTGTGCATTTAGAGAAGGAAAATTTTGTAAATTTTTCTTTGCAACTTTTCTGAAGATCAGTGAAGTTGGAGAGACAGTGATTATGGATCATTATCTTTGCCACAGATTCTACATTACATTTAGGTTTGGACTTTGACGTGTACTATATATGCTTTGATTTAAATCATTTCACTGTAGCTATGTATGTTTAGTGTGTTCCACCGGCTGTGTGTTCAGGGTTGATGTCCTGCTAGAAGGCGACCCTCTGCCCCAGTCATTTGCAGCCTGTAACAGGCTTTATTCCAGGATTGCTTCAAGATTGTGTCAAGCTTCATATATCTTCCCATCAACTCTGACCAGCTTCCTTGTCCCTACAAAAGAAAAGCATCCCCACAGCATAATGCTTTCACCACCACGCTTAACATGGGGATGGTCTACTCTGGGTGATCAGTTAAGTAGATTCTCTTCTCTCACACTTTTATTTGGATCCCATCTGACCAGAGCACCTTTTTCCACATGTTTGCCCTATTTTCTCCATGGCTTGTTGCAAACTGCAAGCAAAGATTCTTATGGTTTTCTTTCAACAAACTTTTCCTTCTTGCTATTCTTCCATAAGGGCCATATTTGTATAGTGCACAATTAATAGTTGTCCTATCATAAGTTCTCCATCCTGTGCTGTAGATCTATGTAGCTGAATATCTTCTTGTTGTAGCTTGATGACTTCACAGAAAAGCTGGATTTATACTGAGATTAAATTATGCACATGTGGACTCCATTTACTAATTAGGTGACATCTGGAGCCAGTTGCTTGTACTGAATCTCTTTTCAGTTTATCGGAGTAAATGTAGTTGAATATAAGTGCTCACCACAAAATACTTAAAAACATGCATTATTTCCCCTCTACATGACATTATGCACAACTTTGTGTTGCCTGACCACATACATTCACAACAAAATACACATGTTTTTGCTTGCAATGAGACACGTAAATATCAGCGCTCGGTAAAGTTTTGTTTCATCAGACATTTCTACTGTTTGGGTGACTAGATTGGATGTATATATCTGGGGGGCTTTTGACATCTGAAGCCCAATTTCTGTTCAGACATCAGCAGATTTCATCTCTTTTCTGACCTCTAGTTTTTTCTGTCTGTGTCTTTCTCTGTCCCAGTCTCTCTGTTTCGCACATACACAGACACCGCTTTGCCTCCCTGTGTGAGAGCAGGTCATTGCTCATGGATCACGCAGTGGGACAGAGGCAGTAAATGAGTCTGACAGCGGTGGTGAATGGACTAATCATTCAGCAGTGAGGACAGAGGTGTTATCAAATCAGGTCACTGGAGAAAAAGCCAAACAGCACACACCTGTCCTGGAGGTCAAGCCAGTAAGATCACTCAGACAACTTTTCATGCAGCTATCTGCACCTATTTACATCTAATCTAAATACCAAAGATGTTCAGAAAAATAAATCCTGGGGGATTTTTTTCATTATAGTAATGTTTAATAGACATTGCTTTTAAGGGGGAGGAAGAACGACAGGCACAAGCAGAAACAAATACACTTAAAACATATATGCATGCGTGACAGCCACAAGGTCAGAGTGACAAATCAACAGTGTGTGTGCAGCGGTGCACAGCAGTCTTACTCAGTCCTGCAAACAAGTGCACAACAAATCAAAATGCAAAGCGTAACTCTGGGAGAGCAGCGATGCAGACTCCAGAACAAGCTGCAGGTTGCAAGACAGACTTTCTTACCAGGCAGGCCGAGACAGAGCAGGACGCTGTAGTACATGACGGGCAGGGGTCCGAGAGGGCATCCCCCAGTGCTCCCATTGTGGTGTGACACAGGGAAGATGTGGCTGTGCTCCATGCCTTCTTTCCGTCCTTGTCCTCTTCCTCAGCTGAGCTCAGTGTCAAGAAGTCTGGCCAAAAAGATCAAACCATCGCCGGTTCAGATGAGAAGCTGTTCTGTCCTTGGTTGCCAATGAGCATGAGTGTGTAGACAGTGGTTGCAGAGAATTGTGAGAAGGAGGGAAAACCGGCAGGAGATGGAGGAGGAGGAGGAGGAGGGAGAAAGAGACGAGACTCGAGGAAGAGGCAAGAAATGATGTGTGTTAGTAGGTGATGGAGAGGAGGGCGGTGAACAGACGGAGGCTTGAGGAGGTGAGTGTGAAGGTAGAAGAGGTGAGGGGAGGATGCTGCGTGAGTGTGAGAGCTGGAGGGGAAATGAGAGTCAGAGGAGACAGCATAGCAGGAGGAGGAAAAAAGAGGAGGAGGGAGGGAGTGAACAAGGGAAGAAAAGGGCAGAGAGGGAGAAAAAGAGAGGAGGCTGTAGGTGGGAAGTGGAGGTGTTGGAGGAGAGAGACCGAGAGATAATAAAACTGACAAAGAGACAGAAGTGATGGATGTGAGGAGATAAAAGGAGAGTTAAGTTGACTGTGGAAAAGGACAGAGCTGTTGGTTTTCTGTCAGTCAGTCTCTTTATTGTTGGGGGAAATTCTGCACTTGTAAGATTCAGAAACTTCACAGCTTCTTTTACACATGTACAGACTCCTCCTTGGATAACAAACATACAGAAAACATACATGTGATCAGGGATGTGACAAGCCTCAGGACGTGAACAGTCTGAATATCACACCACAATCCATAAACTATGAGCTGACAATGAAAATGTAGTATCTGACAATACAGTGTGTGTTTGGAGCACATTTCTAAGCCAAAGCCAGATGCTGAGAGGGACAAAAATGCAAGGTATGGACCTCTGCATATACTTAGAAATGATCTGAAGCTACAGGCTGAGGGACCCCTGTGTTTTTATTCCCCAAACATTTTCAGCTACAGCGCATCGCTATCAATATCTTAATGAATGTTATTTAACCATAATCACTGGGGAATTTCACAAAGGAGAGGAGTAGCGGGACTGTTCATTTCGTTGCTTCAGATAAAATAATTGAAATGTCTATCTGAACAAAGCAAATCCCTCAAACAGCAGAAGCAGGTTTTTTGCCAGGGCTTTGATTGCATTTAAACCTACCCCTACCTACCCCTATTTTCTGATACCTCTAGGTATAACTCGACTGGTTGCTTTCAGAGTCCACCTGTCTATAATTTTATTTCACTAGAAATACAGCTGTTCTCTGAAGGCCACGGGGAAGTTTGTTAAAGAACATTGTTGAACAAACACCATCATAAAGACCAAGGTACACAGAAGACAGGTCAGGGAGAAAGTTGACAAGTTCAAAGCAGGGTTGGGTTATAAAACAACATCCCACGGTTTGACCAAATCACCAAGCACTGTTCAGTAATCTGAAAACAGAAAAGGTGTTGTACAACTGAAAACCTAGCAAAACATGGTGATCCATGTAATCTCATAGGCCTCACAAAGAGAACACTGATTATGGGGGCAGCCAAAAGGCCCATGGTATTTCTGGTGATTCATCCACAGTTTGGGGGGGAAAATCTATTCACAGGATAACTGATAGTTATACTCACGATAGTTGGTGTTCATGAAAGAGTGGCGAGAAAAAAAAACGTAGTTGAATGAAAGTCATTAGGAGTCACAGTTGAAGTTTGCCACAAATCATTGTTGGGGAACCACCCCAGCTGGAGAACAAGGACAGGACTTTACACAGAGAACCAAAGAAACTGGTAAAAACTCAGAATCCCAGAATTCACAGTGTACCCATTTTCATGATAGCTCCCAGAAAGGAGGAGTCACAGCTAGAATCCCTGTGACGTCACAAAGCTACAAAAAACGCAGCAGCTCTCAGCCTGGTTGCCCCCAGCTACTCATAGAGTGCACTGGGAGGACACACACATGAACATCTTGATCTTGCTGGCCAAGGAAAAGACTGCATCTTCGAAGAAACCTTGGATCCAATGTAAAGTACGATTTGCTGTCTGTGTAACCAGCGACGGAACCCTGGCCAAAAATATGACTGGCCACCTGAACTGGCTGTCTGAGCTTCAGCACAAAGAATCTGTACAGATTCCCCAAGAACAGACAGTGTCTCTGGTTACTTCGACGAAGTGGATTTTCCCCACTTTCTGAAGAAGACTGCCTTGAAACCAGAGCTCCGTGCGTTGAACAAGCATACCAGTACTGGGCGACTGCTCACTCCAGCCCCTAGGCCAAAAACAGTCTCGAACGTAGCACGTTGTTACTGCTCATAAACACAGATTAGTACTTTTATTAGTGGTACTTAAGGTACACGAGACTTGCATGGAACATTGGGGTTGCTAAATAGAGCCACATCCACTATTTTTATTGCGCTATTGGTAAACTGAGCCGCTAATCCCGGATGTGATATCATCAGGCCTGTCGCCCGTCAGCCAAATTGTGAGTGCATATTCGCTTTTTGCTGCCATCTTGGTAGTCAATAACTCCATTCAATCCATTGGGAATCAATTGTCCAAAATGTTAGTTATTCCTAATTCAGCAAATGATATTTGAAACATTGTTTTATTATAAATTATGTTTAACATTCTTTCTGCTTTGCTTTGTGAACTGGTTGTTTGAACACCTGGCTGCTGGTTTTCTTAGTAGTTTAGTTGAATTTTACTAGCCTACAGTTAAACAGTTTCTTGATTAAGGTATTTTAAGTTAAAGTATTTTGTAAATAAATTCTTGTATTTGGAGAATATATATTCTGTATATATGTACATGGCTTACTGTTTAAGAACGCAAGTCTGCAAATTCACTCCTTCATCTATATTACTATAATACCACACCTCACCAGGCAGGTATTCATAAAACAATAACTGACAGAGACTGAGAGCTGTTTGGCTAGTAATTCTTGATAATCAGGTGGTGCCCCAACTTCTGCTCTTGACACAGCACCAAAAAGTAAATTCGTGGCCAACAAGTAAAATGCAACATTTGGTGAACAACCAAGACCGCACATCATCCTAAACACAATATCTCTACTGTGACATAGGGTATCGGCGCAACTGTGCTATGATGCCTTTCTTCAGCAGGGAAAGGGAAGTTGGTCAGAGATGATTAGAAGACGGATGTAGCTAAATAATAGACTATCCTTCAAGAAACCATATTAGAGATGTGTTATGATGGTCCAGTCAAAGTCCAGAGGTAAATCTAAATAAGGATCTGTGCATTATTTGCTGTTATTTTCAGCTTTTAACTTTGTTCTCTCTCTTTTCTCTTCCTAGAAGCTACACATGGCCTGACTCTGTGTCACCGGGGCCCCTTTTCGGGAAAAGGGGCATCATTCAAAAACTTCTGCTGCAACATTTTTTGCTCACCCTTACCGATGACCCATGCCCTGTCTTACTGTGTTTAACCCTTTTTCTCCTAGACAGGGAAATTTGGGACTGAGCTTTTACTGTGATTTAACTCTTTGTGCTCTCTTTCAACTCTAACCCTAAAAACTGGCTAGAGCTTATCTGTTTTTTTCTTTCTAGGTAAAACGACTAAGGGCTACTCCTTAACATTTGCTTTTCGTTGCCATAAAAAGAAAACTCCTGGGCATGCTTCTTTGTTCTCTTTTTGTCTCTGCTCTGTTCTCTCAAACTCCCAGCGGGCGTGGCAGATGGCCACTCACAGGGCCTGGTTCTGCGGGGGTTTCTTTTTTTAAAGGGGGTTTTTTTCTCTCCACGTCCCCCTACATGCTGCTCAGTATAGGGATTGCTTTCAAATCAACGCCAGGACTGTCCACTGTTTTTACATCTCATCCGGGGGGAGTGAAGCTGCAAGTCACTGACGGATGCAATCTTTCTGGGTTTTTTTAGACAGAAAATTTTTTTATCCAATTTGAATAAATAACTGAATCTGACTGCACTGTTCAATGATTAGGATTAATTGGGATGTATGTACCTGACTTTTGTGAAGTGCCTTGAGACGACATGTGTTTTGAATTGGCGCTATATAAATAAAACTGAATTGAATTGAATTGGCAGGACTTGATAATTGTTATAAATGGACTCTCCATGCATAAATGCACTCTCCAACCAAACAATGATCTTGAGCTACTTGAGTGGGTAAGAATTTACACAGATATGTGAAGCTGGTACAGTAATCGCCCAAAAGTCTTTTTTGGCTTTAAATGGGAAGGAAAGGTGGTTCAACTGTCATGACAGTAGAAAGCTTTCTGACCCACATGCAGAAATCACACATATAATTGGGTAAAAATCAAGTAAAAGATTTATTTACAGAGAATGAAATAATATTGACAGGGGAGAACTGGAGGTGTGAGGATACAGCTTCTGTGGTGTCTGGAAGAAGACAATAACAGTTAGATTGGGAAGGGAGGTGAAATTGGCACCATGTAAAAGCTAATTCTGAAACGGATTCAAACCTAATTAAACGTTTAATTAAGGGAAGGCAGTTTACAGATTTTTTCTTCACTATTTGATGCTTTAATAGCTCTTTTTATGGATATTTGTACATCCTTTTTTAGGCCATATCATGAACATGTAATAAAGGTTAATATGTTTCTGTGTCAAATCAGTGAGCAACAGTAGGGACAGTGAAGGTCAACATCCAAAGCTTTTTGTTCTTATGGTCACAGGTTTGGTTAACTGCTGTTCAAGGTTAATGTAACCTTGAACAGCAGTTATAGCAGTTTTTGTTGCTGAATGCAATCTGTTTCACCGACAGACAATTTGCTTGTCTTGAAGGGCAATAGTCACGTTTGACTGCTGCAGTAAGAGTCGGTACATAATGGTCTCAGGATTGTTATACTGCTGTAGATGTGCTACTGTGAAATAAAATGCATTTTTCTTTCTCCAATTATTAATTTTTTTCTGCCTACACCAGCTTCGATCATGTTGTTGTGCAGACAAGTGAAAAAGATTTCAGTTTGTGGTTCTTACACAGTTTATTTGAACCAATCTTTAGAATAGAGCGGTGGGTTTGTAACGTACTTGAAAGGTGTGCAAAGCTGAGCATTCTCCAAAATATACTTTTGGTAAGGGGGCAGCAAGTGCAACAAAAAAATGCCTTTAATTTTCCTGCAGTGATACCTTTAATTAAAGGATTAAACATGGACTCTAATTAGCTTTTTATACTATATAAAGGCTTAAGAGATACAATAATAATACAGAGATAAGTAATTGTTTCAGCTAATGATTAGATAGATAGATAGATAGATAGATAGATAGATAGATAGATAGATAGATAGATAGATAGATAGATAGATAGATAGATAGATAGATAGATTTGTTTTAGTTTTAGTTTAATAATCTATTTTCTATTGGTGCGTCTGTTTCATTTATTAACAGTTTACCCTCTAAAAGCCACTAATTGATTCTCCCGGCAATCAGGGTACATATTCCCCCCAGTTCATTCTGTCCTTGCCAAATCCTCCTGTTCTTGTCTGTATTCATGCCTGGTAGGTTTTTTATTCCCTGCTGCTTATGTTACCACCTGAATATGTTTTAGACTTTATTTCATTAAACTCAAGCACTTAATTTTTCTTTGCCACAAATCACTTGCTTTCTCCTGCTTTGGTGTCCTCATCATTACACAACATTACAGCCTTGTTTTTTGCATTTTCAACTAACCTAAAGGCAGCAGTGACTTACTTCAGTATTAATAGTTTATGCTGCAAAAATTAACTCTTTTACTCCAAAATACATTCTTGCAGCAATGGACAGCATCATTTGACCCTCTAAATTTAAAAATGGTAATCATCTACAAAAAGGGAAAAACTTTTTTTAAATAAAAAAATCCATTTTTTCGATTTTGCAACACGAGAGCGAAAATTTCTAATCAGGGAAGGCACCCCAGTTCAAGATGGTTTTTCCTTTTTTTGATTTTAAACTTATTTAAATATAATTTTTGAAAATTTTACTATTAGCCCATGTTTTTAAAAGCCTTTGGGTCTATGGGTTTCCCTTTTAATTTTGTGGGGGGCCCTCCCATTTCACTTTGGGGAAAGGACAAGCACTTTATCATTTTTGGGATGCCCCGGGAAAATTATTGTGTAGCTAAAAATTTACCTGAAGATTTTGGGCCCAAACGGGAAAAGCCTTAGCTCTAGCATGCTCGGCTAGCTCAAGCCACAGTATATTTTGTTTAACTTTGGTACGGTGCTTCCACAGTACCACAGGCTCAGGTGCCAATCTGTGCCTCAAGCAGAGGAATTCATGTATCTTTGTGTCTTGTTAACAAGTAATAATAGGATAAGGCGTTAAACTGACAGACGGATTGACGCCTTGTCTGCAGCAATGCGGGTGTTGCTCTGGTCTGTCATGGTGAAGAAAAGCTGAGAAAAAATGACGCTCCTGATTCACCTGTCTGTCTACTTTCCAACCCTCACCTGTGGCCATGCAGTATGATATGGATCATGCAGTTGAAATGAGCTTCCTCCATATGGTGGCCTTGGAGATAGGGTGAGGGAAGATAACCCCGTTAACAAAGTGAAAGACATTATAGAGATTAATTACAGTTTTCATGCCTTTATTTCCATTATTATGATCATGATTTTCTGTTTACAGCTAATGAAAAAACATTTGAAATTAGAATAATACATCAGACCAATAAAAATAATAGTTTCAATAAAGAAAAAATTGGGAAATAGTGAAAAGTTTTTTTTGTTTTTTTTTAAAAAATTTTTTAAAAAAAATTCTTTAAGGTTTTTTTTCCCCCTTTTTTTGACCTTTTAAACTTACATAAAGGGCCCCATCGGAACGCATATTTTCATTTATTGAATATGACGGTGCATTCCTTCTGGCATGGAAACGTTTTGGGATCCCACAGAATGAACTGGATAGTGTCACCAGGGAGAAGGTTCCTACCTCTCTGACCTGACCACAGATAAGCCCAACACATGCATTGATAGGCTAATGGATGAAACTGCTAACCAATGTGTGTCTCTGCCTCTAGCAGTATCAAACCGGAACTTGTTCGTCACTTTTTGAAAGCAGGAAAATCTGAGTTTAATCACAGTTTAAGAAAACGTTGAAATGGAGGCTCTTCACACTTGAGCAAAGTAATAAGTATTTGTGATATCCTCAATATGATGCTTTATTTCTAATGATTTTTCATCTTGCATGTGTCTGATGAAAAATTCTGTACATAGAGCCTTCGTTTCAGCTAAAACAATTCACTGTCTATTTTAAACTACTGCTTTATTTGTTTTTTGGCATTTTTGACATTGATTTTTATTTGAACTTCCTATGTGTATGGATATTTGTCAGGATGAATTTCAGACTTTTAGAGTTTCAGTCATATTTTAGCACCACTTTATAGTAAATGTGACACCTGTGTCAACAGGACTACTTTAATAAATGCATAAATATTGAAGTAGCATGTTCACCTGTCCCACATCAACTGTTATGCCTAAAAAACATTTTATCACAAGTGGGGACAGGTGACTTTATATGTTTAGGAAATTGGAAGAGACCAGGACAATGACAGGGGAATACAGTTCATAGGTTGTTTTTAAAGAACAGTGGTGATGTCGACATCTTTTCTAAGCAATATTGTATTCCTTATGGCCTCAGAATATGTAAACCTGTAGTGTGTTGGTGACTGATAAACCCTAGCTAGCAATTTTAGGTATATTCTGCTGTCCTTATGAAATTTCCTGCAACTTCATCTAATATTAAAACCAAAACTAATTTGTTCTTCCTGCTTGTGACCAGCATTTAATTGACAGTTTCTCTGCAACCTGCCACTAGTTTTTTTTTTTTGCATGTAATAGTTAAGAGATTGATGAACTTCATTAAAGTAATCAATACACAAACTAAACAGTAGTGCAGAACCCAGCCTTACTTTCCAACATTAATCTCTGCAGACATGCTGTTTTCTTTTATTTGAATATTTCATTGAATTACGTGAGAAATTAAATTTGGATAATTAGTTAAAAACACCTTAGGGTTGAAGGTATCACCATTTCAAACTGTGATACCGTCAACCTAAGTAAGCTCCTACTCTACAACTGTTATTCAATTCAGCCTTTAAATTTTCTAGAAAACAAAAAAAAAAGTAAGATTTTATTACAATGATGTTTCTGAAATGCATATTACATGTAATGTAATGAAAAAGGAGTAAAAATCAAGTGTTCAAAGTTAGATGAAATGATTTCCAACATCTATTTCACATTTCATCCATATCCCATAACTAATTTATATACCAAATAACTAACTCATGACTTATTATACAGTGATTTACAATCCAGACAGCCTTAGGTTTTCAGGATTTGCTACTTCTGCACAGATTGGCTCTCAAAGCAGCCTTGGCAATGTGCACGGTCAAAGATGTCCATTTAGAGCGCTGTCAGCAGAGCTTCTGCTTTCTATGAGCCTCTTCAGCACAATCAGAGCCTACGCCACCTCTCCCCAGATCTAAAGAAACAGAACCACACTCTAATTCTCTCTGCTGTCTGATCGAGACATGGTTTATAATTTAAAAAGGTGCTGTATTGGGCTGCGATAAGGACTTGAGGGCAGATAGGTTCAAAGTGTTTCGCACAAAGAAAGAAAGAAAGGTAAAAGGTTGGTTTTATGGAAGACAATAAGTTGCCGTGCTAGTGGAAAGCAGAGTATCAAAAAAGAGAAAAGTTCATCTTTATACATGTGTGGAGGTCAATTCATGACATCTTGATCCTGTATGAGTCAGCCGCTGCTTGAAATGAAGAACTGATTACAGAACCTGTCCAATAATGGATGGCCTGTTTCTGCCACGAGTCTCAGACATGGGACATAGTGGGTGAAGGAGAGAGGAGTGACATGCTTCTAATTCTCTTTCTACATGGGAACAAATGAGCTGCAGGGGACATGGGATGTGGAGCACAGCAATTATGTATTAAATAAAATATGACCAGATGACAAGAATTGATTACAGGGAAATGTGGAATAGAATAAAAAGTGATTCTTCAACAGTAGCTGTTGTAGATGTAAAAGACCTGTGAAGGGGAAGTGCATACCTGTTTTTTTAGTATATTTTCAGGTTTAAAAGGCATAAAAGCTTCTTGGTTGTTGACAAAAAAATAATACAAACTAGTAAAATGCATCTATAGGAAAAAATTAAAACAAACAAAATTCATTAAAGTTTCTTATCAAGACGGTTTAATATGCATTTTCAACCATTAGTACAGTTATATTGACTGATTTCAGAGATATTACTACCTGCAAATTAACATCCTTTTCTGAGACTAAACTACCTGTTTACCAGACAGCTAACTGCAGCCAAAGTAAATAGGGTGGTGGAGGAGAAGCCCAATGCTTTCTGGTGGAAGGGCAGTTTAATAGCAACCTGGATGAGTTACATGGAAAGAGCCTGGAGCTTGTCTGCAGCTGTCAGATATCAGGGCTAAAGATGTAGTTAAATGGATTTGCTGTATTTGGAAAAGAAATAGATTGGGAAAAAGCATAAGAATAAAAAGGTGGCCCTCAGGTCATTGAGGGTCTGGAGTACAGTTACGAGCCTCTAGGTCACGACTCAGCTGATGCCACAGTTTTTCTACGGGATTCAGGTCTGAAGTTAGTGCAGGCCACTCCATTCAAGGTACCCCAGTCTCCAGCAGCCACTCCTTAAAGATGTTACCTCGAAGAGCTGGAGCATTGTCGTCCATGAAGATGAACTTAGGCCTGTTCTTTTCATGCAGGGGCACAATAACTAGATTAATGATATTCAGGTATTGTGGGCTTTTCACTGTACCATTCAAAAGGTGTAGGGCAGTTCTGTATTGACCAGACACACCTGCCCACACTATAACACCACCACCAAAGGCTTGTCTTGTGACAACTGTGGCTGATGTATAGGGCTCTCCTTGACGTCTCCAACATTGTTGGCGGCCATCATTTCTGTTCAACATGAATCCACTTTCTTTACAGAACAGCACTGGTCCCTCATCCAGCGTAAATGCTCTCTGGCCCATATGAGATATAGAGGATGCCTGTGCCTGGGGGAGTGATCAGGTTCCCTTGCAGGTCGTCTAGCACGCAGACCAGGCTAAAATAGAATGGTGCCTCTCACCTTCCTAAAATGTGCCTGGAGTTTAGTAGCTTTCATCATCCGGTTCCGCAGGGCACTGTTCACCAAAGGACGTTCACTTCTATGCCGTTCTGTGACTCTTCCAGTCTCTCTGCCAAGCATTTGGATGGCACTGATTTTATTAACTTTAGTGTTGAATTGGGACTTATCAGTGTATGCCTAATCTTAAGTGACCCAGATTGGTATCAGGCACAAAAAAATCCTGATCAAGACATCCATGCTACACATTACTAAAATCATTAAACAAAACCAATTTTGTAAAATTAAAGCTGAATAAGGACCACAAATATAAATGTCCTGGCTTTCAGCAGCCATGTTATTGCAGTACATGCATACACAAACTGTAATATAATAACCTGCATTAAGTGGTTTCTCCTAACATTGTGTCTTCAGGTGCGACAGGTTGAGCTCATGTGAGTGTTAAGAGGATAACCCTGTAAAAAACGACCTACCTTTTCCTTTCATTAGGTAGGAAAAAAGGTCAGATTGTCACTCCTATGGTGTTCAATAATTCTTCAGCAGTATTATAGAGTTGAGTGCAACACTTTTCTTCCTTTAAATCATCATCCTGCTCACCCATGCTATGCATAACACTGAGGGTCTTTTTAAAAATCTGCTGTCACTTTAAGTACATAGGCAGACACTTGTAAATGATGAGTCAATAAATTCCTCTGCTTAAAGAAGCAATCATAAGAAGAATATGTTTTCTAGTGTTTTATATTACTTTAATCTTTAACAGAGTGCCAAATTAATCACATCTAAAAATAAAAATTGCTTAATGTTAAAAGATTGTATAATTGTTGTCAAAAACACACTCTTGTACTTTCTTATCAGGTGTCAATAAGTACTGTGATAACTTAATTTTTGTAAGTTATCTTTGTAAGTAAAGGGGGAACTGTTGAGCAAGCATGGAAAACAGGTGGGGGTGATCAGGTAATTGGCAGGTCCTGGTGGGCTAGACAAGCTTGATTGCATGTTGGCAGTGGTGAGGAAAGCTGAGCAGCTGAGGGAAACTGATATGACTGAGACTCAACCGAAATACACAGAAACACTAAATAAAGAAGGAAAAGACAAAAATAAACATAGAATACACATGGAACAAACTAAGACAAACTAAGCACAAGGAATGATACTAATGACACTGAACTAATGATAAAGAACATTAAATATAGCAAAATAAGGGACATAATGAACAGTAATGAAAAACACAAATGAAAACCCAAACCTAAGACCCAAGGATCATTAAAGGATTGTTGGAGAATGTTGCTTCTAAAAGCTTATTTGATGTCAACTTTTATTTGTAGTTCTTTGGAAAAATTTAAAAAACTAGATAGTATTCAGGCATTCCCAGGAGAGGATGTCTAAGCGAAAGCTTCCCAGTATCAAACAATAAATGGCTCAGAATAATTTAAAACTACTGGACACTCCAAGCCTCAGTTAGCAGATTAAATGTTCATTTCAAGCTTGTATGAATACAAAGGCATTGAACCGTTGTTGCTTATTTGGAAAGGTTGTCAGAATAAAATATCTAGAGAAAAAAATGTCAGGAAAGCTTTGATTTATCTCTGAATATCTGAACAAGACACACGATTTACTTTTAAATGCCCTTTGATCAATCAAATCTTTGGCCACAATGCTCAATGTTGACATGAAAAAAAAATTGGAAACACGGTGGGGGAGGAGTGCTCAACTGGATAGCAACAGGAATTCAAAATTGTCTTTCAGCTCTTTATCCTTGGCTTTCACTTATTTAAAAAATGATCAATTTTATACAACCCAGCTAATATTTGGATAAATGTCTTTTAACATGTTGCAGTAAAACCATGTGCTTTTAATATTCCTAACAAGGTCTTTGCATAATTCTGGCTGGATAGATACAGGCACAGATTTAAGCCATGGTGATATAGAGGTCTGCCTCAACCATATCCTTTGAAACTAGTACCTCACAGGTTTCGTGTGAAATAAAATGGCATATTTCTTATTAAAGGTGAAAAAAATGACAATGGCAAAAAAACCTACAGGCAAAATAAAAAAACTGTTTCGGCTTAGAGTACTATCTGCTATTAAAAAACACGTATTTGATCCAACCTCTTGTGCATGGTGCTCCATCTGCAATATGGTAAACACAGAGGGCCCTGCAAATTATAGTGAGGGGAACTAAAAGGTCACTGGAGTGTCCCTACACTCTATGTAAGTCATTTTATTGCACTTATTTCATGTTTTTTATCTGTTCTGTGTATTTATCAATTTCATAGTTTTTCACACTAATCTATTAAGGAAATCAATGAAAGCAAAGCAAACAGAAATCATGCTATCATTAAATGAAGAGTCCTGCACATGGACCAGATAAGGAAAGACTGGAAAAGGTTTTAGTCAGTGAGTTTACAGATACATTTCTGGTCTTGAACTGAGTGACCCAATTACGGTAGCAAAAAAAAAACACAAATGGAGGAGAGGAAGGAAAATTGTGCTGTGTGAGTTTGTGTACCAACAGATGGCTCGCAACCTCCGGCTATATCTGAATTTAGCTCAGCTGGACTTGGACCAAAATCACATTACTGCTGTCAAAGAGCATGAGCCAATAAAATTAAGATGCTGATGAAGCAGTTGAGGTACTATACAGAGAAAATTGAGAACAATTTGCTGATTATTGCGGGGCTAATATTGTTAAAGAACAGAACTCCATTTTAAAAAGCAAAGCAGAAGGTGGTGTTGAACTCCAATCCGGAAGGTGGTGATACGATAGACTGAGAGATAATAGCAGGTATTAAAACAAGCTGAAGCTCTAGTGCAATAAAGTAACATATGCCACTTCTAAGCAGCCATTAATAGGATCAAAGCTGACGACTTAATAGGATAAAAGCTTATGAAGCCCCATTGAGTATTTTGAAAAAGTATTTAACTCTCCATGGATTTCATTTGCTTCTGCTTGGTCGTTTACACTTAAATGTTTCAGATATATTTTAATACCAGACACAGACAACCTAATTGAATACAAAATGCAGTTTTTAAATGATATCTTATTTATTAAAGAAAAACAATCCAAATAAGCATGGCTTTTTTTTTCATTAACCACATTTTTTGGTTAAATTTCATTAGTCACACTCAGACCTGATCACTGCCAGATCTGTCAAACCAAGAAATAGAAAATGTCTGGCAACATGAAGTAGATTAAAACATCTCAAAAATCACATTATACCCTGATTTAAAGAAAATTCAAGAACATGAGAAACAAAGTTATTGACATCTATCAGTCTGGAGGGTTACAATGCCATTTGAAAGGTTATGGGACTCCAGCAAACCACATTGTGAGCCATTTTTGACATTACAAGAGCACATCGATGAATCATACAGGAGGAGGGACCTTTCCGAGTGAATAAAGTGACTTCCTGGTCTCTGGGGGCGAGGCTTTGATTACCATAAAACCACATTGTAGCATTTAAAATGGATCCATCATACCGACTTTAGTATAATTCTGCCTCTGTATATGAAATTTACAGGACTTTGAATTTTTTTGCCGAGAAGAAAAAGTTTGAGGCCTGGCAATGCCCCACAGACATGCTAAAAATCTCACCATTTGTTTTTAAATACCCCTCTTCAAAGGGATAGTGACCAAATTTGAAGACAATAGCTCAAAATCCCAATGTTTGTCAAAATTCGACATGAGTAAAATGTGAACAAATGACCCTTTGGCCTAAAATGGCCGACCTTTGTTGGTTTTAGGACATATCTTAAAGAAACTTTTTCACTGGTTTTTCAGAGGTTCTACCTGTGTACCAAATTTAACAAGTCTACGTTATATCGGTTGGCCTGTCTCAGTTTAGGGGGCGCTGCAGAGCTGTTTGGCCACGGCCATTTTTAATTCCATTGAAATGAAAACATTTTACTAGGGTTTCAATTTTGTGCAAAGTTTGGTGAAATTCCAGCACAGTTATATAAAGGATTCATTGCTAGGTATCAAAATGTCTGTTGGCAGTAACAGGTTTTGCCCCACCAACTGTGGCACATTATTAGGGTTTACATTTTCACCTATGGCCCAGTAGATGTGGTTAGCTTTTTTCGGTAAATTAAATCGTCATCGAAAAACTACTTTTAGTATTTACTCAGATTGTCTTTGTGTGATATTAAAATTAGTTTGATAATCTGAAAAGTGTGACACAAATGCTAAAGATATCTGTAAGGGGTTGTACTTTTTTATTGACACTGTAGAAAAAAAAACTGAGAAGAAGAAAAACTAGACTGAAAATCAAGAAAACAATGTGTGAGGAACAGAAGCAGAAAGTGGAGATTGCAACATTAAGGCATGCCAAAACTCACAGACAACACAAATATATAAAGTTCTGTCTGATGGGAAAAACTAAAGCTAAGAAACCAGCAGCACTGTGAACCTGCAGACATTTCACAGCTAAGCTTCAATAAGTTCCCATAAAAACACTTCAAAGCAAGAGGAGCAAATTTAAACTTCACAAGTCGGAATGTCTGATGAAATTTTAAGAACTGTGAAAAGATATTTCAGCTCTCAAGGCTTCATATTAGGCTGGTAGACATAATAAGTGATCACAATGCCTTTAACCAATGCCATAGAGCAGAAATTGTGGGCAGTGTGCTTGTCAAATCATATTCAAGGAACAGAAACTGCTTATTATGAAGCAACCAGCTAACCAGCTGTCTAGAAGTCAGCTTAACAAATTCCTTTTATCTTTCTTGTATATGTTTGTCTTTTTTCCAGGTCAGGAAAATTATAAAATTGAAAACAATTTGGATCATTTCAACAACCATCGTTGAGTTCTTTATAAAGACTGTTTAAGGGAGAAAGGGTGATACAAAGAATAGAGAACTAATAATAAAAAAGTATAAATTGAAAATAAAGGAGACTATAAAAAACATGAAATTAAGGAAACTGTTTGAATTTTGTTATCATAACTGAAAGGAAACCATTTTACAACTGCAGAATCAAACTTGACAAGAAAAAACAACACTTTGCAGGAATCAGAAATGTAGCTTCAAAATGAAAACAGCAGGCTAAGCAGACTATGTCTCTATCCATCTGTCAGGAAATTCCCAGGAAACCCCAGGAAAATGACTGCAGCCTCTCCTAAAAATGGCATCCATTCCTACACTATACTCAACCCACTTAAAGTCATTATACCAACTTGAAAAAAGCAGCGTGATTTTCCCAATATCACAGTTCCAGGAAAGCTTATCTGTTATGACTCTGGTTCCTCAATAGCAAGTGAATCTGGTGGTGGTACAGGTCAAAGATAAAGTCTGAAATTAATTCACTTCAAATTCAAAAATACATTATTCATCCAAAAGGGAAAATAATTGTTATTGTAGCTCATATTATGCAGATTTATTCAAAGAGCCATTGTAGATGCTGATGGCTGTGAGCATATATGAAGAATGCTTCTTTGCACAATAATCTCCAGAGGCTCCAGAGTGGTACCCAGAACAGAACCAGCCTTCTTTATTAGCTTGTTGAGCTTTTTTCAGTCCCGGTTCTGATCCTGCTACCCCAGCAGATGATGGCAGAAGAGATCACACTCTCCACAACAGACAATATGCCACGTCTTGCTGCAAACACTAAAGGTCCTAAGCTTCCTCAAGAAGTACAGTCTGCTCTGTCCCTTCTAGTAGACGGCTTCACAGTTGCATTTCAACTCCAGTCTGTTGTCCGAGTGAACACCGAGGTACTTATACTCCTCCACCACCTCCACTTCTTCTCCCATGATGGAAATAGTGTTTGACCTAGTCCTGTTTCTCTTAAAATCTACAATAATCTCCTTTGTTTTATTCACGTTCAAGATGAGATGATTGTTTTCACACCATGCCACAAAGCGGTCCATCATCTCCCTGTACTCAGCTTCTTGTCCATCTCTGATCCACTCCACAACTGCAGAATCATCCGAGTATTTCTGCAGATGACAGTGCATGTCTTGTACTGGAAGTCTGAGGTGTACAGAGTGAAAAGGAATGGTGAGAGTACAGTCCCCTGTGGTGCTCCTGTGCTGCTGACTACCTGGTTAGACACAACTATTCTGCCTCACAAACTGTGGTCTGTTTGTCAGGTAGTCTTTGATCCAGGAGATTGTTGAGGCATCCACCTGAGTCTTCTGGAGTTTCTGACAAAGCAAATCATGTTGAATTGTGTTAAATGCACTGGAGAAATCAAAGAACATGATCCTCACAGTGCTGCTGGCTTTGTCCAGATGACAGTGGGTTTGTTGAAGCAGCTGTATGATGGCATCTTCATCTCCAACTCCACAGTGATAAGCAAACTGAATGGAGTCCTGATGGTTCATTGTTTGCTTACCCAGGTGGGCCAACAGGAGTTTCTCTAGGACCCTAGTAATGTGGGATGTCAGGGCAACAGGTCTATAGTCATTGAGGACTGATGGGTGAGTTTTCTTTGGTACCGAAACAAGACAGGAGGTCTTCCACAACACTGGAAACTTCATCTGGGCCAGGCTGAGGTTGAAGAGGTGCTGCAGAATCCCACAGAGCTGCTCTGCACAGACCTTCAAGACTCTAGGGCTGACACAATCTGGACCTGCAGCCTTATTCTGCTTCAGTCTTTTCAGTTGTCCACTCCAACCTGCTGCCACCTTCAGTGGCAAAATGCTAGAATCGCAATTCAATGTCTCCCTCTCCTATAACGTGTGGGATGGCAACAGTCACCAGGTCCTCCACTCTTTGTTTTTTTAATAAATAGAAACCAACATTTTTTACACACACACACACACACACACACACACACACACATACACACACACACAGTTACCCCTGACTGTAGAGTGGTCCCTGCTACAATGTTGGTGGAGCTAGGTGCACCCAGGTCACCCGATGTTTGGCTTGTACATTTTTTAATTCATTCATGATGATAGTTTTTATTGTTTATGTATTTACAACTATATTGCCTAGCAACCATTCACTTGAAAACTGAAAACTGCACCAGGAAGGGGCAACATTTAAATTTGATGGAATTCAGGGGTGGAGCCTAAGTTGTCTTTGTCATAAGGCAACATCAAGGCCCACTGATTGCATCATCGCTGACTCATAGAATTATTACCTTTTAGGGGTTGTCATGCTTTCAGAGTCAGAAACTGAGGCAGAATTTTCAAAAGTTGACATATAAAGACTAATTTTACATATAATTTGACATATAAAGACTTGATTTTTTTTAAAGCATACCAACAACAGCAAGTAAGTTATAAAGTATAGAGTTTAGAGGTGAGGTATTTTTTGATCCTTCAAGATATAAACCTCTTACAACTAAATAAGAGAAGAAAATTGGTTCTGTCCCTCAATATCTAAGTACACATATCCTGTTTGGTTGATTGAAAACACTTAGTAAGAAGTCTGCAAGGTTTGGGCTTACTGTTTAAATAAATCATAGCATCCAAAAGATTTACCAAGATGGCAACTACTTTTGACTGGGACAGTGTGATTGGCCTTGTCCCAGGGGACCTCTGCAATTTGTCTCAAGACCGTATGGATGACATCTTGGACATGTTCACTTTCACAGAAGAATGGGCAGTTGAAGACAAATCACCAGAAGAAATTATACAGGTTTTCAAAGTATATCAGGCTCTGTTAAAAAAAAAGGAGCATGAACTTTGTGAAACCCACAACTTGCTTGAGGAAGCTGATAACGGGCAGATTAAAACTGAATTGGAACTTCGGGCAAAAGTTGAAATGCTGGAGCAACAACTTCAAGTTTCTGAGGCAGAGAGGAAAACACAACACAGTGATATAGATGTTGACAAGCTCATAGAACAGCTAGAAGAAAAACAGGTAGAGTTGATCAAGTCAAGAGAAAAACTTAACCAGGAGAAAAACGAAGGACGGCAGTTGACTGAGGAGCTGCAGGAGGCAGACAATGAGATCGCTTTGCTAAAAGAAAAAGCTAGAAAATATGAAGAAACAATTTCTGACAAAGAGGAAGAGGTCAAGAAACTCAAAAGGGAAATTAAAATGCTTAAGCTAAGTAATTTAGATCTAGAAGATTGCTTGAGATCCTACACTTATAAGCGAGATGCTAAGAGTGGGATAATGCTCAAAGAGAAAAAAAAGGAGCTTGAGAAATGTTTAGATGAACTTTCTGAAACTCAAAGTAAAAATGAAGAACTACAAAATGACAAAGTACTGCTTACAAACCTTCTTCAGCAATCTGAAAGAGAAAGAGAGAAGATCACAGAAAAATACGATTATTTAGAGAGTCAGATATTAGAGACTGATAAAACTTTGGACCAGTTGACGGCAGAGAAGAATGCGGCAGAGGTTAAATTCATAAACTTGAAACAGGATATTCATTCAGTGACTGAAAAATTTGACAAAATTGCGAACGAAGCCTCTGAGAGAGTAGAGGAATGTAGGAGAGTGCTCATTGAGAAGGACCGCATCATTTTTGTGCAACAGAAAATGATCTCTGAACTAAAACAAGATCTACATATAGCAAAGATTGACTTGAATGTTAGCCCTGTTGGTGTGTTGCAGGAGGCCATCGAAGACAGAAATAAAACAATTGATTTGCTAAGTGAGAAACTGGAGCACTATACCAAGCATATTGAGAAAAATTTGACTGCCTTCGAGAAGGTGGGTACAAGATTAAAATATGGCGAAGCCATTAGGCTACTTGAGTCTAAGCTAGAAGCTTCAGAACAGAGGGCAAACAGCGCAGAACAGGCGCTAGATCAAACCAAAGCTATGTTCGAGGAAAAAATCAAGGAACTGTTGAATGTTTTAGGTGCCTTGAGAAACTATAAGTCTGGTACTTATGGCCTAAGTTTAGCTTTTGGAGAGTTTAAGAAGTTGAAAGACAAAATCAAAGTAAAAGATTGTGACATGGAGGAGCTGACCTCAGTGATTGACCATCTTGAGATGAGAGTAAAAGACCTTATGGAAGAAAATGAGGATCTAAATAAAAAGCAGAGAGAAGAGATAAATAAGCTATCCAGTGCAAGAGGTCGTAGACAACTGAAACACAAAGAGGAACACAAGAAGACACAACAGCCTAAAATGGCTTGTTTCGGGGCAAGGCAAACAACCAAATATTTGGAGAAGGAAAGACAGGATCCTGCAGAGTCACAGCCCACACTGGATAAAAATGTTAGGTGCGAAGAACCCCGACCTAAGAATGATTTCACAGTCAAACTGAAAGTGAATGAAAATCAGTTTCTTCAAAATGAGATGTCTACCTTAAGCAGAGAAATGGGGATTGTGAAGAAGAAGCTCCATTCATTTGGGGAAATATGGAAGAATTTTAATTCAGTTAAATGGCAAAATGCTGTTAGTAGGACAAACATGTCATCAGGCAGTACAGGGAATTCATCTGCTACAAAACAAGCCACTACTTTAGATATGGAGGAAATCAGTGAAAGGCAGAGACTGGACTGTGGACAGAAAGAGTGCAAAATCATAAGAACCTCTCTCAGCTCATTGGAAGAGCGCAATGCAGAACTTGAGTCTAAGGTAAAGGAGTTAACAAAAATGCATTTGAATGATAAAAAAGTGGAGATACAACTAAGGAATGAATTGGCAAACAGGCCACAGAGATGGGTCAGTGACACCAACAGTGGTGGAATCGCAAAGTTGGAAGAGTCAGAAAGAGAGTTGCGAATGAGGGTTTCTGAACTTCAGAGGAAGTGTTCAAGGCTCAGCGAAAAATTACTGAACCTTCAGCATGACACTATAAAAGCCCAAGAGGAGAAAAGAAGGGCAGAAGAAGAACGAGTAAGAGCAGAGGAAAAGGCAGAGGAGCTAAAAATTAAAATTACAGAGCTTGAGAAGGTTATGTCTAAACTGAAAGATTCTCAAGAGGTTTGCCTGCAAGAAATAGATATAGGGATGGAGATGGAGACACTTTGGGATGAGAAGGTAAAGAAACAAAAGGATCCTCTAAGAAAGGCAGAACCTATTTTTTCTCATGATAGGGTCACCAATGAGCTTCTCTCTATTAGCAGACAACAGCTGCAAGCTGATCATGCCATGACCAAAGAGCTAGCAATGCCCCAGTCATTGTTAGACCTAGCAAAAGAGACCATCAAGGATCTTCAGGTTCAGCTCGAAAAAAAACAAGATATTATAAAGAAATACACAGAAAGACTTGATCAAAATTTTAAGGAATGTAAAGAGTTGAAAATCAAACTAGCAGAGTTTCAGCACAAGGCTACTTTGCAAATTCACCCTGATCAACTTTACATAAATCAGATAGAGCAGATGAAGCAAAAGATCAAAGATCTGAACAATGAACTAAAAGTCCAGATGGTGTTACACACAGAATCTCTAACTGACATAGCAGAACTAAAGGACAAACTCACCCAAAAGGAAAAAGAGTATAAGACTGCTAATGAAGCTTTATTAGAGCTCAGAGAGATACTTGAAGTTTCTGCACAGCAACATAACAGGGACAATTCTGCCCAAACAGAGGAAATACTTATCATACAGAAACAAGCTGAAAGGGAGATTGAAGAGCTGAAGACACAGGTAAAAAATCTTAATGAGAAACTTGAGTCAGCTAAAGATTTTGTCAATGAATACAGAAAAAGTGAAAACATCCTAAAGAAGAAAGTGGATAAACTGACTCAAGAAATCCAGAATCTTCACAGCACTCAAAAATCCATTGAGGCTGAAAGGGAAGAGTACCAACGAGAAATCCATCAGCTCACATTACAACTAAGGAGACTTGCCAGTGCTAGTCAAAAGCAGCTGCAGGAAAGAAAGAATGAACAAACCATTCATGATCTGCAAGGGAAAATCAGAAGGTTAGAAGATGAATTTGAGTATAAACTGAAATCCAGAACAGAAAACAACAAAGAAGTGATACAATTTGAAATGAAAAAGAAATGGCAGAACAAGGTGCAGAACCTGCAGAAATCTCTGAATGAGAAAGTAGAAGAGAATGAATCTCTTTTAAAAAAGCAAAGCACTCTCAGGAATCTCCTTACCAAACTCGAAAAAGATAAAAGAGTCCTTCAGGATAAGCTAAAGGCTCAAAGTGCGTCTGTTGAAAAGAAAGAGAGTGTCAGTGGGAAAAGAACCAGCACATATACCAAGCCAGAGCAAAGAACAAAACATAATTATTAGCTGAACTACATAAAATTGGTGGACAACTTGTTCTGCTATAACAGGATTGTTTGTATACTTAAACCCTTTGAAATATTAGTGACCAACCACAATCAAATATAAGTGATGCATAAATGTATTAACTGGCTACAATATAGGGTCAATTTTGTATTGTTGGAGGTACAGCATTTTAATAATATGTCCAAGAATCACTGCTCTCAAGATTTGCAGCAAAAGTTAATTTTTTGTCAACTTCACAAAGCTGCTGCAAAGAGAAACTAGCATTTTATGATTGCCCTGGCAAGCACATGACGTCTGGAGTATAATAGCTAATAAGGTAATGTGCTTGCATTTAAGTGAAAAGCCTTTAATATTTATGAGATGCATCTTCTTAAATCTTTGTTTTCCTTGACTTTTCTCATTTAGTTTAATAGTAGTCACTCAGGGCACAAATTAAATTTAATTACATGTCGCCCAGTTTATTTTAACAGTAATAACTGAATCCAGTACGCACTATTTTACATTAAATAAAATGGTCAAACAACAGCAACAGGAAAGAAGCTTTACATCTAATAAAAGTATAAGGTAGGTGCATAGGAGGTCTTTGGTTTGAATCCCGGCCTAGTGCATTTTTGCATAGTGGTTGCATGTTCTCCCTGTGCATTCATGGGTTCTCTCCGGGTACTCTGGCTTTCCCCCTGTTTCAACAGATGTTTGACCAGATGTGACTTTGTCAGAAATGGATGACATCATCATTACAGTAGGACATTAGAGGTTGGCAAGCCCTAAGATTCCTGCTTAACCTTCTCAAGTCCCATCAGGTGGTATTTTAGTTTGATTGACACCAGGTCATTCCTGGTGTAGTGATAAAATACCATTTGATCATCTGATGTCCTGACAGGTGGTAGTCATGAATTTGTATTTACTTTTCATTATAATAAACTTTAATGACATTGATAAACCCTTTGATCTTTTGACCAGGGCGCCATTAATCACATTTTGACACATTATGTCTATAATCTTCTCTGATGGATAGTTTCTAATTTTGTTTTACTGTCAGCAACACTGTACAGCTTTTCAAACTGCACAGAAGAGATTTACTAATAAAGTTATTTAGAGTTGAAAAAAAATCTACCAAACTCAAACCGTATATCCTTTGTTGTCAGGGGCTTTATGCCCCTGGTAGGGTCACCCAAGGCAAACAGGTCCTAGGTGAGGGATCAGACAAAGCGCAGCCCACAGACCCCTTATGAAGATTACCGAAGATGGACACAGTGTTCCCCCGCCTGGACGCGGGTCACTGGGGCCCACTCTGCAGCCAGGCCAGGAGATGGGGCACGCTGGTGAGCGCTCGGTGGCCCGGCTTTCACCCATGGAGCCCGGCCGGGGATAGCCTGAAGAGGAAACGTGGGTCCCTCTTCCGATGGGCCCATGGGAGGGGCCAAAAGGGTCAGGTGCAATGTGTTATGGGTGGCGGTCGAAGGCGAAGACCTTGGAGGTCTGATCCTCGGCTGCAGAAGCTGGCTCTTGGGACGTGGAATGTCACCTCTCTGGTGAGGAAAGAGCATACTTGTTGCCCCCCATCTCGCCGCCTGTACGTTGGGGTTCACTCTGGTGAATGAGAGGGTAACTTCCCTCCGCCTACGGGTGGGGGGACGGGTTCTGACTGTTGTTTGTGCTCATGCACCGGGCAGCAGTTCAGACTACCCACCCTTTTTGGAGTCCTTGTAGAGGGTGTGGGAAAGCACCCTCTGGGGGACTCCCTTGTTCTACTGGGGGACTTCAACGCTCATGTTGGCAATGACAGTGAGACCTGGAGGGGTGTGGTTAGGAGCAATGACCCTCCCGTTCTGAACCCGAGTGTTGTTCTGTTATTGGACTTCTGTGCATTGTCCATAACTAACACCATGTTCAAGCATAAGGATGTCCATATGTGCTCTTGGCACCAGGCCCTCCCAAGGCTGCAGTTTGATGATCAAGGCGGCTTACCGGAGCTGTGGTCGTAAGGTTGTTGGTGCCTGTTGCGGCGGCTATCCTCGCACCCGCTGGTGGACTCCGGCGGTGAGGGATACTGTCAGGCTGAAGAAGGAGCCCTGTCGGGTCTTTTTGGCCTGTGGGACTCCGAAAGAAGCTGATGGGTTTACAGTGTGGAGGGTGTGCTGTTGACCTCAACTCGGGACGTTGTGGGTCAGTGGGCGGGGTACTTCGAAGACCTCCTCAATCCCACAGGCACGTCTTCCCCTGAGGAGGCGGAGCCTGGGGACCTTGGGGCGGGCTCTCCAATCTCTGGTGCTGAGGTCGCCGAGGTGATTAAAAAGCTCCTCGGTGGTAAGGCCCCCGGGGTGGATGAGATTCGCCCGCAGTTCCTTAAGGCTCTGGATGTTGTAGGGTTGTGTTGGCTAACGCGACTCTGCAGCATTGTGTGGACTTTGGGGGGCAGTTCCACTGGATTGGCAGACCGGGTGGTGGTCCCCCTATTCAAAAAGCGGGACCGTAGAGTGTGTTCCAACTATAGGGGAGTCACACTCTTAAGCCTCCCTGGTAAGGCCTATTCGGGGGTTCTGGAGAGGAGGGTCCGTCGGATAGTCGAACCTCGGATTCAGGAAGAGCAGTGTGGTTTTCGTCCTGGCTGTGGAACACTGGACCAGCTCTACACCCTCAGCAGGGTCCTGGAGGGTGCATGGGAGTTCGTCCAATCAGTCTACATGTGCTTTGTGGACTTGCAGAAGGCGTTCAACCAAGTCCCTCTGGGAATCCTGTGGGGGTTACTCCAGGCGTATGGGGAACCAGGCCCTTTGATACGGGCTTCCTCTGTATGACCGGTGTCAGAGCTTGGTCCGCATTGCTGGCAGTAAGTTGGACTCGTTTCCGGTGATGCTTGGGCTCCGCCAAGGTTGCCCTTTGTCACCAATTCTGTTCATAACTTTTATGGACAGAATTTCAAGGCGCAGCCAAGGTGTTGAGGCAATCTGTTTTGGTGGCCTTAGGATTGCATCTCTGCTTTTTGCAATGATGTGGTCCTATTGGCTTCATCAGCTCGTGATCTACAGCTTCCATTGGAGCAGTTCGCAGCCAAGTGTGACGCAGCTGGGATGAGAATCAGTGCCTCCAAGTCTGAGGTCATGGTCTTGAGCCTGAAAAGGGTAGAGTGCCTCCTCCAGGTTGGGGAGGAGGTCCTGCCTCAAGTGAAAGAGTTCAAGTATCTTGGGGTCTTGTTCACAAATGAGGGAAAAATGGAGCGGGAGATTGATAGACGGATCGGTGCTGCGTCAGCAGTGATGCGGGCACTGTACAGGTCTGTTGTGCTGAAGAGAGAGCTGAGTCAGAAAGCAAAGCTCTCGATTTACCGGTCAATCTACGTTTCTACCCTCATCTATGGTCATGAGCTTTGGGTCATGACCGAAAGAACGAGATCACGAATACAAGCGGCCGAAAATAGCTTCCTCCGCAGGGTGTCTGGGCTCTCCCTTAAAGATAGGGTGAGAAGCTTGGTCATCCGGGAGGGACTCAGAGTAGAGCCGCTTTCTCTCAACGTCGAGAGGAGCCAGGTGAGGTGGGATCTGGTTAGGAAGCCTCCTGGATGGCTCCCTAAACGTCTTGGGATTCCCCCGGACGAGCTGGCCCAAGTGGCTGGGGAGAGTCTCTCAACTTAGGCTGCTGCCCCCGTGACCTGACCCCGGATAAGCGGAAGACAATGGATGGATGGATGGATGGATGGATGGATGGATGGATGGATGGATGGATGGATGAACTTTATGCTCTTTATTACTTTGTTTTTTTTGTAGCTGTTATACCTGGCCCTGTGTTCTGGTTAGCTGCCATACCTTCCTGGAGGTCATCTGCTGTTGCTTCCGATAACATCATGTTCTTTTTCTATAGATGATTCACCTGGTCCTGTCTTTCTGTGTTTAACCCTGTCTCTTTCCTTGACACAGCAATTGCTGTGACTAACTGTGTGCCCTGTTTTATCCTTTATATTTTACAACTCACTCAGTCACTAAAGGAGCTACTGGTGACTCGTACTCGTACTCGTACTCGTCGTCTTCCGCTTTATCCGGGACCGGGTCGCGGGGGCAGCAGACTCAGCAGAGACACCCAGAGGTCCCTCTCCCCAGACACCTCCTCCAGCTCCTCCGGGGGGAGCCCAAGGCGTTCCCAGGCCAGCCGAGAGACATAGTCCCTCCAGCGTGTCCTGGGCCGTCCCTGGGCTCCTCCCGGTGGACGTGCCTGGAAACCTCCCGAGGGAAAGGCGTCCCGGAGGCACCTGGTATAGATGCCCGAGCCACCTCAACTGGCTCCTCTCAATGTGGAGGAGCAGCGGCTCTACTCCGGCCCCTCCCGAATGGCCGAGCTCCTCACCCTATCTCTAAGGGAGTGCCCGGCCACCCTACGGAGGAAGCTCTTTTTCAGCCGCTTGTATCCAGGATCTCGTTCTTTCGGTCATGACCCAAAGCTCATGGCCATAGGTGAGGGTAGGAAAGTAGACCGACCGGTAAATCGAGAGCTTCGCTTTTCAGCTCAGCTCTCTCTTCACCACAACGGACCGGCACAGTGCCCTCATTACTGCGGCAGCCGCACCGATCCGTCTGTCGATCTCCCGCTCCATTCTTCCCCTCACTCGTGAACAAGACCCGAGATACATGAACTCCTCCACTTGAGGCAGGAACTCCCCTCCAACCTCAAGAGGACAAGCCACCCTTTTCCGGTCGAGTACCATGGCCTCTGACTTGGAGGAGCTGATCTTCATCCCAGCCACTTCACACTCGGCTGCGAACCGCCCCAGCGCATGCTGTAGGTCTTGGCTAGAGGGGGCCAGCAGGACCACGCCATCTGCAAAAAGAAGAGACGAAATTCACTGGTCCCCAAACCAGACCCCCTCCGGCCCTTGGCTGCGTCTAGAAATCCTGTCCATAAAAGTTATGAACAGGACCGGTGATAAAGGGCAGCCCTGCCGGAGTCCAACATGCACCGGGAACAGGTTGACTTAGTGTCGGCAATGCGGACCAAACTCCTGCTCCGCTCGTACAGGGACCGGATGGCCCCTAATAAAGGGCCCCCGATTCCATACTCCTGCAGCATCCCCCACAAGGCATCACGAGGGACACAGTTGAATGCTTTCTTCAGGTCCACAAAACACATGTGAACCGGTTGGGCAAACTCCCATGAACCCTCGAGTACCCTGTAGTGGGTATAGAGCTGGTCCAGTGTTCCACGGCTGGGACGAAAACCACACTGCTCCTCTTGAAGCCGAGGTTCGACTATCGGCCGGACTCTCCTTTCCAATACACTGGCGTAGGCCTTACCAGGGAGGCTGAGGAGTGTGATCCCCCTGTAGTTGGAACACACCCTCCGGTCCCCCTTCTTATGAAGGAGGACCACCACCCCAGTCCAGTCCAGAGGCACTGTCCCCGACCGCCACGCAATGTTGAAGAGCTGTGTCAACCATGACAGCCCCACAACATCCAGAGGTTTGAGGTACTCAGGGCGGATCTCATCCACCCCCGAAGCCTTGCCACCGCAGAGCTTTTTAACCACCTCGGTGACTTCAGCCTGGGTGATGAAAGAGTCCAACCCCGAATCCCCAGCCTCTGTTTCTACCAGGGAATCTGTGATGGCAGGATTGAGGAGATCCTCGAAGTACTCCTTCCACCGCCCAATAATGTCCCCAGTCGAGGTCAGCAGCCTCCCACCCCCATTATAAACAGTGTTGGCGAAGCACTGCTTCTCCCTCCTGAGGTGCCGGACAGTTTGCCAGAATCGCTTCGAGACCAACCAGTAGTCCTTCTCCATGGCCTCACCGAACTCCTCCCAGGCCCGAGTTTTTGCCTCTGCCACAGCCCGGGCCGCAGCACGCTTGGCCTCACGGTACTCGTCAGCCGCCTCAGGAGTCCCACAAGCCAACCACAGCCGATAGGACTCCTTCTTCAGCTTGACGGCATCCCTTACTGCCGGTGTCCACCACCGGGTTCTGGGATTGCCACCGGGACAGGCACCGCAGACCTTACGGCCGCAGCTACGGGCAGCAGCCTCGACAATAGATGCGGAGAACATGGTCCACTCGGACTCTATGTCTCCAACATCCCCTGGAATCTGGCCGAAGCTCTCCCGGAGGTGGGAGTTGAATACATCCCTGGCCGAGGGCTCCACCAGGCGTTCCCAGCAGACCCTAACTTTCTCCTCCTCCAGCGGATCCAACTCACCACCAGGTGGTGATCAGTGGACAGCTCAGCCCCTCTCTTCACCCCAGTGTCCAAAACATGCGGCCGAAGGTCTGATGATACGACAACAAAGTCGATCATTGACCTCCTGTCTAGGGTGTCCTGGTGCCAAGTGCACTGATGGACACCCTTATGCTTGAACATGGTGTTCATTATGGACAATCCGTGACTAGCACAGAAGTCCAATAACAAAACACCACCCGGATTCAGATCGGGGAGGCCATTCCTCCCGATCACGCCTCTCCAGGTGTCACTGTCATTTCCCACGTGGACGTTGAAGTCCCCCAGCAGAATAATGGAGTCCCCGGGAGGGGCACTATCCAGCACCTCCGACAGGGACACCATGAAGGCCGGGTACTCCGCACTACCGCTCGGCCCGTGGGGCGAAACAACAGTCAGGGACCTATCCCCAACCCGAAGGCGCAGGGATGCGACCCTCTCATCCACTGGGGTAAACCCCAACACGAGACGGCTGAGCTGGGGGGCAACAAGCAAACCCACACCAGCCCGCCGCCTCTCCCCGTGGGCCACTCCAGAGTAGAAGAGAGTCCAGCCCCTCTCCAGGAGATGGGTTCCAGAGCCTACACTGTGCATGGAGGTGAGCCCGACTATTTCCAGTCGATATCTCTCGACCTCCCGCACAAAAGAAGTCTCCTTCCCTCCCAGCGAGGTAACCTTCCACGTCCCTAGAGCCAGCCTAAGCATCCGGGGATCGGGCTGCCGAGGTCTCCACCTTCGTCCGCCACCCATCATTTTTGCACCGGTCCCTCACGGTTCCCCCTGCAGGTGGTGGGGCCACTGGGGGATGGCCTCGCGTCTCTCGTTCGGGTTTGGCCAGGCCGGGTCCCGCGACCCGGTCACCAGGCGCTCTCCGGCGAGTCCCGACCCCGGGCCTGGCTCCAGGGTGGGACCCCGGCTCCTGCGGGCGACGTCACGTGCCTCGATATTCTAGTCCTCATGAAGGATTCTGGAACTGCTCTTTGTCTGACCCATCACTTAGAGCCTGTTTGCCATGGGAGACCCTACCAGGGGCATTTAAGCCCCAGACAACATAGCCTCTAGGATCATTTGAGCACTCAAACCCCTCCACCACATTATGGTGGCAGTTCAAGGAGGGGGCTACTGGTTTAACACACACACACAAAAACAAAAACAGAAGCACTGATCCAGGAGTACTTTCTATGTTAAAGAAATAAAATGCTACTGGTGACTTTAACATTTTATTTCTGTAACATAGAAAGTACTCCTGGATCAGTGCTTCTGTTTTTATTTTTTGTGTGTGTGTGCTCTGATTTCTTTAGCCCCAAGTCCTTTGAGGCAGATGGCCAGGCTCTGCTGGAGGTTTCTTCCTGTTAAAGGCGAGTTTTTTTCTTTCCATTGTTGCAAAATGCATGCTCAGTATGAAGGATTGCTGCAAAGTTAATCATACCATGGGATCAATTATGCCCCATCACTATGTGCTTGATCAAAAGAAGTAGAATGGCAAAGTCAATGCAATTGCCTCAGTTTCCTTTTTACCATTTCGAATAGTAAACTTACCTCCGCTATGTCTAGCCCTGGTGCTAACTCACCAGGTGGGGTGATAATGTACCCTCAGTCCCTTGGTCCTTCCAAGTTCCAGCTACAGCAGCGGGCTGGTGCCTGTTCAGCATGTTCAGGGCTCTGGGATGTGGCCTGTGGGCTGTTAATATAAAACAATAAATTAGCACAAGTTTAACAAAAACTTTACAAGCTTTAAAGTATAACCCTGGTAATCTCGGCTGCTGTTAGCTTGCATGTCTGGCAGTCATCTCAGAGTTTGAGTAAAAATGAGTCCATAGATTAGAAGGCTGATTTTTCAGCTGTGCATTTCTTGTGCGACTCACTTTTATATATAGTTGCTTTACATCGTGCTCCCCTCCGAGTGACTTTGGAAAAATAACTTTGGCAAACTTCACAAAAATCCCTCAAAGATCACCTTTCACTGGCCTCACCCAAAGCCGTTTCCCAGTCTTTGTTGTAGCTGCATTTTCTTTTTCGTGACATACTTTTCATTATATTCTGTATAGCCTACTTATGTAAGCTATACAAGCGTGGCACGCAGGTTAGTCATGATGTGGGACGCTGTTACGTATTTTGATTGACAGATGATGCGGCTCTGTGATGATGACTGCAGCTCTGCTTTCTTTACATTTCAGAAAAGCTCGAGTCAAATATTTTTTTTACTAATCAGAATTTGACCTAGTCAAATGCAGGACATTGTTTCTGTTTGAGGGTCACCGGGATAGGAGTGAAAAATGTGGCACAGTCCCACACAAATCAGGACATCTGGTCACCCTACTGATGACCTACCTCTGTGTGGGCCCTATGACTGCTCTGGGGTGGTGCTTTGTGTGTGTCTGTGTGAGTCTGCTGCGGTCTTACAGAGCCGAGTCCACCTATCTTTTGCTGTTCTGGGGTGCTGAGTGTTTCAGGTTTTCTACCTTTCTCACCAATTTGACACCTTTGCACTTCAAAGTGACAAATTTCCTTAAATACACCCACTCAACTTAACAGACTTCGAGACATACGCTCACCCACTAACACATACACACACGCATATCCACCCACATACCCATACACAAATAATCTAAATAGTTGAAAATCATGCAAACACTGGTTGCTATTATATCAATGTGGCCTGTCTACTTTGTTGCTGGATGCAGTTTTGATTTCATAAGTAAATCTCACAATCAGTATTGTGTCTTGAGATATCAGCAATACTGACCTGGCACATTTAGGCAACCAACTTCTCTACAAGGTATGCCTGAAATGCCAAGACAAGACGCATAAAAAAAGAAAGAATAATAAATTGAATTTTAATGCATTAAATGGGAGTGTATGTCATTGACTTTGAATCCATCTGCATAATAATTGACTATATATCTCTGTATAATAATTGGATTTTTTTGTAAAGTGCTTTAAGCTAACATTTGCAATGGGTTTGGTTTGGCTATAAATAACTATTAATAAGTGCAGAAGGCAATTATTAACAGAGTTAGTAATTTTGATCCAAATTACCAAGTCAAGGCACCAGCTCATTAACAGTAATTAACCAAGCAGCTCTGAGTCTCTGTCAGTTAGTGTTTTATGAATACCTGCCTGGTGAAATGTGGTGTTATAGATCAATAGATGAAGGAGTGAATTCACGCACTGGCGTTCTCAAACAGCAAGCACTTCCCACATGTATAGAATAAACACCAACAACTTCTCTCCAAACCCAAGAATTTATTAACAAATAATTTAACTTCAAGTTAAAATTCTTCAATTAACAAACTCTTTAACTAGACTAGTAACATTCAACTAAACTACTAAGAAAAATTAAAGGATGAGGAAAACTAAAACAAAAAGGAAACAAAAAATAAAACTGAAACCAATAACCAAAAAAAGCATGCAGCGATATTGCAGTTTACTGTGAACATGTTTATTTATGAGCCAAAGTTTGTTTTGTGGAATTTAGACTTAAAAACTAATTACTAACAGAAATTTGGATGTGTTCAAACAACCAGTTCATGATGCAAGTCAGAAGGGTAACTAAAATATATTATATAAAAATTATTTTAAGAATAAAATATTTGCGAAATAGAAGTCTTTAACCTTTTGGATAATTGATTCCTAGTGCTGTTTCAACCAGCCATCACAGGGAGTAATGGACTACTAAAATGGCTGCTTAAAACGGATATCGACTCACTATTTGGCCGTCTTCACAGCAGGGGCGATGTCACATCTGCAGTTAGCAGCTCAATTATCAACAAAGCAAATAGCAACCCCTTTAAGTCCCACATGTATATTTAAGTAGTATATATATATTGTTTGTATAGGTGTTGTATAGGTCTCAGTGGGAACAGAACGAGTTGTGTAGTGAACAGATGAGCAAATGCTGTCTTATCATCAGCATTAGCTTTTAGCTTTTATTTTTAGCTTTAGGGATAACAGAGACACAATTTAAAGCAAAATTTTTTAAAAACTATTTAGGGCATAAATTTTATTTTTTTTTTTTTGGGGGAAAGGAGATTGAAAATACAGATAAAATGGAGGAAGCTCACGTTACTAGACCATCAGTGTTTAAGCCACTTGCTGAAATAACATTTGCCTTCACTTTAAAAACACAACCCAAAAACAAATTTTGGAGCAACAAGGCTAAGAGGCCTGTTAGCACTCAAACAGTTAAACACCACAAACAAATAAAAACACAATGGGAAAAAAAACATATTTAAATGCTTTTATTTCCCAAAATTTAATTTTTTTTTGGGTCAGAACAGCCTCTTAAAATGAACCCTTTCCCGGTGAAAAAGTATATATACAAGTTTCAAAACCCCAAAGGGTTTGGGGCAACCCCCCCCCTTTTTTTCAAAGAGTTTTCCCTTTATTTTCATGACTAGAAAATTGTAGCTTTACACAGGCCATCCAAAAATATGAAATTAAAAACATGTGGAAAAAATATACTTAAACAAAAAAAATGTGAAACAAAATGAAAAAATGTCTTATATTTTAGGATCTTCAAATAGTCCCCCTTTTTCTTTTGATTACTGCAAACGCCCACTCTTGGCTTTCGGGTTGATAGCTTCAAGAGGCAGTCACCTAAAAAGGGGTTTTCCAATAGTTTTTGAAGGAGTTCTCAGAAAATATTACCCATTTGGGGGGGCCCCTTTTCCCTTTCATCTTCCCGGTCCAGTCCCCCCAAACCATTGGGTTGGGTTCAGGTCCGGTGACTTGGGGGCCCAAAAGGTCATCTGGCCCCAGCACCCAAAACTCTCCTTTTTGGGTCAAATACCCCTTCACGGGCCGGGAGGTGTTTTTGGGGGTCATTGTCCTGTTGAAAAAAAAAGGGATGGCCCAACTAAACCAAACCAGATGGAATACCCTGCCGCTCCGAAAATGCTCCGGTAGTCATGCGGGTTCATTATCCTTCAAATTTTTAATAAACCCCCAAAAGTGTCACCAAAAAGGCACCCCCACACCTCAAAACCTCCCCCTCCAGGGGGAACCCGGGTTTGGGAACCAGGCTGTAAGTCCATCCGTTCACCTCTTTGCGCCGCCCAAAAGAAACTTTTTTTTGGTTGGAAAAAAGATCTAAAAGACCTTTCAGACCAAACCCAAGATTTCCAAGTCTAATGTCCTTTTCCTGTTTTTTTTACCCCAAAAGCTTTTTCTGCTTGTTGCCTGTCCTAAGCAGGGGTTTCCTAGCAGTTTATTTTTAGCTGCGTGTGGAAAAGCCTGATTGTCATCACATCTCTCCTTAACAGTTGTTCTAGATGATGGTTTCTCGTGCTAGAACTCCTGTGTGGCTCATTGACCCTGTTCTCTTAATCTGTTAACCTGCTATTTCTGAGGCTGGTGACTTGATGAATTTATCGTTGCACAAGGTGGACTCTTGGTCTCACTTCCTTTTCCTGGGGCGGTCTCATTGTTTAGCCAGTTTCTTTGTAGCGCTCGATGGTGTTTTAGTGACTGCACACTTGGGGACACTTTCAAGTTTTTTCACACACAATTGTTTCGGAACTGACTGACCCTTCATTTCTTAAAGTAATGATGGCCACTCGTTTGGTTCTTTGACTTGAGGCTGCTTGTTTTCTCGCCATAGGGACGTACAAATTCTAACAGTCCCCTTATTCAGTAGACTATCAGCTGTGTTGACTCTGTATCCACCCACCTGCACACCACAACTGTCATGGTGGTCCCAACCCCATTTTATAAGGCTTGTGAAATCCCACTTATAAACCTGCAGGCACACCTGTGAAGTGAAAACCATTTAGGGACTACCCTCTTGAGCTCATCAACAGAATGCCAAAGTGTGCGTAGCAGTAATTCAAAGCAAAATGTGGCTACTTTGAGAACCTAAATATAAGTCATATTTTTCCAGTTGTTTCACACTTTTTTGTTCAATATATAATTCCACATGTGTTAATTCATAGTTTGGATGCATTCAGTGTGAAGCTACAATATTCATAGTCATGAAAATAAGGACAACTCTTTGAGAAGGTGTGTCCAAACTTTTGGTCTGTACTGTATATATACACACACCTTGATATCCCTTAAAGTAGCTGATGGAGACCAAACATGTATAGTTATAGGTTTGGGGACTTTGTTTTCACCCAGTTTACTTTATCTGAATGTTTTCGAGGATGAGGTGATATTAACTATTGATATCTTGTGTGATGACACCCTAGTGTGCTTTTTGTGTGCTTATAAAACTGGACTGAAGAAGAGCAGGCAAGACATGTGCAATGATGTGCTATTTCCTTGGTGCTGCCCTGCAATTTGGAGCTGGTACTCAAAAAATAATGAGGGCAGAGGGAATAAATGGGAGCTACAACGACAGAGAGAGAGAGAGAGTGAAAGACAGTGTGAGAGGGGGATGTTGAATAAAACATAATAGACTGAAAGTGATGGATCAATGGGATTGGGTGGTGCTTTCCCTCACTGGCACACACCACAAACTCATGACTTATGGCAGGATTACGGAACATACCGACCAGCTTGAATGGGCATAAGCTAACAGTTGCTGCAGTACAATTTGTAACGTGTTCATAGAAAAATGTGTGTGCACAAACCTTTACTGGGCCATAGTTCTGGATTTAACCTCAGATTTAATTCACCAGGGAAATTACAACAACGTTAATCACTTACACATCCAGCTGCAATTCTTCATGCTTAAACATGCTCTTTGTCTACACACACCAGCTACTGGTTGTTCTCCCTTCGCTGGCCACTTGAGCTCCCGTACCTGTCCCTAGCAAGGTAGAAACGCACCAAAAACACAATAGCAGGTGGATCGCTGGTTCTGAGCGTCGGCTCCTATATCCTGTGTTATTAGACTGGGGAGATGGAGACATTTAACTTGGTTGCTTCTGAGATCAAAGCCCCCATGGCTCTGCGTGTAAATTGCATTGCTCTTGCAAACAGTCTTATTAAAACATGACCACTAAGAAAGGGACTCTGGCTCTACTTTTCGAGTCCAGTTTCAGAAGCATGCACTGTTGGATGGGGGTAATCATTGTTTTAGAGTCTGATTAAAAAAAACAAAAACTCAAAAGGATCTGCTGATTAAAATTATTTAGACAAACTAAAATACAAGTGCGGCAGTCTATTCTTACTTAATCTATAGAACTGCTTTCCTGCTCACCAAAAGTTAGCAGTCTCTCTACAACAGGTTTTAAACAGCTTTCATCTGAGCCTTATTTCCACTTAGATTTGCGCTCTGTTGCTTGATGCGATCTGTGAAGAGCTCTAATTGGCTGTTTGTTGTTTCCAGGCTGCCGTGCATTTGTTTGTAGATATAGGGTTCTCCTATTGATCACAGCAGATTACACCCAGTTTTAGCTGATCAGATGTACACACAGAATCACTTGTACATCTTATTACACTGTTGAGGGTCATAGCAGCAATGAACAACCCTTATTTTGTCTTTATTGTGTATGACTTTTCTGTATGAAGATACTTCTGTTTTACATTTTTGTTAGCCTGCAGATAGTGTCAATAAGCTCTAAATTCAAAGAGGCTGAAACATGAGCACCATAAAAAAATCTACCTCCAGTGTTTCTGAATTAAGTTGCACATTTTGCTAAAATTTGATTTCTCTTAAAATGATGCTTTATAGTCACAGTAAATGTATAGTATGAAAGAATAGTAAACTTTAACTGTCTCCCTAATACAGCATAAACTACTTTAGGTAAGTAAAATCATAAATCATTTCTTTCTTACATATTGTGTTTCCTGTTTCCAATGTAACTTTTGTTTTGTCTCAGAAATTTTGTCACTTTAATTTAAATTAGTCCATTAGGTTTCAAATTTAGATCTGTTTAAACAGTTTCATCCAGCTTTCAGAGCGCACCACTGCACAAAAACACAACTCGTCAAAGTTGATAATATCATTTTTATTGTTCCAGATAATTGACTTGTGGCTATACTGCAATTATTTTGTTAAATCTCAGTGCTGCATGTGCTTGGGATAATTCTCATTACTATATGCTTCCCCGACATTGGATAAAATATTGTTATGCCACAGTTTTTTTTTTCATATTGATTACTGCATCACCAATTGACTATTGATGACCAGACCATATCTTAAAAAATGAGAACTGTTCAAGAAAACTTTTGCCTATTCCTTACATTACAACCAAAAACATTACTGTAGTTTTTTTATGATTTTAGCTAAAACAACATAAAGCAGGACATTACTGAGGAATTAACTTAAAATTGAATGAAAATCTGTTTACAATTAAAAACCAGAAAAGTTTGTCACACACATGTAGTCAGTCTACTTGGGTAAATATTATGTTTAACCAAATTCTGCTAAAATTACAGCTACTCAGTCAATAGAGGGGATTTGTGCACAACTCCGATGTCTTTCTACAAATTCTCAATTGAAATTAGATCTGGAATTTGACTGGGCCATTTAAACAAATATGGTTTAAACTCAACCATTCTAATGTAGCTCCAACTACATGTTTTCAACAAGTTTTCTTTGACCACTGCTATGCTTTTAGCCCCATCCATCTCTCCATCAACTCTGACCAGCTTGTCCCTGCTGAAGAAACCATCCCCCACCTCATGATGCTGCCACCACCATGTGTCACTGTGGGGATGGTGTGTTCAGGGTGATGTGCAGTTTCAGTTGTCTTCAAATACAGTGTTTTGTATGTAATTTAATTTGTAACGTTATCCCATCAACTTGCCTGGAAGGAGCTAATAAAGAAAATTACCTCATCAGCTAAATCTGTTAGAAAGAAAAAGTATCCTTATTTGAAATTTTACTTTTAACTACTTTTTTAACTAATTAACTACCTAAGTAACTAAGTAACTTACTAACTAACTAACAATTTGAACAGTTACAGATTATGTCATGGTTGCTCCTGTCTGAACACTATGTAACAGTGCCCTCTATTGGCTTATCTTTGTCATTACCTGCATGACAAACAGTAACCAGAGAAAGGCGGATGTCTCGGACGTGATCAGAGCCCGTTATTTTGGACGGACAGGCCCGAATCGATCCAGTGGGTTCCTGCTTTCTTTCAGAACTAGGGGGGAAAAAAAAACAATTGGGTGGGTCCTTGAAACCCTGACCCTCCCTAATTCCCGAACATCTTTTATCGTCTCCTTTCGAAAATGTTGTTAAAAAATTTTGGGCCTGCGGGACAAACGCGGCGCAAAACAAACGGTGGCAATTTTTTTTTCACCGTAGTTGATCAGATATTGCTCATATTACTAAAAATAACGAAAGTTCAAGGATTGTGTGTTGCAACTGCAGAAAGCTGCTTGACGAAAAGGATATTTCTAACAAAAATAGAATAATTTTCAACCTCCTATTAGTGAAAAAAACATACTGTATTAGGGCAATAAATAAGACACGACGCAGTCTCTGTTCCTTGTTTCACAATATGTAATAAAATAAAGCCTCACAAACATGGCAGCGCTTCATTGTGATGCTGAATCACGTCAGATGTCCCACATCAACTGGTCAAATTTCTAACATTAAGATTACCTTAAAATATGGACATAAATAACAAATTTTTATATATTTAATCATACTGCTGTTTCTTCTTTATGCAAAAAGTACTTATATCAAGTAAAACGTTTAAATAAAAACAGATATTTATGTCTCGTAATAGAAAATTATCGCCCAATCAAGCATGCGCAGTAGCTTGAGACTGAAAAGGTCCAATCATATTTCGCCATTGCTGTAGCTTAAGCTTCTGTGATTAGGACCATAACAGATCACTTACTTTGCTACGTCGTCAGTTCACTCGCTCATACAAATGTGCAACTTGTTTTCTGCACGCATCTGTAAAATTATTCACCTGTTATTGATGAAAGCTGTCGCTGGAATACTTAAATGAATCTCATAAAGTCTTAAAAATTTAATAATGGATACAGTACTCTTATATAAAAATTCCTTTTCTGACACATTTACTAAGTCTGTTTTAGCCCGTTGGTAAAGTCTACATACAAAAAACATTATGAATTTGTGACTAATAATGTTTATAGTGGTTGGGCTTTAAAGATGGATGAATGAATGATTGGATTGTTCAGTTTTTTTTTCCTTTACCCTCTTCATCATGGGTCCAATTTGCTTGTATTCCCAGGATTGCACATTGATCACTACAGTAAAGACACATCAGACGCCAGAGTGTCACCATGCATTCTTCCACAACATATGCAGCCCTGCTCTGTCTGGTTGCTGGGGCAGCTACAGCCATTCAGACCCCTCAGACAGGTGAGAAAGGCCACAACCGGAACCAGATGGTGCTGTAAGGCTCAGCGGCAGGTGAATACAAGCGGGCAGAAAATGACAGGAAGGTCGGGATGGCAGAATCTGTATTGTAAAACAGTTACCACAGTATTAGAAATAAGCAGAACAGACACTTAAATTTTAAAATAGATTAATAACTGGGGGTTTTTAACCTTGATTCTTGTTTAATTCATAAATTAATTTTAAATGATTGTTAATCCTTTTAAACATACTCCAATTTCGTTAATGTTTTTTATAGTTTTAATTAGTCTTTCTAACACAAATTTCTGACATGCCAGCCCTGCAAATTAAATTTCAACGTAAAATAGCTTTGCTTTATGCAATGCTTTGCTATAAAGCAGCATCCAGTGTCTACAAATTTAATTGATAGTGGAATTTATTAGTGGTTGGTGCTATATATGGTGCATTTGGATCCATTAATTTACACGTCTATACAGAAATAGTGCAGTAAATGATTGGAAGATAATAGGTATAATGATCATACACATTATCACAATACATGAGGGTATAGATGCACAGAAAGGAATTTTGCAGCATAGTTGCAATCTCCTGTTTCTGTTAAGTTTTGATGATTTTCTCTTTGAGATCTATAACAAGAAAAAGAACATTTAAAATATTTTTCAAGCATTTCTTTTGTAATTAATTATTCATATTAGGTTCAGAGGTTACATCATCCCTGAAAAACTCATTTGAAACTAATGTAAAATGATTACAGAGCTGATATTTAAAACTAGTTTTAGCATCAATATTTTGGCATATTAGGAAGTAGCGTGATGAGTGAGGTTAGCTTACAGAAATATTAGTGTCTGTGTGAATATTCTTGACAATGTAGATTGTTACCTTAATTGTGAAATTTCCAAAAGCCTGTCAAGATTTCCAAACCCACTTGTTCCATAACAGACAGATGTTGAATGCTTAAAAATATAACAGAGAAATTTAGCTTTACTCCTTTTAGGCTTCATGTTATCTGCTGAAAAACTTGGTCTCTTTAACCCAGGCACAGTTTTCTTTGAAATAGCTTCTTCCTCGCTGTGTTCTCTCTGATTAACTGTTAAACAGCTCAATGATGGTGACCCAGTGGTCATTTTTTAGTTGAAAATATGTATAAAATGTAAATATTACATCACTTTCTAGGCTGAAATTTGGATGCATTTAGTTGAAAAGTGAAAGTGCGTCTAAGTTGGGTTTTTAGAAGTTCTTTAGACCAGTTTTAGCTGAGATTGACAAGCATTATTTGCCCCATGTCACGTATCCCTACTGTGGCTTGAGAGTGAGTGTTTTGGGTGTTTTAACAAGATCTCGTTTTAAGGTAAAAGATTTAGGAGTTAAACTGTAGAAGGTCTACTGTAGTAAGAGTGAAAATGTGGGCAAAAGTCCCCAATGAACATACTGCAACATGACACTTTTAGTCAGACCTTTCTTCTTTTTGCTGCAGATGTCATTATAAAAAACCTGCACACTTGCATTTTGTAAGAATGTAGCCATGTGTTCAGATAGTGTTGGAGGCTATGACTGGATCTGCAAGTCGGGTTTCACAGGGGCCTGCTGTGAAAAAGATAAAACAGTACTGTTGCAGGCGCTGTAAAAAGATTTTTGTTTATTTACTACTCACACATTTGTGTGCATGCTCTACCACCTTTTTTAAATCAAAGAGCTCACCATTTTGTTAGAAAAATATAAAAGACTCAAGATGCCTTGACTGAAACCAACTAAAATTGTACTACATTTAAGTTCACATAATTCAGTTTGCACCCAGATAATATTGCTGAGAGTTCAGTTATTCCTTTATGGATACTTTCATCCACAGTCTGTGTCCTTTGTGATTTGTGCCAGCTCTACAGATCCCTGCTACTGACTTTAATGTATTTATAAACCTGTTGTTTGGAATCAAAAGTGTAAAAAACCTGTTAAAATTAACTGTTCAACAAAATACTAATTTCATTTTTTGCTTGTCAATAAAAAATACTACTGTGCTTCTATCTTGGAACAAGTAGTTATATTTTTTAGCCAATTTGCCCTCTATTTGTAATGTGCAAGAACAGGTTTATTATAAGACAATTAAAGAACATGAACCTATAATTTCCTTTCAAATAAAATTGTTAACTTCCAAAGAAGCATAATATGAGCTGTATAAAGGAATGTATGAAGTATTCCTACTGAGTTGATGTAAAGTGACTGTTCTCTCAGTGTTTCTGGAGAAGCAGCAGGCCACCTCGCTGATCTCCCGTCAGAAGAGAAATGCCGGACCATCGACCTTGGAGCAGGCTTGCATGGAGAGGGTGTGCACCTATGAAGAAGCCAGGAAGTATTTCCAGGACTCATACCGCACGGTTAGCTTGCTTTTCATTTTCAAGTTCCCCTAAAACATCCTCATGTCTGATAACATGATAGATAAGACCTCCAGATAACAGATAAGACCTCCATGCACCTTCTTCTTGCTTATCATGTGCATATTTTCTTCCAGGACATCTTTTGGTCTGTCTACATCGGTATGTTACATATTAAAAGAACGTCCCATTCAAGAATGCATTGCCTCTTCTAACAGACTTGTTCTGTATTAAGATGGAGACCAGTGTGCTGAAAACCCCTGCAAGAATGGAGCCATGTGTTCAGACAGTGTTGGAGGCTACGACTGCGTCTGCAAGTCAGGTTTCATAGGGGTCCACTGTGAAAAAGGTACAGGGCTGTTGCAGGCACCATGTAAATATTGCTGTCTCTTTAATACTTACACATTAGTGTGCTCTGCTACTTTCTCTGTTTCTCTGTTTCGTGAGGTAGATGAGACTCTTTGCACACTGGAAAAGGACAAAGGATGCTCACAGTTTTGTAAACCAGGATACACGTCCTACCAGTGTTCCTGTGCTCGTGGCTGGAAGCTCAAAGACAAGACCAAGTGTGAGCCTGCAGGTATGTTTATGTTGGCTTGAACAAATGTCCAATTGACTTTTTTTTCTAATGTGTATTTTTTGCAAATTAGATGAAGTGAAGTTTCCTTCTTATTTACCATTGGTTACATTTATTTAAGTAATTTAACTTCTCTTAAAAAGTATTTTTAATAAATTAGTTGGCAGTAAAAGACCCTATCAGTTCCGTTTATATGGTAAAGAGAAAAGGAGAAATGGTAAAGTCAGAATTATAGCCATTTATTTACAAACACTGTCTAAAAAGACACATAATTTAATTAACATTGTCTGGGATTAAATCAGATTAAACCTTTAAACTGTATCACTTGGGTCAAATGTTTCTCACTATAGTTTGCTGGACATATGGCCCATTCCTTATAGAACTGGTCTTAATGGCTCAGGTTTTTAGACCCCTTTGTTTGCATACAACTTTTAAGCTCTGCTTACATATTTTCTACGGGACTTAGTTTAGGGCTCTAAAATATTACCTTTGGTAATTTTGAAGATTTTTGCACAAACTTTGTTTTCCTGGCTCATGTCTGGAACACTCATGCCTCCACATTTCAACATGATGCTCTTTCCTCATAATGCCATCTAATTTGTGAAGTGCACCTGTCAGTCGTGGAGCAAAACACTCACACATAACATGCCACCACTCCCGTACAGTTGAAATGGTGTTCTCAGGCTTGCAAACCTTCCCCCTTTACACCCAAATCAATGATGGTCATTATGTCCAAACACTTTAGTTTCATCAGACCACAGGACAATTCTTTAAAGAGACTTGAATGATTGCATTTGCAAACTGCAATCTGGCTTTTTTATTTTGCTTTTGGAATAATGGCTTCTTCCTCTCTGATAGGCCTTCCAGTCCACGGTGGGACAAGAATCCTTTCACTGTAGATAAAGACACTTACTTACCTGCTTTAGCCAGCATCTTCACTAGGTCCTTTGCCTTTGTTTTGGGGTTAATTCACACATTTTGCTGTTTATAGTTGAGTATAATTTGAACCTATAAATGTGGTACCTGTAGGCATCTGGACATTGTACCCAACAACCAAACCTATAGAGGTTCACATTTCTTTTCCCCATATCTTGGCTGATTTATTTTAATATTTCCACGATGTCAAAAAAGGAAACTGTGTTTGAGGTGTTTCTCTAAAATACATCTACAGGTATGCCTTCATTTAACTCAGTTGTTGTGAAACAACCCAAAGCTTATAAAGCCTTGACTTATCTTTCCTAAAACAAATGTTCTCATTATTGTGGGATTTAGCAAATAGAAATAATTTATGTAATCCACACTGACGTAAATCTGGAAAATGTTAGTCTATTTTAACATCAGACAGTGATGAAAAGGTTGTGTTAAATCGTGTGTGTAAAAAATCTAAATTCAACTCTATGTAGCCTTTTGTGTATTTTGTTTGATTTTCCTTAACAAAAACTACATCTTATCAGAATTGTCTGTCCTTGTTAGTCAGAAACCCCTGTGGTCAGCTGAACAGCCTGTCTCAGTGGAAGAACAGACAGTCAAGAATTGCTACCAATAACTTTGAAGGACTTCCTTGTGCTTCAGCCGAGTGTCCTTGGCAGGTAAGGGGAGCCCAGTCCAATGAGCTCCTTGCACATATTATTTCAAATGTCTGTTTTGTGTTCCTATATCTCCATCCTTTTAACAGGCTCTCCTGAAGAGTCCAGAGTCTCAAGGGTACTGTAGTGGAGTAATTCTGAAGGAGAACCTGGTCTTGACTTCAGCCCAGTGTGTCATGAAATATACCTCCTTCCAGGTGGCAGTTGGTGAGTGTGGTGGACATGAGTGTTGTATTAAATTCAGATTTTATGTATATAATCAATTATTTACTCTCATATATTTGTCAATCAGTCATTTATTAATCTGATGTATTTTCTTGACCTTCCTAAGAAAACTTATACAAAAAGACCAGCGCTGATTGATTTCACTAATGATGAATTTATTATTTATTTAAACTTGTCTATATTTACATGGGTTTACTTATTCTAAATGAGTATTAGACGAACTAACAACAAACATAAAAACAAATGAACATGTCCTACTGATAGGTATAAAAATGGTCTGAAGTACTGAAGAAAGGTTCAGGAGAGTTATTATTTAATGGATGAAGCTACAGTGGTTAAACAGACTTCATCAGATATCAGACTCATAAAAACACGAATAAAATGATCTTTGCCTATCTGATTTTTTTTAAATCTGAGCTAAGAGGCATGTTATATCTGTTCTTAACCAGTTCCAGATTAGCAGAGTAACACAGAATTTTCCCACCTCATGTCTGACTGGGAACAGCAGCTCTTGCTTTCTGGATCTCAGGCTCTCAGCCAGAAGGCAGGAGAAAGGTCCAGCTCTTCATCTATCTCTCTCTGTCTCTCTCTTACTGTTAAGCAGTTTTCGCCCATCATTCTTATGACTGGCCTGGGTTGCTCTGAGGAATGAGAGGAGGCAACAGATGCCTGTCCAGCTGATGAGGATGTGGGGATGTAACAAGCTTTTCAGATCCCAGCAGGGACCGTGACTCAGTATAAGAACAGAGGAAAAGAGAAGCTTACTTGCTGGGTTTAGCTGTTGGACGTTTCCAGCGTATCTCTTTCAGGAGTTACAAAGAAACTCAAATTTCTTCTCCCAAATCTGTGGATCAAAATTTCTCAGAAATGTCTGCAGGGAGACAAACAGGCAATATTAATGAAAACAGTCATGTTAGGCACAGATAATCAGCCTGGACCATGCTATTGGCACCTCTCTTGGAAGGGTCGAAGCTTCACAGATCTCTCTGCGATTTCTTTTTCTGACGTGCCGTCAAGGTTACTTGACCAGGTTTCAACAGTCTATCCTTCCCAGATCGTTCAGCCATGTCCTAGATGTTCAACCAAAAAGTAGAGTTATAACCTGAAAGTGAATGAAATTTGAGAAAAGTGAAATAATCCAGATTGTATTGAAATATATTAAGAAAACAGATAAAAATGAGATAATATATGTATTAATGCCTGATGGTACACTTAGAGAATGAAAAGAAATTGGGTTGATATAATTTGCTTTGTCTTAGCAATTAAATAAGAAATATACAAAAAGAAAACATTTAGTAATAAAACATGTCTCAAAATTAATTAAGGTAGTTTACAGGAGTTAGTGCAAAGCTCCAGACTGAACCCAGGTTTAAATCAGGAATTTGCAAAAAGGTTTGACATTATAACAGCGTAAAATTATCAGTGAAAGATACTTGGCGTCTGTTGATAATATATTGCTCATTCTAATATATAAAACCACGTATATTCTAATTTCAAAGTGACGTTATAATAATGTTGATCTGTATGTAATATTCTGTTTCTGCCTGAAATTAAATCGAATTAGTATGATATAAAAAGGTTTACATTTTATTTATAAACCTAATGATACCATGATTTCACTGAGGTATAATACATATACCTCAATAATGTCTCATAGCAATGTACTGTAAAATTATTGCTAACTTACTGTTAGGAAAGTACTATAATTTGTTTCATGGGTATGTTCAGTCTACTATCTGGCACGTTACTACAGTGATTGTGAAAGTATTGATACCTCATGGCATTTTTTTACATTTCCTCATATTGTAACCACAAAATGTAATGTATTTTATTGAGGTTTTCTGTGATTAACAACTCCATCCATCCATTGTCTTTCGCTTATCCAAGATCTGGTCACGGGGATAATAGGTCTAGGCGGGAAACCACCAAGGTCAGTCAGACTGGGTGGAGAGTGTCTTTGAACATCAAATTTGAACTCTTCTTATCAATTGGATTTAGGTTTGCTCTTTGACTGGGCCATTCCAACAGCTGAATGTTTTTTGATCTAAACCCCTCCATCACAGCTCTGGCTCTTTGTTTAGGGTCGTTGTCCTGCAGGAAGGTGAACCTTCATCCAAGTCTCAAATCTTTGCAGCCTCTAACTTATTTTCTTTCAGGATTACCCTATATTTGGCCCCATTCATCTTTGCATCATTCCTACCAGCTTCTCTGTCCCTGTTGAAGAAGAGTTTCCCCATACTATAATGATGTCGCCACCATTTTTCTCCTTGGGTATGGTGTGTCTAGGGTGCAGTGTCCTCCATGCACAGTGTTTTGCATGTAGGGCAGAAAATTCAATGTCGGTGTCATCTAACCAGAGCAGCCTCTTCCATGTTTTCCGTATTCCTTACATTTCCACCAAAAATTTCAAAGGGGACAACGTATTTCAACATTAACTTTCTTTTTTGCCCCTTTTCCATACAGGGCATGGTCACAGGGGTGGCTGGGGGTGGTACCTAGTGGCTTCAATGATTAATGCTCTCTTTGCCTCGTCTGTCAGTTAAGGTGGATGTACAGGGGTTAGACAATGAAACTGAAACACCTGTCATTTTAGTGTGGGAGGTTTCATGGCTAAATTGGACCAGCCTGGTAGCCAGTCTTCATTGATTGCACATTGCACCAGTAAGAGCAGAGTGTGAAGGTTCAATTAGCAGGGTAAGAGCACAGTTTTGCTCAAAATATTGAAATGCACACAACATTATGGGTGACATACCAGAGTTCAAAAGAGGACAAATTGTTGGGCACGTCTTGCTGGTGCATCTGTGACCAAGACAGCAAGTCTTTGTGATGTATCAAGAGCCACGGTATCCAGGGTAATGTCAGCATAACACCAAGAAGGACAAACCACATCCAACAGGATTAACTGTGGACGCAAGAGGAAGCTGTCTGAAAGGGATGTTCGGGTGCTAACCCGGATTGTATCCAAAAAACATAAAACCACGGCTGCCCAAATCACGGCAGAATTAAATGTGCACCTCAACTCTCTTGTTTCCACCAGAACTGTCCGTCGGGAGCTCCACAGGGTCAATATACGCGGCCGGGCTGCTATAGCCGTGTATCAGGATGACAATGCACCAATACACACAGCAAGACTGGTGAAAGATTGGTTTGATGAACATAAAAGTGAAGTTGAACATCTCACATGGCCTGCACAGTCACCAGATCTAAATATTATTGAGCCACTTTGGGGTGTTTTTGAGGAGCGAGTCAGGAAACGTTTTCCTCCACCAGTGTCACATAGTGACCTGGCCACTATCCTGCAAGATGAATGGCTTAAAATCCCTCTGACCACTGTGCAGGACTTGTATATGTCATTCCCAAGACGAATTGACGCTGTATTGGCCACAAAAGGAGGCCCTACACCATACTAATAAATTATTGTGGTCTAAAACCAGGTGTTTCAGTTTCATTGTCCAACCCCTGTATGTGTCTTGGTACTTGATGTGCCACACTCTTTACATATTATGAATGACAAAAAGCAGTGCAAAGTGAGATGTTTAAAGCTTGGTATATTTGTTTTATACCTCAATCCTGCTTAAAAACCAATCAACTGACCGATCCAGTGTGTTCCTTGGTCTTCATGATGCACTAATGTTGTCTAAAATTTTAACAATAGCTGTTTGTACTGAGATTTTATTAATAAATTATGGCCAATTGTACTAATTATGTGGCTTCTAAAGGCTGGATTTTATGTAAGGTATCAGTAAATGGGGCTCAGAAAATACACAATAATGCATGCAAAGCAGTACAAACAACACACTACTTTGTGTAACTTGGTCACACACAAATCTAGTTAAATAACCTTTCATAACACTGAAGTTTGCAGAGATAGTAATACTTTCTCCAGACATTGTGTGTGTGTTGAATCTGGGCACTGCTTTGTGCAACACAAATTAACTAATCCTGTCATCTTTCCTTCCCTGCGTCTCCTCAGGAAAACGCAGCACAAACTATGAGGAGGGAGAGCAGATCCTGTTTATAAAGCTAGTTCACCTCCACCCTCGTTACGTGAGAGACCGTCCTGAAAATGACCTTGCTGTGATCGAGCTTCGCGACCGCATAGTCTTTAAGCCACACATCATCGCAGCCTGTCTGCCAGAGAAAGACTTCGCAGAGAGCATCTTAATGTCTGGAGATTTCCCGGCTGTCGTCACCGGCTGGAAAGAACCCATACAGGTGTCCGGTTTCCAGGGACCGCTCACTGTTAACCAACTGCAGTTCAGCACTCTGCCTAAGTGCAGGGAGACGTACCCCAACCTGATGACCAATAAAATGGGCTGCACCACTGCTCGGGCCAATGCTGACTGCAACATGGGCTCCGGCAGCCCCTTGCTTACTCTGTACAGAGATGTGTTGTTTCTCACAGGGGTGGTGAGCCAACCAGAAGGGGCTGACTGCACCAAAGGGTACATCTTCCAAAAAGTGTCGCGCCACCTCAGCTGGCTGCAGACACTCATGGATTCACGTTAAAATGGTGAAGTGAGGTAACAGATCAAGCTCAATTATAAATTTTTTAATTATGCAGGTAAATATATACTAAAACAGATAAACTGTTGAATATTTTTCTTTCGTTTAAACTTAGTCGTCATAAGCTTCTGTGTGTGTTTTCTTTTTTTTTAAATATCGATGACAAAATAAACACTGGTTAATGTCTGATTTCTTCCCTCTCTGCATTTCACCTTTTATCCACAAGGTGGCTCTCTGTTAACGTCAGTAGGAAGCTTTGCTCTTGCATGTGTCAAATACTCATTGGCAGTAAGACCTGTGAATTATTCAGCATGATTGTGATGTGAACATCCCTTCCTATACCATTAAAGTGATGCCATGTCTGCAACAATGTAATGGTTAACATGCACCTTAAATGACTTCTGGTAATCATGGTTTCATGAATGTAATAAACCAGAAAATCCAAATTTTTCATTGTTTTAATATCTGATTTATATTAATGTAACCGGTTATTTCTCACAGATATGGAGGAAAAGCAGCTATGTGACATTTATAGATATTTGGGACATTGCTCATTTATAGACAAGACACATATGGAGTTTTCATTTTGAACATTTGTGTGCGATATCTTTTTAATTTTTTATTTCATTGTCAATTTACTGTCAAGATCCGAAACCTCGATATGAATCTACAATAATACTATGTGAATTAGGGCACTACAGAACAATCTAACCCAGGTTATACTCACTGCTAAATGTAGTGCAAGAAAATATTTGCACTCCTATAGAGTTCTTCTTTAATATAAAAGATAAATAAAGACAAAAAAACCTTCTCTAAATGGAGGTTTTAATTATTAAAAGAAAAAAGTTTTTCAAACCAAACAAGCCCTATTGTATGTGTATGTCCTCTCAACCGGATAACTGGTTGTACCACTCCTGGGGGCAAAACCAGTGCCATTAAGTGTTTGGGATACCTGGGAATGATTCTTTAACATCCCTATGAAGAGATTTTGGACAACTCTTCTTTGCTGAATTGTTTAACTTCGCCACATTGGAGTGTTTTTGAATATTAACGACCTGTTTGAGGTCATCCAACAGCATTACTAATTTAAGTCCAAACTTTGACTGGGTGTTTTTTGACTCAGTGTTTGTTTGTTTTTTTGCTTTTTTGAGGAAATCAGAGGTAGACTTGCTGGTGTGCTTATAGTCATTGTCCAGCTGCATAACCCAAGTACACTTGAGCTGAAGGTCACAAATTGATGACTGGACATTATTCTATGGTATTTTCTACTAGAGAGCAGAATTCATAATTTCATTATTTACAGCAAGTCTTTCAGGCCATGTAACACATGAAACACTACCACCACCATGTTTGACTGTTACAATGATGCTGTTTTTCAGAAATGCTGTGTTAGTTTAATGGCCTTTCCACTTTTCAGTACACATAATATTTTTCTGAAGGTCTTGGGAATTATTAAGATCATTTTTGGGAAATGTGAGATGGGTCTTTGTGTTCTTTTTGTTTAGCTGTGGTTTTTGCGTCTTTGTGACCTGGCCACTATTCTGCAAGAAGAATGGCTTAAAATCCCTCTGACCACTGTGCAGGACTCTTATGTCATTCCCAAGACGAATGGACGCTGTATTGGCCGCAAAAGGAGGCCCTACACCATACTAATAAATTATTGTGGTCTAAAACCAGGTGTTTCAGTTTCATTGTCCAACCCCTGTATGTGCCTTATAGGTTTTATACAAATATGGAGGGAATGGGACTAATAATAAAGGAATGATTGTGTACTAGTATTCTTCAGTCTCGTTGGGGATAAATGTGCCAGCATACCAACTTGCTTATGGTGAATTTTTCCCAAAACCAATATTTAGCAGCCATTAATTCACTCATTGTCTGAGAGTAGCACATTAGCATGCTAAAATACACTAATTAGGAAGTAATAAAAATTGCAGGGTATTCATCTTAGAGGAAATGAAAACAATGGGCATACATAGTTATGAGTAAATCTATTATTAATGTTAAACACATTAAATAGTGGCTTGTGATCTTTTCCTATATATATTTAAATAGTACATGTAAAAATTAGTATTCCTTTTTAGCATTTCACTGTCTTGTTATTTTGTAAACTGGTATTATATGACTCATTGGTGGAGGATTGCTTGATATGGTGGCTCTGCTCAGCAACATGGACACTTAAAACCGCTGAAAACTTATGAAACATTTTGTACCTTAAAGCCACATTATTTTAGCTCCCACTCGGCCATAATGAATATTGTTAAGTATCCAATATTGCTACCATTCATAAATTGTAGTGAAAGTTGTAGGTATATTAGCACTTTTGACTGCTTGAATCACATTAAACCAGATTAAACCTGTTTGCAATCATGTTCACTGGTCTTTAGATGCATAAAATTGAAAGAAATGCATTGTTATTCGCTTTTAGCACCACAATAATGAGCAAATCCCACTATTTTTCAAACTTGCCAACTCACCTCGGGTATCACATCAGTTTCAGATCCAAATGATCACTTTCAATACAAATCCAGTGCAGTAGTAGGGACCACGGGGGCAGTTGGGACACTTTTTGCTTTTTCCATGACTACACAAAATGAAATGCTAAAACAACATTGCTTTAAATTATGTACTAAATCAACCAATAAGATCTATCTGTTTCTTAGATGGATTATTAATGTAAGGTGCATTTTATCTGTTTTTCTTTTATGCTTTAAAACTGTCTAACTATAAGTTGCAGTTGTAGTAGGAATTTAGAAATAATTTTAAAATTCAATTTGACCAAAATTTTCTATGTAAGTTGATTATTTTTGGTTTGTTATATTTAATGTTATATTTAATGTTTTTGTTATATTTAATGTTTAGATCAATTTATTAATTAGTTGTTTAAGTCACAAACATGCATTGCAAATAAGCGTAAATGGAAACAACAGTTCAACAAACAATGATTAAAATATTATAACAGAAACTGTTGTCACTTACTTGTTGTACTTATCTGTGGCCACCATCAGTGTATAGTTGATAAATGTGTCTCAGCTGTACCCTGATGTCTACTACAAATATTTCTCTAAATTATGCAATGATCTTGAATGAATCAATGTCACTTTTTAGGGCTCTCAAGACAGTTTGCAGTCATCTAAGTTAACTTTTACCTCCACGAAAGAAAAAAAAAGCTATTCGGTGCTGGTCTCAATGTTTGTAAAACTTTGCCCACAAAAAAATACATATGTGCTGGTTTAAAATAAATCGGGCATTTTTCCACCTGTCGCCGGTCTATTATGTTTTTGCCACATGGCAAGAATCAAAAATTAAACATGAGAGTTTTAAACTGCTTCTTTTCTAACTTCCTATAACAGCTGATTGTGCTGCAATGTTAACCCTAGCTTATAGCCTGCAAAACAAGGAAGGACATTTTCACATTTGAGTGTTTTTTTTTACCTCTATAGCAATGCTACAACTAACAACACTTTTTTTAGCATCTTCATGTTTCACTAATGTTTTGCTGTTTCTGTAAAAGTGCAATTTAGTTCATTTGTTCTTTAGCCACCACTAAGGTGGGTTGCAGCCCTGGCAGCCCCCCACTTTCTGCAATAATGCTGATTTGATGTTGGCACAGCTGATTTTACCCAATCTATGGAAAGTCAAGCAAAGACAAGCTAGGCAATTTGTTTTAGCATGTCAGTAATTTACATCATGTTCTCTGGATGACATTGTTCATTTTCTCCAGATAATGGGCTAACATATTTAGTTGTTTTGACCGAAAAAAGCTCATTTTGTCATGATAAATTAAAAGTATTTTGATACCGCAATAAAAAAATTAGAACTTCATTATTATTTGATATTGATTCAAGTTGTAGGTTTCCCATCAAAGAACGCGAATTATTGATCAACATTAGTGTTATAGTTCACTCCCAGATTCCATGGCAGCAGAGCTAAAGGATAAACCTCATGACAACCACCCACTTTTTTCCTGTCATTCCCTTTTGACTACGAGAAAACAAAGCTTTTTTGTGTTTTATATTAGACTAGCTTAGTAATTTTGACATGAATAATAAACTTGTGATTTAGAGTAAACCACTGGTCGTTCTCACATTCTGTACCAGGATCATGTTGTTCTCGCTGAGCTTCTGTGAGCTTTCTTTTCCTGATTTTCCAGTCCATGTTCGACTCTTTGGTGACTTTAAATTGGCCATGAGTTTTGAACACACCATATTAAATGACTTTTTGTTAGCTGTACCCTTAACCAAGATAAAAAGGGCATGAAGAAGGGTTGTGTATCAGGAATTTTAAAAATGTATGTTTCATGCATTAAAACTTTATATGGAAACTACTGGGAAAAAATAAATTTACCTTTTGCAAAGCCTTTTTTTTCTCTCATCTCTGCATCCAGTCTTTGCCAAATGCCACTGCCCTTCACAATCCTTGCCACACTTGGCAAACATGTGTAAAAAGCCCTAAAATACATGAATATTCATTTGCAGTAGTTTAATCCCACACTGCACATTTTGCTGCTGTGCTGTGGCATTGAATGGCAGTGATTTGTTTTGTGATTTGTTTTCTACCTTCCTTATATCTTTGTCAAGAGTGAGTATTGCTCTAACTGTGTATGTGGGTCAGGTCAGCAATTTGTTTTTTCTTTTTTAATTTAAATCAACACATGCATCATCAGTCTAACTTAAATAGCATCTTCTTTTGTCTTTCCCATTTTGAATGGCAACTAAGAGAAAAAAGGAAGTCATTGGTTGCTGATTAAAATATTCTAGAGTGAGATTAAACTAATGTGAACAAAGCTTAATTTATTAAAAGGCTTTTTACACATCTTTACCAGGCACTGTATGTGAGAGAATTATCTGTACTATAACTCTGGGTATCTCAGTAATGCCCATATGCAGTAATTACATGCTCATAAGCATCTTAATTACTTATTACTCTAACCTGATGAGGGATGTTTCTTTTAAATCAACCACCTGTGATTAAATACATGTGGCTGTTCATTGATTTCCTTTCCCTTTCACATCTTCCACGGCTCATATAAAGATCTTGAGAATGGCAGCACTACCAGTGATATACTGCAAGGGTCTGTCAGCTGATAAGTGAAAGAACCATTAATCTATCTCAATGCCAATACGTTTGCAGGGCCCTGTATATGACAACTATAGTAGCAACTCAGGGAGTTAAATCGTGTCCACACTTTAATTAGTCTAAAGACAACAGCTTTAGGAGTTGACTCGCTGTCTCCTGCAGGGAGGTAACCTATAAGCTGACCACATGCAAGTCTTTTATCAGAGTGAGGAGGTTACAGTGAGGGAAGGACAGAGAGGAGTCCGCCGCCGCGCTCAGGGTGTGGAGAGATGTCACTTTCCGTGCGTGTGTACGTAGCGGGATTATCTTTACGCACGTTTTGCGGAACGCTGTTTTGGTGATGCGTTCAGTCGGGAGAGGGTCAGCGGGGAGCTGCGAGTGTCAAGCCCGAAACTCCGCGGCAGAATCGGCACAATAACCGGAGAGAAAAGGGTCGACCCGCTTGGTTATGGGAGGATTTTAAATCGTCTTCAGTCGCTCTGTCGCGGAGAAGATCATGACAACCACTGAACAAAGGATTTAGTTGTTTTTTGTAGGGATACGGAATCTGCCTTGTATTTTAACTCTGACACCCTCTCCGGTTCACTGCGGTCAAGTGAGCCGACAGTCTGAAATACGCGGTCACGCCCGACGTTAGCTCTCTCTTAAAGATTGGCTTCGTGCATACAACGTTCATTACGGTAATAGAGCAGACCAGACGCCTATCCAGGCCACGGTTGAGAAAATAAGAGGAAAACAGAAAAGTAACCTTCAGAACATTGATATTAATGACATATTTACAACTTCCACATACATGTTTTATGTAAAAAAATAAAAACTTTATATTTTACTGTATATTTTTGGAAAAACGACGGGTCAAAGTACCTCAAAATTCTCATCCAGTGTATGCCTTTGTGTCACTTTCAGCTATTTATTTATCCAAAATCATGATAGGTGACGACACTCTCTCTTCAGATTATATTAAAGGGCCATCTATACTATAACCAGAGTAGTTTAGAATGCATATACTGAATACATTTTTGTAAAATTATGTACTAAATCAACCAAGTACATTTGATTTCCAGGGTTAAAGGCAAGTAACATCATTCTTTATACAAAATGTTTTCTATTCAACATGGCTTTTAAAAATAAACAAATCTGCAAACTTTTTATTTAAGATAAACAGAAATGTAATAATAAAACAGAACAACAGTCATCAAAACAAAACATGATCTAAATCTAATTAACCAACAACTTCAAAACCTGAAAACAATTAACACTTCTGTTGGTGACACAAAGGGCAGTCCCACGCTGTTTTCGTCCTTTCTGGCACCTCTGCAGGATCCATGTCCATGCATTGTAAATGGTACCACAGAATGCATGAGTCGCACTGAATCTGTAAATATCCACACAAATGTTAAGTCAGTCAGCAATACCTATATTATGTCATGTTAATATTCATTGTAAGTTTCCTTTTGGTCATTTTATAGGTGTGCCCACTCTCTAACACAAATCTTTGCCTGAGGTAGGCACCAGCCTCCCTGCAACCCTGCACAGAATTATAGGCTATTTAAAAACTTTATTGATGTATACATGCATGTGATTCAAACGTTATAAATCATCTATTGATGGTGTTTCACTTTTATGCTCATGTTAAATAAACCTTTATTATATATCACTCCAAAAATACTATGGTTTCTACAACAGTCACCCAGTTAGTGACAGCTAGCCCCGGCATTGGTGGTTTGGATGCTGAGCATATCGCACAGTAGTTGTACACGTCAAAAGCTTAAATTAAAGTGTATATTATTTTTCTACATAAATCGCACAGGAAAAAACAGAAAGTTAACTAATTACCTTATGATTCAAGAACTTGCAGTGCAAATGAAACACTTTACAATATCTGGTTTGGTTGTTGAAAACGTCATTCTGGGCTTGTCTGGAAATTCCTTCATGACTGCCATTGCCATCTGTAAGAAATGTTATTTCATCTAATGAGTACAGTATCTACCTAAATCCTTGGTCTAAAATAAGAATTCTTTGTAATCTTGATCATCTGTCATGAACAAAAAGGAAATAAAAATTTTGTTTTAAGTATGTCCCAAAATTTTATGTACACTTTAATGTGTTAAGAGTACCTTATCACAATCACTCTCTACAAACAATCAAATAATAATAATTTTATTATAAAATAATGTATAAGTGCGAATTTCAAGTTTAGCCACCAAGCCAAAACACCACCATCATTTACCTGATGATTTACCTGATGATGCAATACTTAATACTTTCTGCAAATATTTATTAAATCTTTGCATTGATGACTAAGCCTAATAATACGCCCAAATGTTTAGAAATAAATATGAAATCTTGTGTCAAGGGAATGGTGTGCTTGTTCAAGTTTATATAAAAAATTAAAACCTCCAAATTTGTTCAATAACAAATGTTACTTTTTGATATATAAATGTTATTGGTGACAATTCACAATGAATACTCTCAGTTGGAGGGAGGATATTGTTTACACAGCTGAGATTAAACATTTTTATGAAATGTGAAAAGTAACCAATTTCATGTATGTCAGGTTTATAACACATAAGATACTGTTGGTAACATGGTCTTTACTTAAAAATTCAATTACTTTTAAAAATTTTGGGTTCACTTTTCAATAACATAAAATTTGCAAAGCCAAAGACCTGCAAAAATTTTGAAACTAATTTTACTAGCCACAGGTTTTTTAATGAAATTTTTATCAATAAAATGTACTTTTGAGTCAAAATTTGTGAGAGCACTAACATGACCTGACATAAATATTTTTCATAAATCGCTGTTTTTTGTTTAATTGTTTAAAAATGGCACACTTATTTTTTTGAAGTGATTATTTCTTGAGAATTGTAAAAAACACAGAATTTCCAAAAGTAGGGGGGACCAGAATCAGAAGGGTCCACGCGTTTTTTTTTTAAACTCCTCTTATCTAGTTGGACTGGACCTTGGCTCGTATCCTGCGGGGCCCTTTCATGTACAGACTTTATGGTGACTGTGTGCCAAACAATTATAGAAAAGTGAGTGAGAATGAGAGAGGCCAGCTAGGGAGGACAGAGCTAAACCTTTCTAGAACAAAAATTTATTTATGGAAGTTTTCAGACTTAAGGGGGGCCCGTATATCAAAAAATTATTATTATTTTTCAATATCTCCCCTTTTTGGTGTAATTTTTTTTCTCGACACACCGAACGGCAGGCATCCTTGAAAAGTGAAACGAATTTTTTGGCCCTTTTCTGCTCTTTTCGTCAGGTGCGAGTCTTTTCTGTTTTACGGTGCTGGCATTGAAACGGAACGTTTAACTCTGTCCTCCATCCATTCACACGTAAGGGGTTGACCCAAAGTGTGCCCTCTTGAAAAAACTGCTAGTTTCTATATACGAAAGATGTTTTTGTTGTTTCAGTAAGCTTCACACTCCCACAAACCCTCCTCCCCCTCCTTTGGACTGTTAGCCCTGGCCTTTTCCTCTCCTCTTCTTCCCTGCACTGTCTGTGACTACAACAGATAACTCTCCTCACCTTGCGTAAACATCCCACTTGCATGGACACATTGTGAATAAAAACCCTGAAGCTCTAAATAAGGGAGAGGGACAAAAAGTGAGGGACAAATGTAAATCTGGAGGACCTGAACTGATCATACTTCTATTGAGCTGCTGTGGGAGATTTGAAAGAAGCAGAAGGAGCTGGCAATCTGGAGGCTCCTTCGTTGCGACGAGACCCGGAGAACCCACAAAGTAGCTTGTCCGGAGGCTGGCGGCAGCTGAGCAGGAGTCTGGGGGGCCGGTGGCAGCAGGTTGAGGACCCTTGGAGCAGGCGGTAATGAGGCCACGACGAAGGAGCTGGCTGTCAGGAGGACAGCGACGATTGGGCGGTAGCCTGGACGACCAGCAGGGGCAAAGCAGAGTAGAGGACCCTTAGTCAGGAGGTCGGCCGCACAGAATAGAGCTGGGCAGGAGTCTGGAGGGCCTGCGGCGGAGCGTGGAGGACCCTCGGTGCGGCAGACGATCAGGAGGTCTGCCAAACTGGAACTCTGGAAGCCAGGGACCCGGCTTGAACTCTGGAGGCCTGGGACCCTGCTGGAGCACTGGAACTTTTGGCGGTCTAGGAGGCTTGGGACCAAGAGGTAACTCAGGAGGCCTCCGAGATAAATAAATTCACATGTTGTTTATTGAACTCTATCTTTACCCTTTTTTCATATTATACAAGTAATTATGTTGTGATGTATACTACAAAAATACACCTAAATGACTCTAGAGTGTTGTCAAACATTGGTAAAACCTTTCAGGTTGTTGTAATGCTCACATTATATATTTATTTATTCTTTTTCTATCCTTTATAACAATACTTTTACAATAAGGCTGTTTTTATTTGTTGTATTTTTACACTGCATCTTGACCAGGGCTCTGTGGATGCTGTTGTTGATGTTGTAAAGCCTTAATAGAGGCAGAAGGATAACCTTTGGAGTCTTTATCTAAAAGAAGATAAAAATAACAACTTTGTAGCTTTACAGAGCAGTTAGTTATTTTCTGAGTCACTGTAATGTTGCATGTGTGAGTATGATTTTGTCTGCATTGTGTGGTCGGCTAAATGGATGAAATTCATGCAGCCTAATTGTCAACAAGCTGGCTTTGATGCGTCTCTGGGTTCAAGTTGTTGTTGGTATGACTCATGCTTTTGTTCTTCGAGGAAACCCCTGTGGTTGTTTCGTGTTTGTGTGTGGGCTGCTGGGTTTACTGAAAGATTGACTGAATATGTTTGCTGTTTAAGATGAAAAGAAAATGTCCCTGTAGGGCTCACTCGTCAATTCCTCTTCCACTAAAAAGGCCTTTTCTTTCTTTCACCCTAAGATATTTTCTTCTTTGCCTCTCCTCTCCTTCAGTTCCCCTGCGTCTCATAACAACACCTCAGACCCTCTTGAGATTCTCCACACATTAATGTTTCATCCCTCTTCGTCCACCTCTGTCCTCTCTGTTTTGCATTCTCCACCTCTCACCTCACCCATCTTGCCCCCCTCTGCTTCCAGTGAACCTCGACATTCTCTCAAGAATCTGGTTGTAAGGTTAATTCATCTGGGATGGATGGATGGATCTCACTGATTTCACTTTATGGCATTAAATGGGAATATTTTCGGAAGTAGTCCTAACAGTTGGAAACGTTTATGACTGTTTGCTGAACCAGTATGCAGCTGTAAAGATCAATCATGGCACTGCACACGTGCCCGAGTTTGGTTTAGTGCAAGTGAGTCACCCCTCTGATGCTGTGTACAATGCACGCAGGCATGGATTAAAAGTGATTAGAAAAATTGCCAGGACACTGTGAGGACATAGCCTTCCAAATGCATTACTTCAGATGTAAACTGCAAACATGGGCATAGACACACACCACTGAACTGAAACAGAAGTATAAAATACAACGCTCCCTCGGGAGGTGTTCCAGGCACGTCCCACCGGGAGGAGGCCCAGGGGACATGCTGGAGAGACTATGTCTCTCGGCTGGCCTGGGAACACCTTGGTCTCCCCCCGGAGGAACAGGAGGAGGAGTCTGGGGAGAGGGAAGTCTGGGTGTCTCTACTGAGTCTGCTGCCCCTATGACCCAGTCCTGGATAACGCGGAAGACGACTAGTACGAGTTTTAAGTTTTTGTTTCGCCCATCGTTGCACAGTGGTGGCAGCATCATGCTGTGAGGATGCTTTTCTTTGGCAGTAACAATGGGCAGAGTTGATGGAAAAATGGATGGAGCTAAACACAGGGCAATCAAAAAAACAACCTGTCAGAGGCTGCAAAACACATGAGACTGGGGACATGCAGCCAACCCTAAACATCCAGTCAGAGCCACAGTACAGATAAGTGGATGGCTTAAATCAAACCATATTCATGAGTAACAATGGCCCAGTCAAAGTTCAGTCCTCAGTCCAATTGACAATCCATTGCAAGACTTTTGCTGTTCATAGATGCTCTCCTTTTGATTTGACTGAGCTTGAGTCCCAGATTTTTGTTTCAAAACAAATTTTAAAGCCCTGTATTAGTTTTTGTAAATTTTTACAACATGAAATATTTGGTGTCGGTCAAATCACATAAAAACCCCCAAAATAAAAATTCCACAGATGTTTTTGGATGTTGTAAAAAACCCAAAACCTTTTAAAGGGAGTTCTTTTTATTCAGTAAAGGGGGTAAAGAATCCTAAATTTTAAGTTTCCCAAATTTTGTTTTTTCCAAAAATCACTGAAATTTTTATTTATTTTTGAATTCGCATTTTAAATTTCATCAGCAGACATTTGTTAAACATTTTAATTAGCGGGCGTTTACATTTTTTCTGCGAAATAAGATGGGGAAACATGTCATTTAAATAAGGCAGATGTGTGTTAATTATCATAGGTCAGGAAATGGCTACAAGAAGACAGCTGTTCTTGCAAACATGCACATATCTACAGTAAGAGCAATAATTAAACATAAAAACAAATTTGGAACGGGTTAATGGAAAAGGGCCCAGGATGAGGGACCAGGATCCCCGGGGGCCCTTTTTGGGTTGGGAAAACTGAAAGCAAATTTTTAGTGGCACGAAACCCCTAGGGGCCAACAAAAATTTTTTTTTTCCAGGAAATTTCCCAAAGTAATTTGATTTTTTAAACTTTTCCAATGGGGGGGTTTTCCCCCCTATAAAAAAAATTTTAAAAAATGTAAAAAAATGGTCTCAATTTTTCTGAAATTTATTTTGGAATCTCAAATTTAGTGTTTTTAGATAATTGCATTGGTAAGGGGAAATTTTCATGTGAAAATCACTACAGCAGAAAAAACCCAAAACACCCAAATTCCAAAAAATTTTTAAAAATTTTCCTTTTTTATTGATTTAGTAAATTTTAAACTTGCTAAAACCCCCAAAAGGTTTTAGGTTTCCATTACCCTTGTAACCCAAATTTTTAAAAAAATTTAAACAAAAAATTTAAAGGGCCCCTTTAATTACAGGGGGTTTGGACAATTGAAAAGAAACCCCTGGTTTTTAGACCACAAAAATTTTAAATTTAGTATGGGGTAGGGCCCCCCTTTTGGGGCCCTTTCCCAGCTTTAAAATTCGTTTTGGGGAAATGAACAATAAAAAGGCCTCCCACAGTGGTCAGAGGGATTTTAAAGCCATTTTCTTGCGGGATAGGGGCCCCCAGGCCCACTACGGGGGATTCCACTTGGGGGGGGGCGGGAAAAACGTTTCCAAACTCGCTCCCCCAAAAACCCCAAAAAGTGGGTTCCCTAAAAAAAGGGAAATTTTAGATCGGGGAAATTGTACAGGCCCATGGGAGATTTTCAACTTCATTTTCAGTTCACCCAAACCCCAATTTTTCAATTTTTGCCCCGATCCTATCCCACCGTGCCCCCCTTCCGCAATTTTTGAAATTGGATTGCACGGCCCCCAAGAATGGGGTATTTAACCCCCAATTCCCAAAGTTTTTGGGGCCAAAGGGGACCCAAACCATCACTAAATCCACCCCCCTGCTTAAATTGGGGCATGGCCAACATTTCCGGGGGTACGCTTTTTTGGGGGTTTTCTCCCCCAAACCCCCCGTAAACCTTCTCCCGGATGTGGGGAAAAAGGAGGTTTAAAAGGGGGGCCCCAAAAAAATCAGAAATACACCAAAATTTCGGAATTTAAAAACCGACGTTTGGCGGATGGGAAAAAAGAACCAGGAGTTTTAAAGGGGGTAGGAAAGGGGGAAACAAAATTTTCAATTTAAATTCGGTTTGGGGCACCTTTTTTTTGGGGGAACAATTTCCCCCTTTTCAGAAAGTTTCCCCCTTGTGTCCACAGTTAATCCTGTTGGATTTTTGGGTTGGGACCTTTTTTGGTGGTATGCTGACTTTTACCCTGGATCCCCCGTTGGCTTTGATAATCAAAAAGGGACTTGCTGTTTTGGGGCCACAGATGCGCCAGCAAGAGGGCCCCCCAAAACAATTTGTCCTCTTTTAAAACTCGGGTTTTAGGTCACCCATAATGTTGGGTGCTTTTCAATATTTTGGGAGTTTAAAACTTTGCTTTACCCTTAATTAAAACCTTTCCCACATTTCTGCTTTAATGGGCAATGTGCAATCAATGAAGACTGGCTACCAAGCTGGTCCAATTTAGCCATGAAACCTCCCACACTAAAATGACAGGTGTTTCAGTTTCATTGTCCAACCCCTGTATTTCCCTCTATGTGTAAAGAATCTAGATAATATGAGTTTAATTTCCTGAAATGACTGACAAAAAATTTTGAATGTTTTCAAGATATTCTAATTTCTATAGCTGCCCTTGTATACTGATTTAAAAGTTGGGCTTACCTTCATTCCTAGTCCCAACTAATCTTTTCCTTAACAAATTTTCCATAAGAAAGAAAGAATACTCTTATTGTGTATCTTCATGTGAAATTACAAGAATAAAACACCATAGCAGTGTGTAAACATTTTTAACAGACTTTGAGATAAGCAGTAAAACACAGAAATGTCTCAGAGTACACTAAGCACCATTAGGTCAGAAAGCACACAAAGTTACTCAAAGCCCTTGAACAAAAACATTTGACACAACAAACTTGCACAGTGCCTTGCAAAACTATTCCTGACACATTTTGTCATGTGAAAAACACAAATGTCAGTGTATTTTACCGGGATTTTATGTGATAGACTAACAACAATTTATGACAAACTAATTTTGGGAAAAAGATCACATGTAAAATCTTCTCATTCCATAGCTTGTACACATTGCATCCTTGCACCATCCTCCTCTTTGACTTCCAATTATCCTTGTTTTCCCATAATACCTTAATGGATCCAGGCTTGTCATCCTGACTTGGAAAGCCATGTTGAATGCTAGCCAAACATCATCAGAGTTCCCCCTTTTTCCTTTTCCATCTCATTAATTCAATTCATTTATATAGCACTCTCAAAAACATGAATCTAACCCATTAGCAAAATGCAAATATCCTCAGTGTGATCCCCATTAGTATTTAGTTCCCTTTACTCTGACCAAAATAAAATCCCCTACAACACACTGCCTCTGGAAGACGTATACGTAGTAAAAAGAAACCACCTGTGTGTAATTTAATCTCAGTATTTAATCTCTGTATAAATCCAGCTGTTCTGTAAAGGCCTCAGATGTTAGTTAGAGAATATTACAGGACCATGTCATGGAGAACTGTTCAGTCCATCATCTGAAAATGGAAAATGTGGGACAACTGCAGGCCAGGCAAGAAGAGGATTAATCAGAAAAGAAACCAAGTGGACCATGGTAACCCAGGAGGAGCTGTAAAGATCCTCAGTTCATCTGGAAGAGTCTCCTGACATGACAAATATTAGATGTGCACTCCAGGAAACGTGAGTGGTCAGAAGACACCAGTTTTTGAAAGAAAAACCATGTCGTATATAAGCCATGTAAGAGACATGGCTTTGGTAGGGGACACAGCAGAGACGTGGAAGTAGTTTCTCTGGTAAGATGTTACCAATTTTGAGCTCTTTAGCCTACACAAAAACCAATATGTTAAAGGAAAAACTAAGATTGCAGATAACATGGAACACACCATCCCCACTGTGAAACATGGTGGTGGCAGTACCATGCTGTGGAAATGCTTTCTTTGGCAGGGATAGGAAAACTAGTCAGAGAATGTATTTATTTTTAAAAGGTTTTAAAAAAAACCCTCATCTTTTTTTTTGTCATTTCACAATTATGCACAACTTTTTATTAGTCTATCATGTAAAAATCAAATAAATACATTGCAGTCTGTGGTTTTAAGGTGAATTTTGGGGAAGGTCAAAGGGTATGAATAAATTTGCAAGGCACAATATACTATAATTCTAAGATACGTACATTATCATAAAACTTATTTTCTATGACCACAGCAGATAAATAGAGAATAAACATGCTGGCAACAAGCCGTAGTTCTCAGGCACAGATAGATTTCTAACTTGTCTTTTGGATCTGACTTACTTTCAGTCAGCGAGTAGCTGCCTCTCCTCAAAACAACACCAGCCTACTTATTTAATTACTCAACACGCATTACATTCTTGTTACACAATCAGTTGTTGAAAAAAAGAAGGTAATAATAAAAAAATTGCACAATAAGATACTTTTACCAGTGGGCTACAGTGTGATGGTGAACACAGAGATTTGAGTGAAAATTAGCAGCGCTGACAGTAATGGTTTTACTGTTAAAAGATTTATAATAAAAGATTAAAAATTCAAGTTCACAGATCAGGCATTAATGTGTTGGCTAACCCAAAGAGTGCTGCTTCTTCACGGTGTCCAAGCGCTTCACTCTCTCTTCTGGAGTCTTTCTGTACCAGCTCCTGTGGACAAACGGACAGCGTCAAAGTGGCAACTTTAAAGGCACTGATTTCCTGTGAAATCCAAATGCTCACTTACAAAGACTTATATTTAGAATTTATTTACAAATCAAAGTTACATCAGATTTTTTGAGTACACTTTATTAATCTGCTATACTATCATCACTGTACGAGAGGTAAAGTGAAAGTGAACCGTGTCAGCTCTTCTAACATTTTATCATACAAAAGTTTTCAGACTAATGAGTTGTGAACTATCAATGAACTAATTTGAACTTTTAATTTGAACTTAAAGTATTCTATGTCCTTATAGCTCCCAAATGTTACCTGGTGACTCAATGACTACTGAACATTATGGTTCCTTATTATTATTGCGTTATTTATTATAATTTATTCTGGGTACAACTGACTCATACAGTGCCTTGAGAAAAGTATTCCTAAACTTTTTCACATTGTAGTGCATAATTGTGAAGTAGAAGAAATGAAGTTCAGCCCTTTATTTGAAAGCTTCTGAATAAAATTCAATGCTTTCATTAATCAGCGAAAAAGCAGTCAAGAGGCCCATGGTATATCTGGATGAGCTGCAGAGATTCACAGCTCAGTTTTGAGGAACTAACAACTGAAAAACTATTAGTCACACACACTACAAACCTGGCTTCTATAAGAAAGGGGCTCAAAGAAGTCCAGCATTTAGTTTGCCATTAGTGTAGGGACTGAATTTCTAGTCATACCGAACACTCAGACGTTTTTGCACTAGATGTGCACACATTCATACACCATACACAGGTGGTTCCAGGGGCAAAGTGACATGCCACAAGAACATTTTAACTTTCTAGTCAACATGTCAAATATGTGTGGCAGAAAGGTAACGGCCAATCACCCCGAACACTCCATCCCCTCAGTGAAACACGGTGGTGATACCATCATGGTGTGGGGATCCTTTCTCTAGTATGGACAGGCAACTGTCTTCTTGTAGCCAGAGGTATTGGGAAGGTGCATGGAGCTAAATACAGGATGATCCTGGAAGAAAATCCTGTGCAAAACACTTTCGACTGGGGCAGAGCTTCACTTTTAGGAAGGACACCCCTAAACATACCGCCAGACTTAAAAAGTGCTGTTCACAGATACTTCTCATCCAATATAACTGAGCTTGAATTACAAAAAAAGGGTTAACATTTCAGAAGGGCAAAGCTGGTATTGCAGAGAAAGGTGGTTGAACAAAAAGGGTGAAGGAAAACAATAGCACACCACATGTTTGGGGATTTTATTAGTAAAACATTTCCTTCTACTTCACAATTATACCGTAATTTGCTGTGGCCTATAACATAAAATCCCAATAAAATGCACTGAAGTTTGTGGTAGCAACATGACAAAATCTGGAAAGGTTCAAGGGGTACAAATACTCTTGCAAATCTCTAACTATAACCACATTTCTGGAGTATAACTACAACAAATAATCCAATTTGAATGTGCTAAACTAATTTCATGAACAATAAAACTGGTGAAAGAAACACACAATGACCATTAGTTTATGTGATTTCAAACACACTGTAGTGTTAAAGTAAGGAAACAAAAAAAAAGAGCAAGGTCACCCCTGACGGTTCAGCTGGCCTAGAGAAGAGGAGGTCTGGACCTGACTTGGCTTCAGAACTCTGGAAAATAAACAAAACACAAATCTGAAGAACATTTGAGAACCCTAAACAATAAACCACACAAACACTGAGGACAAGGACGTCAAACAACGTGTTAGAGAAAAAAGTCTTTAACCTGTTGGTGGTGGGGCTTTTTGGCTTGTGCTGCACCTTCCTGACCGGTGCTGGGGATTCACTGGTCCTGAAGAATCACCAAAAACAAAGAATAAAAACAGAGCTAATCATCTGAAATCATAACGACATCACATGGATGGGTGTATTTTTCCTTTTCGTCTTACTTCTTCTTCCTGTCCAGGGACCTCTGGGTGGCAGCAGAGAGAGACACTCTGTCTTTGGGACACTTGGCTTTCTCCTGCAAGGAAGAAATAGATTTAAAAATAAAATTTAAACTTTGGGAGCTTAAGAGGAATCAGAAAATATCTCCTGTTAATCCACAAGGAAACTTCAAATAAAAAAAAACTATTCAGCATTTATCCAAATAAAAAAGAACTTGATTATGAATTTATACAATGAAAACCATGAACACAGTAAATGAAATAAAAACAGAACTAGTGCCTCTTACGTTCAAAGTCCTAAATAATACCTTCCGCTGCTTTATTTGGTCTCTGATTGATACAAGGCCAGTATTTCAGATTACCAGGTCACGAAGCTTCCTCTCAGTACGTAGCTCCCTGTCCTGCTGCAGAAGCGCTAATCGGTCCCTCAAAGGTATTTCAAAGAAGATCTCATGGACGTCATACAGGGCTGCACGTAACTGCGGAACAAATATGGCTATTAAAACACAAAAGACAAGGAGGACCTCTGCTAGCTGTAGACGGTGATATCATAGTCATACCTGGGCTCTGACTCTCTCCTGCAGAGAGAGATCTTGTGCTGTGTAGGTCCCTCTCTTCTGTGCAGCTTCAGTCTCAAATGATCGAGTGAATTCTTGCGTATCCTAAGATATAAATTTACAAAAGCATATTTTTGGCCTAGTCAGAAACGATACAGTTCATTTAATAAGTGAAATATTCCCACTAGTGTTAGCATTCTTTTTTATTTGAACACTCTTACCACAACGGTTTGGCGCAGATGTTTCACCTTCTCTGTTTTGAGAAGTCTACGGATGAGGAAGCCACGAATCATGGCACCAATTTGACAGAAAGCTTTCTGATGCTCTGCTGTTAGAACCTGCAAACACACGGAAAGAGGGAATTATAAAGACAGACCAGAGAGATCATCAGTTTGTTTAAACCTTCTGCATCCATAATTCTGCAATCAGCAGATTAAATGATGATGTCTGAGCACACAAATTTGGGTATAAGGGGTTTCCACTAAAATCTTTTAGGAAAAAAGCAGCTATGTTCTCCAAGCCAAAGATATAATGGACCAGCCTTACAAAACTCAGTACTGATGCATCGATGCCTGTAAAATTAACTGAATTACAGATGTGAATATACCATTGATGCAGATAAGAATTTATTTTTGCTTGTGCACCAGAGAGAGTTATTTTGGCCATTTGTGGTTCCAGCTATTTTGAACCCAATTATGTTGAATACGAAAAGGAGCCGTGTCCATGGCACATTTCAAACAAACCATGCTTCAATTTGTTGCTACTTTTACAACTGGAGATTTAGAGAAAAGGTCTTTACCCTGCTCATGGACCGCTGCGCTGGAAGAAAAGTGATTTTATAACTATGATGAGTAACTTCAGAGTTATTCTGGTTTAAACAGATGCCACATCTGTTTTAATTTTTTGTGAAATGCAAGCAAAGACAACTTGATGTGACTGCACTTAACCTGTGTAACCTGCTCACGTCAGTATCTTGTCAGTATCACTTATCCACTTTGGAGGAAGCAGGTTTATACTGACCAAACTTAGCCTCGCTCGGGAGCTGCTTGCTGCCCGTGAAGAGCACTGCAGGTAAACAGCAGGCTGGGCGGAGTGAGTCGTCACACTAGAAGGAACCTGGCTGGGAAAACCTGGAAGAATGGCAAATACTGTACCTTTAATATAATGACTTAGCGTAAAGATATTTACAACAGGACATTTAAGAGACCTTTTACCTTTTGGACACTGTGAATTATAAGGGTATAATGCGACTGTATTTAAATATACAAGCCATACTTTATAATACAATAACTATAGATCTGTGGCTTCATGGGAACCTTAACTGTATAAATGGACCGGTACCTATAGCATGTCCAGACGTCCGCTCTGATGGTGTGTGAATGGGGCTCAGTCCTGGACAGGACGGGCTCATAATGGGGCAGCTGCCCCTCACAGACCGATAGCTCCAATCAAATGTGCCGCCACTTGTCGGCCGCTCACACTCATGCTCCTTCAGCCTTCTCTCTGTCTCCTCAAGCTCCTAAACGTTAGAGATAAAGTTAGAGCTTTCTGGTGTGATTGAAAAATACAGACAAGATAATGTGCGGTACATAGACAGGTTAAAACTTAAAAAAAACAACAATCTAAACGTGTTTAATACATGTTCTGACAAAACTAAACTTTTTATAGCAATCTCATACAGGTGCATCTCAGTAAATTAATCGTCGTATAAATTCAGTGATCCAATTACAAAAAGTGAAGCTCATACAATAAATAGTTCAAGTGTGTTCGTCTGTAATTTCTAATGGTTAAAGGCTGCAGTTATCCTTGTTGCTTGTGTACCCTTTTCTACATCCACTGGTATGTTTGGATACAGCTCTCTAAACAGCCAGCTTCTTTCTATGAGGTTCTGCTGAGGGTGTCGGTGGGTTTCTGCTGTACAACAGTCACGTCAGCAGTCCTCCCCATCATTGTATAGAGCATAAAATAACATTTCTTCATTAAAAGTTTTTTTTCTTTATTGGTCCTTTGTTGTAGATTTTTGAAAAACAGAATCTTGTCTTCATTAACTGCAAGCCATAACCATCCAAATTAAAAGAAATAAACCCGTGAAATAAATAATTCTGTGTGAAATTAATCTATGTAAGATATTCATGTTTTTACTCAATTTCTTTGTAAAATTTTAGCTAATTTAGGTTCAGCTGTATCTTGAGAAAATGTAAGAAAATAAAGTTGGAAAAAAAAAATGTTTTGTGACACTTTATTCTCACCAGATGGAGGCGCTGTTGCTCCTTTTCCTGCTCGGCTAGAAGCATGGACATCTGCAGGGCATGTTCCTCCTCTAAACGCCTTTGCATGTCCTCCAGAGCCTGTGCTCGCCACTGGGTCTCCTCTGTTTATGACCAGACATAAATACAAGCAACATCCTTTATCTAACTCCACTTTAGAATAACAAGGAGAATTATACTGAGATGCCTCAGAAGAAATAAAACAATTTCAATAACAACATTTCCCCAACAAAAGATTCATGAATATACTCACCTGACTGGAACTGTAAGTCAGATGTATTTTTCAGGACAGCTGGTGTTTTCTTGCTATTGTTTGGCCCCTGGTGGTCATCAGGACTCCCACCGGCCCTCAGCAGACATGGAGAAGAGCTTTCGACCTTGTATGACTGGCTTGAAAGGGCTGCAGGAGTGCGCCTATTTGGAGCAAGCCACGTAACGCCTGCCATGAAGCGAGGGACCCTTTCCTGACTTCGGTCAACATGCTCAGCTCTAGACTGGAAGGTATTTAGCTGGCTGTCCAGCGTGTGGCAGCGCCGGCGGAATCCTAAAGACAGCTGATCGTGGTGTGTCATGGGTACAGAGGCACTCACAGGGCTCTTGTTCTCCTGCACTGGACTGGTACCGCAGTGACTGGACCGGCGGTTGCCATCCCGCCCCTCTAAGCCCCAGCTGCAGAGGGAACCAGCCGACAGAACCTCTGACCAATCCACCCGACCAGCCTCGCCCTCTAACCTCCCCGGGCTTCGAGGGATAAGGTCTGCAGGGCCAATGGGAAACGAGACGTGGATGTTCCCTGTAGAAACTGGCCGCGGTTTACGTCTACAAGGACGGGGACTGATGCTGGACTCCAGACTAGGGAGACGAGCATATTGCTCTGGTTTGATAGGTGAGAGAGGAACGGGCTTTTGTGGGCTCAGGTCAAATATAGACTGGTGCTGAATTGGAGATGGGCCAACTGGGCTATGATGTAGACTGAATCCAAACTCAACACTTGTGTCCCTGATGGGGCTACACCTCTGCTGATGTTTGAGAGAAACAATCTCTGCTGGGGAAGTCTTGCTGATCGCGTCATCCATCTCTGCTGATCTCTGCTGACTCTGCTCCCGCTGCACATACTCCCTTGATCTCTTAAGAAGGCTGTCTAAGCTTATGTCCTCATCTTCCTCCTCTTCCTCTTCACTCCTCTCTTGATTCTCCACCTTTAAAGCCTCCTCCTCTTTATAACCATTGATTATGGGAATCTCAGAGCTTGGAGTAGAAGGTGGCTCTACTACCTCTGACCTAAATCCAGCAACTTTGGGCAGTCCAGGTGAGTCAGTGACTAAAGTGTAGCTGCTGACAGTAGCAGATTTACAAACTAGTGGGTTGATATTTTTCTCACATGGCACTTTATACACCTGAACAGAATACACACAGACAAAGAGCTTGTCAGGTAGAGGCACTACTATATATAAATATTGCTTTAAGTATTTAGCTGTTATGGTGTATTCTCTTTGTACTAGAAAATCAACATTTTCCAAGTTCCCATTAAGAAATACAAAAAAAGGGCATTCAGATGGGGAAAGTCAGAACTGCCCAAGCAGTGGAGAGTTTTGGATCCGCATGTATATAATGTTATGAAAATTGCAGATTTAAACTATACACACTTCTGGTTGTTTGTTTCTCATTAAACCAGTGGCACGTAGTGCTGTAAAATCTCTATTTGTGAACATTGTGAACATTGGCTTGGACTGCTGACACTAGTTAACGCAAAATGAAACTAATGAAAAATCCCACTTTTTTCTGATTTGCAGCTAATTTGAGCTGAACTCGGGTGTGAAGTCATTCCCAGCTCCAACCACCGGCTTCTGAGACAAAGCGAACATAACTTTAGCTCTACAGTTCAGGTCAGAAGTTTAAATGCACTCATTACGGCCTCAAATGTCTTCAACTTGGAGCCTTTATTGGTCTGGTTTTACCATTCTTTTATATTTTTTAGGCAGGAATAATCAAACAACAAAAAATCTTAATGCATTTAGCTTTTGACGTTTATTATGGATGTTTCTAACTCATACATGCTCATATTTATATTAAAATATTTAAATGAATGTGACTTGCAAGTTGCAGAGACCTTCAGCTTTACCTTGACTTCTCAATCTTTGTATTGTCTGACCATAAAACCTTTGTCAAAAAAATATTTTGGTTGTCCGTGAGGGGAGCCGGGTCCATGGCAGGAAACCAACCATTTTGAAAAGAAGAGCGACCAAATAACCACACAGAATCGTGGAGGAAGCTTGTTGATGGCTATAAAAAGCAAGTGTTGGAGGTGTAGCTTGGTAAGGGATCTATAATTGAATATTAGTTTGCTTTTACATGCAGTTAAACCTGTATGTATAATTTCTAACCTGTGTGGATTAGAGAAAATTCACTGCAAATTTAAACTTGCCCCACCTAATTATTATTTTTTAAATAATCATAAATGTATGGTGGATAATCACTCCACCCATATCTAATTAATATGACATTCATGCCTAAGATAAGTGTTTTTAACTTTCAATTGGAGCTGCATGTTTGTCCTGGTTGTCAGATTAGCAAGTGAACAACATTGCTCTACAAAACATGGCTTCAGTCAGATTGAAATATTTCAGCTCCCTGGAGAAAACGTTAAATCAGACACTGTCTGTATTCAACTCTGCAAACGTCACCAGAGATTTCAGCGCAACGTGTAATTTAGTTTTTGTGCCACATGTCTGACACACACACACACGCACCTATTTTCACACATGAGGCATGAATGTGAAATCCTAATATGAAACATTGGAAGAGTTACACAAAACATCCCTCTTTTTCTTTGCTCTTTGTGAATGAATAAAAATGTTATGATTTTCTGACCTGAGCTTGATCCACTATGTCCCGAACTCGGGCCAAAGGCTTGTTTCTCTGCAGGTACTCTCTGTTCTGCTCCAGCTGGATCGCCCTCTGTCTGTAGCCAAACATCTCAGAGCGCTGCTCTGCATTCACCTGAAAAAAAAAAAAAATCTAGTTAACTTTTATTTAAAAAGTAGCTCTGTTAAAGTGATTCATGTTTGCATATCACAGACTCAAGTGATGTCCACACAGAAAACAAAAGATTAGTTAAAAACTCTTTAAATCCTTCTTTCCTTACCAAAATGTTTTGTATGATTTTTGGAATTGAAGCTGCCTGAAAAGCTTAGTTCTTTCTGTGTGACACAGTGTAACAGCGTCTGACATGGGACTATTCCTGAACACATTTTGTCAGCAGTGAGCCACAAATAGGTTTTTCATTCACCCGATTCAGCTTCTTATCGATTACCTTTTCTCTGCCAACTGCTGATGTAATTAGACTCTTTTTATGAGAGAACGTCTGACTTCTTCTAGCAGGAAAATTACAGGTTCAAATAGTAGAGCTGGATGCTTTAAATGGAATATTTTTTTTAAACTCCAAACTGGACTCTTACTTTCTCTGTTCAGGCCAAGGTGAGCCAAATTAAACTTTAAAGTAATGAATGAAAAATGTTTTAGAGAATGTTGGATTTTGTAGGTCTTACGAAGAAATGTTCGGGTATGTTATTCTTATGCTCTACAGTATTATATTTATCAAGAAGATACATAGTTGCTTTGCCTGTCACTTGTACACCTGAATTCCCACACTGAGGGACAATACAGTTTACTTCTATTCTATTCCATTAAGAAATTAGGCCGACATTGTGGGGAAAGGAGCTGGTCCGAATTTCAGCCATTCTCCTACAGTTCTGGAAAGCTGTTTACACACACTCATCATGGACCTGTATGTCACATTAGGTTTGGTCTTTAATGTTAGTCTACCTTATCTATTTAAGAGCAGTTTTGATGTCTGTTTGGAATCATTGTCCTGTTTCAATTGTCTTTAATTTTCAACCATCCTTCTGTTGATTTAATAGGAAGTTAAGGAACTTGTAGTTATGCCTTGTCCTTCATTATTTCATCTGCTTTCCCCAGTAGCACTGGCAGTGAAACCCCCTCCCACCATATGATACTACCACCACCACCATGCTTGACAGGTGATACTGTATAGTAGTTTTATTTTTCCTAACATACTTTTTGACGTTTCAGTTTAATCTTTTCCATAAAACTTTTCTCCAGAAGGTAGTATCTGGTCTGCCCATGTGGGCCTCTCCAAAATGAAATCAAGCTTGAAGCTATTCATTTGAAAGCAAATGTTTCTCTTTTAGTTTCCACCCCTTCAGTCCATGGTGATGTAAAACCTGCTTCACTGTGGTTTTGAGCTTCATAACCAATTTCTTGTTATCTAAGGGTGGCAGTTTGGCTCAGATGGTTGAAACTTGGACTCAACTGGGTGATTCACAAGGACAATGGTCCCAAACATCATAGCCGGTTTTGAAATGGAGAAAAGGGACTAACATTAAACTTCTGGATTGTCTAAAAGACCCCGTCTAAACCTTATTGAATATTTCTAGATTTCACTTGGAAGCAGGGTTGATTCCAGGAAACCAAATTATTTGAATCCACTCTACCAGTTCTTCAAAGAAGAGTGGTCAAATATTCAGCTTTAAAAGCTTGTTAAAGGCAACAAAAAGCATCTGGTCAAGATAAAAGTTTCCAAAAGAACATTAGAACAAATATTGGTGGGATTAAACATGTACATGGTTATATTTTTCCATTTGTAATTTAGACCATAATTGGATTGAATAAAATACACAATAAATGTATATTTAAGCACCCATTTTTTTGGCCTTAAAACTCACTGAAGTTGTATGTTGTTTGTTCATTCCACCCTGAAAAAAAAATTGGCCAAACAAATCAATAAAAGTCACAAATGCATTTGACATTCATGTGTATAACGAGTGTATGTAAACCTCTCACTAAAACTGGAACTCCCAAACATTCATTACATATTAAATGACTTCTGTTTTGGACCAATAAGAAAGCTCATTATTTCACAACTGATGCTTGGTTATCTTTTCCGTACCAGAGGCGAAAGTATAGATCTTCCATGAAAGCGGATGACAGACAGAGCTTTCAGGGAACAAGGCGGCTCACATGTCTTCTTCTTGAGTTTCCCCTCCTGCAGTATGGCCAAACTCCGCAGAAAGAACTCCTCGTAGCTCTCCATCCCTGGACGACCACACATCCAAACTCTGGGCAGGAAATACACACCATGTAGGCTTGTCACGCAGCTGTTTAAATCAAATCAAATAGAAATTGGAATTACAAAACAGTTTGTGAACCTCCTGGGTTACTGTACATTTAGTTTGACAGACTATATAGCACCTTGCAGAAGTACTCATACCCCTTCAACTGCAAGTGTTGCCTGCATTTGAATTCAGCCTCATGAAGACCAAGAAACGCATTAGACAGGTCAGGGATAGGCTTGTGGATATATTTAAAGCAGAATTAGAATTTAAAACAAAATATCAAGAATAGCCTGAAACTAGAGAAAAATCCACGTGTCCTTTCCCACAATTCACATAGGGGACAGAATAAATATGTGGAAGAAAATTATCTGGTCAGGTGAAAAATAAAAAACTAAAGTTTTCCACCTACATGGAAAATGCTTGGTGTGGTGGAGAACTACTACTGCACATCACACTGAAAACACCAACCTGCAGTGAAGCATTCATTATCAGGGACAGGAAAGCTGGTCAGAGTTTTTGGGAAGATGAATGGCGGTAAATACAGATCTATTCTGCAGCAAAAGACTTGAGACTGGGTTACATACCCTAAACATACACCTATAGCTGTACTGAAATGATTTAGATCAAAGCATATTCATGTGTTGGTATGGGCCAGTCAAAACCGAAACCTAGACATACACCACACTTTTCAGATTGTTATCTAGAAAACCATTTATCCTTTTTCATTCCATTTATCAGGTATGCACCACTTTGTATTGGTGTATAACATAAAATCCCAACGAAATATGTTGATGTTTATGTTTTTATTCTGACGAATTGTGAAAAAGTTCCAGAAGTGTGAAGATTTTTTTATCCTGTAAGCAGGAGAGAAGGAGAAGTCGCCTACAACAATAGAAGCTCTGTTTGCTATCATGTTGTCTCATCGCATTTCTGCCATTCCTTTCTGTAGGACTTAGCTGGTGACTCGTTTCCTTTTCCGGTGGTCGTGAAACTGCAGATAGGATAGAGTGTCCAATCAATGCAGTCTGTTTCTGAAATATCTGTCACTAATTGTCAGGACAGAGTAGTCCATGAAGATTAGCCAATTGGTACAAATTCTTTTTTTATGGATTAAAAATAATAATACATTTGTAGGTATTTTTAGTGCAACTTAAAATGGATTAGGTTTGAATTAATGACGACGTCTATAACAGATTCATGCAGTTTACCGCACATCAGGGGTGGGGATGGTTTCCTCTATTTTACACCATGCCTACCGAGTTTTTACAATGCAATTAAAACACCATCTCTCGTATCCACTGAAGCGTTGAAGACCTTTTTAATCCAGATGTGCCACATAGAATGACAGCTGATAAACAGCGCGTATTCATACCTGCAGTTTAGACGGGAAAACAGCCTGTTGTCTTCTTTCCTTTTGACCCCACGGAGCGTGTTAGACGCAGAATCATCTCACTGAGATGCTCAAGAGGGGAGGTTTTAGCGGCATGGTTTAGCGTTTCCCCTCCTAGTCACGGTTTGACCATCATCGCGGTCATCATCGCTTCCAACCCTTCCGAGCTCCAACAGCGCCTCCTAGCAACGGGAGCACGAGCCGAACATTCCACAAGCGGTTCCATCTCGTTTAATTCAACATTTTCGCGCGAGATTTTCGTGAAGCAGAGAGAAAACCATCGTGACAAACAATGGAATAATTATCTCTCACCTCATAAAGATCAGAAAGTTGTCTATTTTAAGTAAAACACACTGCGATTTTCTTAAATCATGTTTCAACTTACGTTTATTTTAAGATTAAATAAATGGCATATTAAGAAAATGATCATAATGAAGTACTAATTAATGTGTTATTCATTGTTACTTAAAGATGAACTACGTTTTGCTAAGTAGCCTGTAATAAAAGGCACATTAATAGACACGAATTATTCATAAACCATGTGATATCTGTGACAGCTTGTCTGATTGCTTGTTGGGACAACCAAACTCAAAATTTCTGGACCCTAAAGAACAGAAGAGAAATCTTCTGAAGAATATGTATAATAACTGAGAAAAATGTGACATCTTCATTTTCTGTGCTTCTTTTTTCTGTGGTGTAGAAGTAAAACCAGTGAACCATCCATCCATCCATGGTCTTCAACTGTTTGAAGAATGGGTTGCAGGGGTGACAGGTCCATGAGGTAAACCCAGGCATCTGTTTCCCTATCACACTCAGCCTTTTGTTTGGGATCCCAATATATTTCCAGACCAGAATGGAAGAGTCCATCTAGCTGGTTCTAGGTCTCCTCCCATAGGGCACACTTGTAGTTTAGTTGTCATTAAAGGAGAATGGCAAGAAATGCTAAAATATTGAACTTTTCTATCTACAAGTCACCATTTCACAACCAGTTCACTGATTTTTTAGGCAAAAATACATCATTTAGTTTCACCAAAGTATGTCGTGTTCAGTTGTTCATTTCTACCATGAGTTTGATAAGACTTGCAACAACTCTGTTTATCACGCACTTTGGGTATTTTAAATGCCAGAAATGAGTAAATTGTGAATATAATGAACACAAATTGAGATTAAAATACTTACAAAGAGTCATGCAGTCTTTTCATCCCTAAGACAGCAGGTGAGGAAGTGATGACAATCTACCAATTAATTCATAATAACAACTGGTCAGGTATTCAGAACTGATGAACCTGAATAAGGGGTCTGCTTTAAATTTAGAGGACACAAAATTACCAATGGGCAGATAATGTTAAACTCATGGTTCAGTAATAAATTACTAAGTATACCAAGTGTATATAATATAAATAAAAGACATATCATTTCTATCATTAGTTAATGATGATTATTGCTCTAACTGAAGATATGGAAAAGTTTAGACAAGTACATGAGCTCATACGTGTCTAAATAGCCCTAGTAAAATGCCAGGTTTTCACGATGTAAGAACATTTTAAATATTTTTAAATATTTTCCCCATAATGCTTCATTTATCTTGTACAGATCAACTGGAAAACAAACACATCTGTCAGAAGGCAAAAAAATGTATAATATTGAAGGTGCAAAAATCCGTTTGCAAAGATTTGGTCACACTTAATTTTTTTAAGGTGTGAGAGTAAAAAGCTCTGTAGATATTTTTTTACTGTCATTTTCTCTTTCCTTAATGGCATGTTCTCTTGTCTTCACTATTCTGAAAAGTGGTTAAGAAAAACTGGTTTATGTGTCATGTCATATTTACCCCAGAGGAAAACAAAAGTTGTGAAAAACAAAAAAATTAAAATACATACTTTTATAAATGTAAGAATTTGAACAAAGCAGAAAAATGTTAAATTTTTCTTAGCTGAATAAATGTTCTCAGATTAAAGGTTGGATTTTTCTAAATGTTTTGTTTACACATATTGGATGTCAATTAGTGTGAAGGGTGTTGTGAGCTCCCACGTGCTTTTTGTGCTTTTAGATTAATTTTATCCTAGACATGTAACTTCTGGTCACTCTGAGTAAGGCTATAATGAAGAAAGACTTATTGTTTTACAAAGCCAAGTGATTCATAATCTCAAACCTTCATGTCAGTTTGGAGGCCTCAATATTCAGGACGGTTTAACAGTTTGTATTCCAACTTTGGCATTGCTTTTTCCCAAGCATTCTTCCAATGATACTTTTTCTACAACATAGTATTTATTTGTTGTTGCTAAATAGTTAAGCATTTTTTATGTTTTATTTCTACTTGAATGTGGTAAAAATAAGTTCACTAACGAACCAATAAAATTAAATAAAATGCTCAGATGAATAGAACAGATTATATATTCAGTGATTTCCTTTTTACATTGATACTCACAAAAATGTAAAATACAACACACTGAAAAAAAACAAAATGATTTTTCAGCTTCACAATTCATTTCTTCTCTGTTCAGGTGAAGCGGCATGTATAGGCTTAGCAATGCGCACATTTTCCTTGTCCCGAACCAAAGCATCAATTTCGATGTTTGTATAGGTGGCTTTGGAATCCTGTCACAAAGACAAAACGATAAGAACCAATTAGTTTGCAGAACAATGTAACTAGGTTTTAGCAATATATCTTAAGCTTACTTGAAAAGTCTGGCGCTTGACCCCAATGCATGCATAGGACAGCTCATAACACAGCGCCATTTCCAAATTCTTTAGCTCTTCCTTCACCAAAGCAGCACGAAACTGGGTACGGTGAGAATCTGGATTATGTATTTGAAAATAAATAAATTAATAGGCACACAGATTTTTTGTAAATTAGCTTTTTTTCATCATGGTCTTACCTAACAAGTACATGCAGGCTGATTTCATTTTGTCCTTAGGTACATGTTCATCCTTGGAAGTCAGAATTTTCTCACACAGGCGCCAACTGAGGAGCTTCTCTATCACCTTTTGTCTGCTCCCAGCTGGGGCCTCCTTTATTCC